>PVIA01002886.1:0-123537 GCA_004024845.1 Tonatia bakeri | reverse complement strand
TATTTGTTGTTGTTTGCTTCTAAAATTTTTTTCTCATGGGTTGCCTGGAGACTTGAATGCTATTAAATTAACCTTTCTGAAAATGATTAATGTATAAGCTACATTTATTTTGCTTTATGTAATTAATCTACCTGCAATTGAAACCTGAGGTACATCTGTATGTGTATGTGTATATTCTTCTGCATCTGAAAAAATAATAATCCTTTATTCCCAATCTAGAAGCCACTAGTAATTAACTCTATCACATCATTAATACAGTTCATCTCTTAATTTCTCAGCACGCTGATATGCAGCAGAGGGTTGAAAGCATTGTTCCGATGTAGATAGATGTTATCTTCCCAGCGCCCTTTACCCACTCAGTTATCTCAGAGGAGCTGCTGTGTGAGCATAGCAAGATCTGTGCCATGCAAATACATTCTGTTATGCAGTCCTTTCCTTTGAGTGTTCTTAAACCAATATCATAATTATATGTGCAAGTATTGTATCCAAGACAAAAGTCAGATTACTCTCCAAAACTTGTCCAGGGTAACTACTTTGCCTTCTACCTTTTAAACATTGGGTCCCCATTCAGTACTCTTCACGGCCTTTACACAGTGAAGTAGCTTGTAGCTTGCTCACTAGTACAGTGGTGTGGGCCCTCTTTCTCACACCATTTACTCTCTAACTCTTCCCACTTCAGCTGTATTATATAAAGGCCACGTTATTTAAGTCAACTGAATATTTTAAGTGTATCACCTTCTTCTTTAAAACTAAGCATTTTCTAATTCTAGATTATATTTTAGAAAAAATGAATAGTATTAAATCTATCTATTCTGTGTTCTCTCCTGTTCTTTGACCTACTAAGTGGTTGACTTCTACTTGCACTTTTTCTCTGTGTGTATTTGAAATTGTTCAGACCACATAGAATTAACAATTGTTTCCATTTTTATCCTTTTGATTTATTTTTATATTATTGAATGCTTTAGCATAACTGCTTAGGTTTTCTGATTTTATTTTTTATATTTAATATTTTATGCATTTAAGGGTTCTATTTATGTTTTAAATCCAGTTATGGGAAATAGTCTTTCTTTGCATTTTGACTTCTAATATGAATTTCTTATTTGTAGCATAAGTATAGTAGCTTTTTAATTCTCCCCTTGTGTTTATTCAAAATAGCTCTACCCATCTGTTAGTTTTCTACTTCAAATATTTTTGTTTCCAAAAGTGTTAGGCAACCAATTGTAAATTATTCATGGACGTGGTGGACAGTGATAGTATGAACATAATATAAGGTGGTTCAAGTCTCATTTATTTAAGTTAAAATTCATCAAAACTTTTGCCACATCTGATTGACAGGAGGGAAAATAGATTAGCCTTAACTTTTTTTTCTTGTTGTTAATCTTTTGGAGAAGGTGAGGGTAAAAGTACTAGTAGCTGAAAGAAGAAACAAGTGCCAAGCAATGTTCTAAGTACTTTACATATTTTAACTCTCATAATCCTCACAAGCTCTCCGAGGTTTGTGCTGTTGTTATCTCTGTACTGTAGGGAGGATAGGAAACTAAGGCACAGAGTGCTTAATAACTTGCTGTATTGCTACTAAGTGAAGCCAGTACCCAAACCCAGGCAGTATGACTCCAATGTGCACACTCCCTCTCTGAACAGTCTACACAGGTCACAGCCCTTATAACCAGTGTTCAGGTAGATATGATACAATTCCGTCTTCCCCTCTCCTTCTTCTCTGGACCTTGCCCTCCAGCTCTAAAGCATTTGTCTACCTTATTTTCCACGGCCTCAGATCTGTACACATATTAGGTTGCATCACTTGGGTTTCTGAGACACCCAACGGGTGAGGTACCCCAGTCAAAAGCACATTTTTCAAAGTGTCCGTGTCCTTTTTTCATAATCCCTATCTTTTTTTTCTCCCTAGTGACTGGTTTGTCTGTGTAAGATATTCTCTTGTCAAATCTACGCCAGCCTTCAGAGCCTGGACCAGAGCCAGCCCTAAGTATCTGGTTTCTTAGGTCCCTTTCTCCGAGGCCCTGGCTCTCCTAGTGCTTATGAAAACACACTTGGCACCAAGTCTTAGCTGCACTCGGGAGAGAACTGTTACAATCCCCTTGTTTCCTCCCTTTAGTTCCCTGCCTGAGCCCAGAGAAGAAGGCGAGTACTCGTTTGGGGTTCTAAAGTGTCCTTTATTCCTCCTGTAGACCCTTTATCAAGAAGGCTGGCATGCAGTTAGTAGGTGCAGAGTTGTCATTCTGCAGTGACTGCTTGTTCAGTCGGCAACTTGACAGAAGTAGGTTAGACAGAATTAAGATTGTCCTTTTGTGTCTTGTCCTGAATTGGCTACCCACTGTAATACTATTTCCTTGTTAGGTTTAAATACTCGAAAAATTTACCTCGCTCCCCTCTTTGACTTATTGTATTAGGTAGTTCTATTCCAAGATTTAAAATATCCCTTAAGGAAATTTGTGTTCCCGTGTATGAGATTTAACAGTCCTACATCTTTCATAATGTGGTATTTTTAAAAATACCTGAATAGTATTTTAACACTAGTTTTAATGTTGGAGAGCTGTTTCCTTTAAGTAAATTGATCTGCTTAGTTTGAATCCGCTGCTTTAGTCCATATTTTGTCCTCAAGTTCTTATTTAGCCAGACATCACTCAGCAGCAGTGATTCAGCTCGGCCGTCTGGCTTGTTTCCCTCAGCAGTGGCTCGTCTTTTAGAGTCCCCTTGATTCCAAGTCTGCAAGAACTTGATTTTTAAATAGTTTTAACCTTTCTCTTATATAGTTTTATGTATCATATCATTTGTATATTATTTATTCCTCAATTTTGAAGCTTCCAGTACATGTGTACTAATTCATTTTAACTAACTTTTTAACCAAAGGATCCTTTTTTATGGTGATATAGTAGATTTGAAACCATTTTATAGACTTTATAGAATATTAGTGATTGTTCTTTTATTATTTATTTTAAAAATACTTTAACTAGCACTCTTCAGTGATTCATAAGTAAAACAGAAAATCACAGTAGGAAATATAAAACCATGTATCACTTGCGGGAAGAAGATAATGTGGTGGGACTAGCTTGTTTGAACTCACCCTCCTTCTCAGAACAGGTAGAAACACTGGCCAAAGTACTACGATGTGTGTTTGAAGGCATCAGAGAGTCGCTAAGGCAGTGGAGAAGGATGGGTCCCAGGTCCAGAAAAGAAGGTTGAGCTCAATTTTTGGAGTCCGTTTTCCCTTGAAGAGAATTCCAGTGGTGGCATCTGTCTGCCATTCTTGAAGAGGTCACTGAAAGGTTAGGAATCTGGGCAGACCATTTGAGAGACTCCTGGAGGTATGGCAGAAAAAATCCAGAGTTCCGGGCCATTCAAGGAAGGGAAGACTTTGATAACACCACCAGGCTTTGGGTGGGGACTCTTAACAGATTACTCCCTAAAAGTAAGGGTGAACGAGAAATAGACCCCCATAGGGACTGGACCCCAGCTTTGAATCTCAATTTATAATTGAATAAAGATGACTCAAGATTGCTAGTGCCCCTAGTCAATTACCAGAGCAGATATAAATTCTTTATGAAAGAAGGCAGCATTATCTTAAGCCTCAGATTATCTTTACAGTTGTTTTTATATGACATCTATTAAAAATAACCAGGCATATCAGAAAACAAGACAAGATGAAAAACCATGAAAAAAAGGTGAACAAGAGAAACAACAGTCAGTAGGAATAGATACACAGAAGATCAAAATAATGGAGTCGTTAGACATGGATTTTAACATCACTGTGCTTAACTTGTTCATGGAAGTAAAAGACAATTTCAGGGGAGAATTGGAAGCTCTTAAAAAAAAAAAAGAAAGGATTGGAAGTACTGAAAAATACATTAATTGAAATCAAGAACTTAATGAGAGCTTAAGTTTTAGCTAAGCAGAACAGAAAAAAATTAGAGGACTCCTAGACAGACTTGAGGAGAACATCTTAAATGAAGCACTGGAAACAACAGCACAGAAAACACTGGAAGGAGCTTGAGAGACATAAGGGATATGATGAAAGTTTTACAATGAATATAATTGTAGTCCCAGAAAAGGCAGAGATTTAGGATAAGCAGTATTTGACAGGAAACATCTGAGAATTTTCCAAAACTTTGGAAAGACATCAAGCTACACAAACTAATGAAACACTACAAATTCCTGTCAAGATGCAAAGAAAATTGCACCTGAGAGCAGTACAATAAAAGCTATATACACCAAATACGAAAAGAAAGTCTTAAAACAGCAAACAGAGTAGATCCTATTCAGAAGCATTATTCACAATAGCCAAGAAGTGGAAACAAAACTATCCATCAAAAAGATGCGATGTATCCACCCAGCAGAAGACGGTTCGACAGTAAGAAGGAATAAATGCTGGTGCATGTTACACACTACAACGGAGTGAGACTGAAAAACGTTGTGCTAGGTTACAGAAGCTAAACACAGAAGACTGTGCATTACATGGTTCCGTTTATGTGAAATGTCTATAGAAACAAATGTCCAGAAACCATGCCAGAGGCAGGAACAGGGAATGTACACTGAGCTGCAGTTGGCCTCTTCCCTTGTTCGAAAAAAAGCAACCAAAAAAGGGAACTCCTTATTTAGGCTCTTCACCGGTGCGATTCTCTGTACCTGGAAAGCTGGAAAGTTCTCCCTCTTCTTTGCCTGGCTAATATATCCCAGTACTTAAGGTGTCATCTTAAATGTCGTATCTTCAGAGGAACTACATCCTTACCTCTCAATCTAATCAAGTCTTCTTATGATACTCTCTTCTCGCACCTCATGCTGTCTTTTCGTGGTATTTATTACAATTGTGAATCATTTGTTATTCAACAAGTACACTATTCCAGTCCTGAGCCACAGGAGAAAACAAACCAGGGAGCACATGTTAGTGGGAAGAGTTATATAATAAACAAATAAGTAAACACATAGTATAGGAAAAGATGATAACTGGTAGGGAGAACAATAGGACATGGTGACAGTTTGGGGGAAGGATGTTGTTTTTTATATAGTGTATTCAGGAAAGGTCTATAATATTGTGACGTTGAGCAGAGTTTTGAATGAAGAATATGTATACCTTTCAAAGTGATGCATTCCTTTCCCTGGTAAATCCCATTCTTGTAAATCGATATCCCTAAAATTTGAATTGTGCAATGTTGTATGTGTTTGATCATTCTTCAATATAAGAGATGGGAAAATGTAAATATGTAGTGATAATCACTCGCCAACTAACATTTGTAAATTTGTATTACATAGCATCTTAGCACTCCAAACACTTTGGCAAGTTAAAAATATTAGCAGTTTCTCCAGAATGTCAGAATTATTTTACATAATTGCCAAATTCTATCCCATTATCTATGAACTTACAAAAAACAAAACAGTAGTAATTTCTCTTGTAGAGGTGGCAGCGTGAGGAAAGAGCCTAATTTGCTAAAATGAGAAAAATTAAACTTTCTGACATAATGAAATTGAAACTGTCTTAAACATCATACAAAAACCAATTCTGACTACTTTGTCTTCACCCCTGCCTTAAATTATCAAGCTACTTGCTTTGTTATTCAATTTGTGTATCTGTACAGAGCCACGTGTTACCTATTGAGAGTTCTTTTCTTACTGTAAGGACAGTTTTGTGTATCTACAGAGGTAGGATATCACTTTTACAACTTCCTCACCCCTTCCCACCAGTTTTCTTTTTTTTGTTTTTTCAGTAGTAGCTCGAACTAATAAGGTCAAAACCTGGGTAAATTTCTAGGAATTCCGGCTGAGATGAGGCACAGGCAGACACATTGTGCCTCCTCGCACAACCAAAATAAGGACAACACTTTAGAAACAAAAAACAACCAGAACTGACAGAAAATTGAAGTGTATGGAAGTTCGACAACCAAGGAGTTAAAGTACACACTTTCATCCAGACCACTAGGAGGGGTGGAGTTGGGCAGCCAGGGGGAAAGGGGTCGCAGCAAAGCAGTGGCTGACAAGGGCACACAAGGCAGCAGCAGCGGGCAGACCCAGCGAGGTGGCGGATTGTGAAGGGGCGCAGTGCACAATGCACCTGGTGGACTGGGGATCCCATATTCACGCGCAGACAAACCAAGCAAAACTATGGAGGGAGACAGACCGCACAACCCAGGGTCCCAGCGCAGGGAAATAAAGCCTCAAAACACTGATTGAAAACACCTGTGGGGGTTGCAGTCCTGGGAGAGACTCCCAGCCTCACAGGAGAGTTCATTGGAGAGACCCACAGGGTCCCAGGACGTACACAAGCCCATCCACCCAGGAATCAGCACCAGAAGGGCCCAGTTTGCTTGGGGGAAGCAGGGGGAGTGACTGAAATCCAGCAGAGAGCGGAACAAGTGCCATTGTTCCTTCTCAGACCCCTCCCCCACATACCAGCAACTAGGTTGCCCCACCCTGGTGAACGCCTGAGGCTCCACTGCTTACTATGTAACAGGCGCATCAAAACGGAAAAAAAAAATGGCCCAAATAAAAGATCAAAGCTCTAGAAAAAATATAACTAAGCGATGAAGAGATCGCCAACCTATCAGATTCACAGTTCAAAGCACTGGTGATCAGGATGCTCACAGAATTGGTTGAATTTGGTCACAAATTAGATTAAAAAATGAAGGCTACATTAAGGAAAATGTACAGGGAACCAATAGTAATGGAAAGGAAACTGGGACTCAAATCAATGGAGTGGACCAGAAGGAAGAAAGAAACATCCAATCAGAAAAGAATGAAGAGACAAGAATTCAAAAAAATGAGGAGAGGCTTAGGAACCTCCAGGGCATCTTTAAATGCTCCAACATCCAAATTATAGGGTACCAGAAGGAGAAAAGGAAGAGCAACAAATGGAAAAGTTATTTGAACAAATAATAAAGGAGAACTTCCCCAGTCTGGCAAGGGAAATAGACTTCCAGGAAGTCCAGGAAGCTCAGAGAGTCCCAAAGAAGTTGTACCCAAGGAGGAACACACCAAGGCACACCATCATTACATTACCCAAGATTAAAGATAAGGAGAGAATCTGAAAAGCAGCAAGACAACAGGAGACAGTTACCTACAAAGGAGCTTCCATAAGATTGTCAGCTGATTTCTCAAAAGAGACCTTACAGGCAAGAAGGGGCTAGAAAGAAGTATTCCAAGTCATGAAAGACAAGGACCTACATCCAAGATTGCTCTATCCAGCAAAGCTTTCATTTAGAGTGGAAGGGCAGATAAAGTGCTTCTCAGTTAAGGCCAAGTTAAAGGAGTTCATCATCACCAAGCCCTTATTATATGAAATGTTAAAGGGACTTATCTAAGAAAAGAACAGATAAAAAACATGTACAGTAAAATGACCGCAAACTCACAATCATTATCAACCACACCTAAAACAAAAACAAACTAAGCAAACAACTAGAACAGGAACAGAACCACAGAAATGTAGATCACATGGAGGGTTAGCAACAGGGGAGTGGGAGGAGGAGAGAGAGGGAAAAGGTACAGAGAATAAGTAGCATAGATGGTAGGTAGAAAATAGACAGGGGGAGGGTAAGAATAGTATGGGAAATGTAGAAGCTAAAGAACATACAAGTATGACACACGGACATGAACTAAAGGGGGAACTGAAGGGTGGAAGGGGGTGTGCAGGGTGGAGGGGAGTGAAGGGAAAATGGGACAACTGTAATAGCATAATCAATAAAATATATATTTTTTAAAAAGTACAAATAGTTACAGAATAGCCATGGGGATGTAAAGTACAGTACAGGAAATGGAGCAGCCAAAGAATTCAAATGCACAACCCATGGACATGAACAATGGTGGGGGGATTGCCTGAGGGAATAGGGGGCACTGGGTGGAGGGGGCAAAGGGGAGAACATTGGGACAACTGTAATATCATAATAAAATATAATAAAAAACTGGGTAAATTTCTGAAGCGAAGTAAAGAAAAGCTAGTTAGTAGAAATTATGATGAATCAGAAATCTGGTCTACTTTATCCTAGAAATTCTTTTCAATTTTAATATATGAAGTCTTCAGCAGTTATTTTCTGAAAGAGCTATATCTAGAGAAAGATTAAAAATGGAGAATGCTATTGTTTTCATTATTTAATATGTAGAAGGTTGTTGACTAAAAGATAAAAGGAAAAAACTAAGCAGAAGAAACATATTAAAAAGAAAACAAATTTATGGAAGGTAATCGACATCATATGGCATTTTATCACTGTGGATTAATTTTCATGAGTGTCCTTATTTTGGGAATTACTAATAATAAATTTTATACATCTATTGGATTAATGAGATAGTATCAAACAAATAATAGAAGTAATTGCTTTGTGGGCACAGCCATCAGAATATCTTTTTTTTTTTTTTTAAGATTTTTTATTTATTCAGTTTTAGAGAGGGAAGGGAGGGAGAAAGAGAGAGAGAAACATCAATGTGTGGTTGCTGGGGGCCATGGCCTGCAACCCAGGCATGTGCCCTGACTGGGAATCAAACCTGCGATGCTTTGGTTCGCAGCCCGCGCTCAATTCACTGAGCTATGCCAGCCAGGGCAGAATATCTTTAAAAGCCTTTTAAATATAGATTCCCAGGCCTCACCTCAGACTGAAAGGATCAGAACAGACCCAGTGGGCGTTAATTAACCAGCCGACCAACACCAAGCCTTAGATTGATGTTTTTGAACCGCCATTCTCTACCACTCGATTTTGTAGCTAATAATAATATGAGGTGGTATATTATGTCTTTTACAAATGAGATTGGTTTTAATGCCTGAAAGGTATTGTTGACTCCTTGAGTGAAATCAGTTTTCAAGACAAACAGTGGACTAAGTCTTGTGACCTTATAGCGTCACCCGATTTTGATTTTGTTTTTGCCTTACTGGAAACAGTTTAACCAAGTTTGATGTCCCACTTTGGTCACCAGATATAACTCCAAATGTCTAACAATACTGACAGAGACAAAATCCAGCCTCCAAGGATTGAGTGTTTGACAACATTTAGATTATTCTAAAGATTGTAACTAAGCTGTGAAAATCCTATTGTGGTTGTAAGGTGGGCTATGAAAATCAAAGTATTAAAGCAATGTCCAGCCCTGGCTGGTGTGGCTCAGTGGGTTGAGTGCGGACCTGTGAACTGAAGGATCACCGGTTCAATTCCCAGTCAGGGCACATGCCTGGGTTGTGGGCCAGGTCCCCAGTGTGGGGTGCATGAGAGGCAACTACATATTGATGTTTCTCTCCCTCTCTTTCCCCCCTAACCCTCTTTCTAAAAGTAAAGTCTAAAAAAAAAATAAAGCAATCTCCATATCATTTAAATAAGTGATGTTTGAAGGAAAACACTTATGTGTACTGGTTTGTTTTTTAAAATCAGTCACATTATTTTAAATCAATCTCCTGAACAGAATTACAGAAGCTTACATACAGAAACCATGTGATTCATACTTTTTTGTAATCTCAAGCTTGCATAGTACCTTACTAAGAATAGTTACTCCTCATGTTTGCTGACAATATTTTCCCATTTAATGATGTCTTTCTGCTGAACTGATAAGCCTTTTACTGTGATATTTTGTGATAAGCCACACAGACTTGTTAGGGCAGTTAGTTAGGTGGGTGTTATCACTGTAAAATGACTTAAACTGATCCATCCCACTGTAACACTGGCCTTGTTACTAACAGATATTTGAGCCAATAGGTCTCAAATGCTATCCTAGAAATCCTGATTACCCCCCATTTTCTCTTCATTTTTAAAATTACAGCTCTTGCTTTCGAGCTTTCAATGTTTTTCTTAACACAGTTAAGGGTAACTATTTAGCAGGTTCAGGTTCGTCTTTCACATGTATTTGCTTACTGTTCACCTTTGGAACTGGGCAGAATACCCCTAACATACAAAACTATATGGGAAGAAAAGATAAGAAATTATACAAATAGGAAATGAGATTTTTTTCCCTAAAAATTAAAGTTGTTCATCTGTTACTATATCTGGATAAAATAAAATTCTAACTACAATTTAAAGAAATCTGTCTTAATGTAGGAGCTTTGGAATCAATCACTTTGGAAGGTAATAGATATAAGTAAATATTTATTTTGGATTTATTTTAAAAGAATAAAAAGCCCTAAAGTTGAGATAACCATTTGTACATTTTAAAGGTGTTTTATTCTTTCTAGATTAATTTAGTCCTTAATTAGCCTAGTCATTTACTTTAGAATTTAATGTATTTAAAGTATAAAAGATAAAGTGCTTTCCTTTTATTACTGAAACACCTATGGAGGCATTTGGAGAAAAAAATGTATGCATTCGAGTTGAGAGTCCTCTGAATGAGAAAATTGGGGTTTTTTTCCCCCTAATTTTTATATTACAGTCTCTTAGATGGAAATTAGGCAAATTATAAACACCATAGCCTGCTTATCAGTAATTAACATTTGGTCAGAATTGCAGTGCACTAAAACCATATTAAATGTGTGCATTTTACATTAATTGGTCTTTGAACTATTTTACCTTGAAATGTGACTATCACAAAAACTGTAAATGCATGTGAATTGATTTTTTGGTTTTGTTTTGGAAGAATACCATCTTAATTCCACTTCCACTGCAAAATAAAACAATTTTTGTGCACTTTTTAAAACATTCTTAGATGATATTTAAAGTCCGTGACTGATTAAAGAGCCATATCGATGTGCTTTTAAACATGGATCAGTTCATATCATGCAGTGACTGCCCAAGAGTGCTGTGATCTGCATAATCCGGAGCTCATTATCACAGCTCAGTGATCAGTGAATTTAGACAGGAGCCCAGTGAATCTCTGAGGAAATGAAATTAGAGGCCCTCGAAACTGCTAATTTGAATTAATTCAATAAAATTAATATTTGCATATAAAAAAATTTACAAGGAAAGACAGCTCTGAGCCCTTGAAACAGAAAGCCACTTTATGCATTTGAACTTTATTCTTGGAGGCCAGTTTGTGGGCGATTAGGAAGCAGCGTCATTTCTGTTGTCTTCTGACTCAGCCTCAGAGAAAGTTTTCACAATTTCCCTGATCGTCATAGATTGCTCTCTGTTGAACATATATCTAAGTAATGCTAGGTGTCAGGTAAAACTGTCTTATGGTTCCCACCGCTTCCATCAGGCCAGAATTGATGTTTCTGCTCTGTGCATGCAGCTCACCCTGTAGTGCTTTGTTCACATAGCGAAACATGAAAAGGCAACTCACAGGCAATCATTAAAACTTGCTCATTGAATAATAAACTTTAATGATTTTCTAGCCCACCTCTCCCATCTTACACTTTGGGAACTGGAGTCACAAATAGTTATATTGTTTACACAAATACACTGAAACTACCTATAATGATTGGGGAAGCCTATGGGTTTGGAATTCAGATTGGTCAATAGCATTGTAGTTTGGGTTTTTTTTTTTTTCTGTAACCGTAACAGCTACATTGAAGCTGCCAGTCCTTAAAAGAGGCAAAGCAAAGCAGTCCACAAAACTGCTATGTCACAAGCAAAGGCAATAACAAACTAATTGAAATTATTTTGAATGTGAATTTGTATACAAGCAAATGTTGAAAGCTTCTTGAAAATATGGAGAGGGTCCTGCTTTTCTTTTTATATTCTTTCCATTTTATAATTGGATCAATTCCCCAAATAATAATAATTGCATCCTGGAATGTGAGTTGCAAGAGAGCAGAGACCATGCTTGTGTGTTGACTTTGGATATACCCAGCACCCAGGACAGGGCAATTAGTGTAATAATAAAAATGATAACTCGCCAAAGAATTCTAAAAACTCAGAGAGTAAAGAGTACATTTTAAACATGTGACATTGGATCTTATCAATCTAGAAACTCAGCTTAATAAAATACTGTTAGTGTTATATTTCCTATTGACAGTCTGAATGTGTTTGCCTTTGTTTTTGTCCTGAGTTTTATTGAAAGAAATTTTTTTTAAATACTAATTACAAATTAGTGTGATAAACTTTACATTTATGAAGAGAAAGCTTCTACTCAATAGTAGAAGAAACAAATAGGTGCTGAGGATCTTTTCCAAAAAAAATAAATCAAAACAAAAGATTGAAAACTATAAAATCAAAATGTATTTGCATTTCTGCATATTTTCATATAATTAATAAGCCTAATCTTTGTTTTATTTGTGTAATATAAATCTTAAGCAAATATTTTAATTCAACTTTTAATGTAAACTTTATCATCGAATCTATGATGTTACAAAGAATTTGAGTTTTTCAACTTCTAGTTTTCTATTTAATTATTCTCTTATCTAACATTAAGAAACAGTCAGTTCTAAAACAGCTCTTGGATTTTTCAACAAATGGAAGTTATCTTAGATCAAAACAAAGCTTCTGTTTCACAGTCTTGCCTAAAGGCAGGGGAATGGACTGGAAAACTTCTTCAAGTCCCCTCCCTTCACCTCCCTGTGTTCTGTTAGCAAATCTCACTGCTTTTTAATGAGCTCAAATGGATGGAACCCACAGTACCCATTAAAGACGGTAGAAGTTACACCTTTCTCCTGAATTATCATGCTCTGTAAAGGAATTTTCACCTTTATTACTGAAAAGTTAGACCTTAGAAATACAGTAAACAAATGTAATGCTTCAAATAAAATTGTTTCTCAGCCCATTGGAATAAAGTTTTTGCTCTCTATAGTTATAGTTTTCCTACATTATTTTTATTGTAATTGTATTGCCAAATCAGGTGTGAGATTAGATGTTGGATGTTACATGTAATCTGCACAGAAATCAAATTATTTAACCTCTAAGCCCACAGTACCCCCTCCTGCTGGTTTGCTGTTAAATATTCAGTATTTTCTTGTCATGAATACAAATGGAGGACAAATTAGAATCTACAGACAGCTGACCTGAGCTTCAGATTAGAGACTGGGGGGCTTGTGCTGTTTTAAATGTTTTAATTATCATGGTCCCAGTAGCCAGTTGAAGGACACACATAAAATCATTTTTTAACAAAAGAAAAAAAAAAAGCTTAGTCTTCCTTCCTCCTCTTCATGTGAATGTTGGAGTGTGATTATATTTTCACTTCCATTGGAACTATACTAATTTGCTGTATTAAATTAGGTCTATTAGTAGTAATAATTTTTAAACCACTTTAACATGTATAGTAATATTGTCATTTGGTATGTGTTTTCCTTATAGGAAAGATGTATATTTCTCATTTTAGTGTAGAGACAATAGATTTTTTTATTTGTAAAGCCTAACTTAGAAAACATGTCTAGTAATTCACATTCAATGTGGTAAAAATATATGGAAATGGACTGATTTAGACGTGATAGCATGTATTTGCACCAGCAAAGCTTACAGAACTCAAGTAAAATGACCTAGAAAGATCATTCTGGTAATTAAAAATATTTAATGTTTTGTAGTTTGAGATTTATTTTTAAATATTGCTACTTAATAAAAACTTTTCCAATTCTGAATTGGCAGGTTATGAAGTAATTAGAATATTTTATTGGCTGATGAAATTTAAAAAAATTATGGGGCATTTACACAGTAGAGAAATATACTTTAGATCTTAAGACAAATTTAAGTAAGTTTATTTTAAAACTAACTTTCCATTAATATTCACTCTCAAGAATATATTATTCTGATGCCTACAGTCTTGAATTTGCATTTTTGTTCCTTGTATATGTTTGTGTAACATTGATTTGATTAGTTATGCCTGACTAGTAAGCAGTGAAACATTTTTATATACTCTTGGGAAATAAATTTGGCAGAAAATCAGCATGAGTAGATTTAATTATCACTCTGAGACCTTTCCTTTTCTAGCTTAGTGATCCTGAAACTCCATGTGTCTCACTGAAATCTGTGTGGACGCTAAGCTTCGCTTCCCAATTTGTTCCTCCACGCAATGATAAGCCAAGCAATTACTGGTTTATTGATTTTTCATCATGGCAAATTTAAAGTTGATTTTTTCCTGAAAAGGCAGGGGTGATTAAGTGTTTCCCCTCGGTTTAGTACAAGAGAGCTATGTGGCAGAATCTAATATCCTGAGGTCAACCTCTGCAGGCAGATAATACGGTGTCTTGGCCACGTGTTAAAGAGAGAAATCAGGGCTACAAATGTGATAGGATATATGTGGAGACAGTTTAATTTGCTACATTTATATGAACAAGTCATGTGGCACAGGCTTGGAAAACATCATTTTGAATGAGCTTAGAAGTGAGGCCCACGTGGGCAGAAAGAATGAGTACAAATAAGAAAGATGTTATTGGTTATTAAGGGAATTTCACCATCATTTTTAAATGAAAATAAACCATTCCTATAAAAAGATGTTCAAAACAGAGTGAAATCCACATATACCATTATGAAGATTTGCTGGTCTGTAAAATGTAAAAATAAATAACCTGTCATGTAAGAAAATCATCATTAAGCTGTGCATACTAGTTTTAAAAATACATGCATTCTAATGTCTTCAGGCAGTTCTCTAACAGCAGTGTATTTTTGTGCTTTTCAAAGGAAGGAATTTCTGAATCATATAACTCAATGCTGATTCCAAACAATGTATATAACGCTTTAATAAGTATTTCAGAGTAGTATGATTTTACAGAAGTTCCGCATTATTAGTGACCACCGGGAGGATGGGTGAGCACACAGGTGTCATCGCGGGAGGCTTCAGACCCCAGTGTGGCAGGGGCGCTCACCAGCCACTCGGTTGGGTGTTTACTGTTGCCCTTGTATGAAATGGGAGTGCTCGAGTTTTTTCCAGTTACAACAAGCAAATATATTTGCTAAAATATAAAATAGAAGATGTGTGGTGGTTTTTCTTGATCTGTATTTGAAAGTGAAACATTCGAGCAGAATGTTGAACAGATTAAACTGGGTCCTGAATCTACAGAGCCCATTTTTCAACTGGTTTCATTATTTTTCTGTAGGATTCCTCAGTATTTATTCATTAGCAATCCATGGTTCTGTAGCTTTATCAAATGGTTCAGGAAAATTCTGTTTTCCCCCAGTAACCTGAAAGTGAAGATCGCAGGCCACTGCGTGTGTCCTGTTGACTGAAAAGCCCACTGGGCCATTTCATCAGTCACCACCTGAACATTGTAGTGCTGGTTGTACCTCTAGCAGATAAGTGAAATGATTCCATATTTTAAATGTTCAAACGTTTTTATTTCCAAAAAAGATAAACATTTAAATTCCATTTGAATCAACGGTACTAAAAGCAAATATTTTATTACATACATTAAGCCAGTTTATTCTGATTCTAATATATCTATTTAAACTTTCCACCAAGGATATAATGTGAATGTATTTAGATCATTAATAGCATCTGTTCTCTCACGAAGCACCCAAGCCGTGTGTGACACCAGAGTTCTGCCTCCAATCAAGCCTTTTCCTGTGAATTAAAGCCCATGTGGCTGGAATTAGATTGCACTTTCCATTCAGGATCCCTTTTCCCTTCATCATTGCCTGAGCTCTGAAGTTCTGTGGTTTTTATTTTTTCTCACATCTGACAGTAACTATCTGGCTCTGTTTTGCAACTGGCGACTCTACCACCACACAGTTATATTTAGAAAGATTTGTGAGTTATTTTTAGTCCTGTGGTAGGTTCACATGAGCTTATCATTTTCCAGCATAGGCTGGATATAGAGGGGCACGATTTTCACTGACATGAAGTTTTTACTCAGACATTTTTCCCTAAAACAATGAAAAATACAGAGTAAACATCAAGTCACTGTATTGCACACCTGAAACTAATATAATATTGTATGCCAACTACGATTTAGTTTGTTAAATTACAGAAAAAATCCAAATTTAATTAAAGAGTTTTCTCCCTGGGTTGATGTGTAGTCCACATGTATGTAAAATTCCCACTGAGTACTTAAACTTAGATGATCTTAAAGGTTTGTTTACAAGCATCAAAGAAAATACTAAGTTTTGTTTCATCAGATATGCTTACATTACTGTATAGCAGCCGTGTTGATTATATGTCCTCATATATTAAGCAGTACTGTACCATATTCTCAGCCCTTCCCCGGAAGCTTTACAGATACTTTCAGACTAAGAAAATGCTCACACTGTGTATTACTCTTTAATTGTCCTTCCCTCTGCCAGTCTTTAAGGAACTGTTAGCTGATGTAATGACTGACTGGTAAGTCGCATTGTGATGCCCCTTACCTGACTTTCCATGTGGACTGGGCAGTAAGTGACCTCTTCCAGTAAATGGTGGTTTAGCGGGAGAGGTCAGTGCGGAAACGGGGTCTCTGCCTTGCTCTGTCATTCACATCCTTCCGTCAGCAAACCCGTGTCTGTTCCACGCACTGTGTTAAGTGGGAAGGCTCTGAAGATAAATTAGTCAAAGTTCTTGCTCTAAAAAAGTTGTTCAGCCTTTGGCGGGGACGGATATATAATGTGCATAAATAAGTATTAACAGAGTAGAAATAAGCTCCAGTAAGGAAATACAGGTAGACTGCCTGTGAAAAGGGGGGAGATTACTTGCAGCTGAGAGAATTGGGGAATGCCTTGAGGAAATTGCTTACATTTTTCAAATCTGTCAGTATGAACAAGCCTGGAGTAAACATGTAGGTGGCTGGGGGAGGTGAGAGAACAGTTTTTAAGTTTATACCAAGTGTTTTTACCAGTGCTAGTACCTAAACATAGGTCACCTCGTTACAGCCCCACGACAACCCTATGAATGACATCTTCTCGTTTCGTAAATAAGGAAATGCGACAACTTAAGTGGCTTACTCAAGGTCATCCAACTAATAAGTAGTAGAGCTGGAACTTGAAATTTATGTTCTAAATTTATATTCAGAGCTCATTTTACTATGTTGCAGCTAACTAGCCCGCACGGCAATTGGACCTTGATCTTGCCTTCCACAGCAACATGATCTAAACTATGTAGTGCTTCCCAAACCTGGCATGCATCAGAATCACCTGAGGGTGGTTTTTTAAATATTTATGTTCCAAACACCTTATATTTTTCAGCATTTTGAGGGAGTCGACCCAGGAACCTATATATTTTCTTAAAGTTCCTCTACTGATTTTGAGTTTTAGCCAGCATGGACGCCCAGACGACCCCTTGGAAACTCAGCTCTAAGCAGTGATCTAGTCAGTTACCGTCGTGATTTACCACAAGAATGAACATGTAGCTGTGTATTTGTATTTAACCGTGTTTCACTTTTTAAGCAGTAACTGATTCGATGGTATGATTTTAGAAGTGCCAAAATTTTTAATCAGACTTAGATTTTTTTAATTTGCAGTCAAAACTTGAAGAATGGGTATCTGAAACTTGGCAGGAAATCCCAGGGACGATAGTGGAGAGCACCCTTTTAAGAAAGGCTGCCTCACAAATGGTCTTGATGACAGAGAATGTTATTGTAAGCGAAAACCTAGACACCGACAAGCCTAACTTGAAAGATTCCGAAAGTAAGATTTTGAATGTGAAGAAGTTTTAGAAATACTCTAGGCAATTTGTTTTTCTTTGTCTTGTGTGTAAGAGTGATACATAATTTTTAAAAATCTGTTTTCAGTCTAAAAGAGCTCTTCTAATAAGTTAAAAAAAAATCTAAGTGTTAAGAAAGCATGGTGCCATGGTTTGACAGCTTTTTCTTCCTTACCGATGTATAAAAGAATTGTGTGTTGCAACCAGTGGCATCTTAGAGTTGATGAAATGCGATATTAGTACCTGTATCACATTATTTTATTGTACAGTTTTATCATTTAATGCCTCTGTTGTGACCTGTCATGTTCAGCTCAGATAAGCCATTCTCTGTAATGATGACCGACAAGAGGACTCTTCTCAACCAATGCTGAACATACTGGAAGTTTCAGACATTAAAGAGGAGGTGTTTCGATACTAGAGTGTATTAAGATATCATTAGAAACTTCAGAAGTTCTGGCGAAGTGTCTGTTATAGAACTAAAATTCCCTGATAGTTTTTTTCAAAATTAATTTCCTTTTTGACAGGTGAAAGAGGCCATTCCCACATCAGCCTTTACTGTTAAATGAGTAACTTATTTCTAACTAAGTTAAGCCAGGAGTTGAGTCTCTTTGTTTAACACTTCTTGAAGTAAAAGTTAACATCCTGCCTTTATCTAATTGCTATCAGAGACATTAGCCTATTTGGCTCTGGCATGATTCAATTGTATGAGGTCATGCAGCCTAGCTGTAATAACTTAAAGTGCTTCACTTGGTGATAAGAAAATATATTAAAATGCTCTCAGGTTCATTACTTATTGCCTAAGGTCATGCTTTATGGCCGGTCCATTTACTAACCCAAACTCACATTTTTAAGTCCTTTGGATATAAGAAACATATTAAGTCCTAAGAAATTATGTTTGTATTTTAATCCACTTAAAGAAAAATTATTTATTTTCATGTTTACCACTCAGTAGAGGAGTTAGATAATACCATGTCACAAACATGTACATAAAAAGATTTTTTCTTTAGCCTTAATTTTGAAGACAAATTTTAAAACCTTTAACAAGAAAATACTCTGCTTTATAAATGGGAAGCCTCGGATTTAATTTCATCTTTACCTTGATTTCTAATCCTTCTCTCTACTTTCATAAATAACTAAATGAGAGCAGGTCCCTCCAAGTCCACCCTTTGTGTCCCTCATGGGCATGTGTGGCTTCATTAGGCCAGCTCAACCACCTGGCGTGGAGTCTCTCGTCACGAGAGACTCTCTCAACATCTGGCATTAGCTATGATCTTTGTATACGTGTGCTTAATTTCTTTATTGACATTTTATGAGAAAAAGAATGTGGGACAAATTAGCAAGGTGTATAGAACAATATAAAATAAAGCTGTAGTGGATTTGATATGCCATAGTAGTTTACAGAATATAGAAGAAACAAACCAGTTAAAGAAGATCAATAAATATGTCAAATTAATTTATTTTAGAATTTAGTGTGAGTGTATATGATATAAAAGATATGATGGGGGAATGTTGTTGGTTGAGTTATTAATCTCGCATCAAATGCCAGTCACCCTTAAAAAGAAATTACATATTTCTTCTGCTATTTAACTGTTGTAGCTTTTTAATATCATTTTTAATAGGTTAAAACATTTAGGATGATTTGATAGTAAACAGGAAAAGGGATGGATATCTTATTAACTTTCTGAAAAATAATGTAGTTGAGTTTATGAACTAGGAAATATTAAAATACTATTTGAAAGTGTTTTCTTATCACAGAAAAACCAACCACATTATCCATTATGTCCTGAAAAAACAGTACAAGGATTTATTGGATAACTAACTATAACTGAACTAGTTACAATGAAAACAAAAGTCCTATGGCTTGTTTTTAATTGCAGATATATTTCCTTATTACCTTAAAATTTTTTAAATATAAAAAACAAATTATTTTTAGTGTAATTCTCCCAATTATTCTGAGTATTCAAAATGAAGCAGAATGGTCACCTTATGCAGAAAATAGAAACAACATGTAGTAACACGAAGTGCTGTTCTGTTTGTGTATTCATGCAGTCATTCCCAGTAGTAGTATTTAATATTTTTATTAGAAGAAAATTAAAAATGAATTATCAAATATGGTAGAGCTGTCAGTTGCATCTATTTAATTTAGATAAAGGAGACATAATGTATATATTTACTTATGGTATGGGACAGTGTCGAGATCACATGTCATGGATCTGTAGGTGAGCCGAGGAAAATTTCAGCCTGGAGCCCAGGAGATGGAGACTGACTCCGATCTTAATCTGCTGACCTGCTGAGTGATCTTGATTAGTGTTCATGTACATGTACAGCTGAGATTGTGATGTTTGTGCAGCTATTAAACGCATTGCTTTCATAACTTAATGGGACAAAGATTAACAGCAGCATCAAGCACTAATTTAATGAAGCAGATTCACTAAGTGTAATTTTAGCGGTTGAAGACAAACCTCTCTAATAATTTGTGCAGGGAGTGGAGACATCATTAATTATTCTGATACTTAAGTGAGGTTAGTACGTTAAATTACATAAAACTTTTGCTTTTCAATTATTGTATTTTGCTGCCCTATTTTGAGGTCAACTGAAACTGGTAATTTTATCATGGTTTTCCCAGTTATGTGATTTATATAATAGAGATCTCATTTCCTGTTGTCTACTAGGAAATAGGCCAGAAGAACTCTAAAAGAAATAAAATACTAGCTATAGCAGCACTTTCACTGAAAACTTTGCCCATTAAAGACATTTTTTCCTGAATTTGGCAGATATAAAAATGAGAAGTGTTAATGTACAATAAGTGGGTGTATAGAGTGTAGACCAAGCACCCCATTTGTGGAGAGATGTAAACTCAAACTGGCTGTCACAGCCGGACAGCTCAGGCAGTTTCAGAGTTACCCAGGATAATGGGAGCACCAGGAGTTTTTTGGGGGGGCAAGTGGAGGTTTGCCTGAGTAGCTGTGGCTCTTAAGATTCCAAATGAAGAATGTTAAGGGTTTCAATATAATTGACTTGTTAAAATTTTAACTGCTGGATGGACTTGAACTCAAGTTTTTAGTTAGACTTGGTTAACCATTTTGATATGTAACAATTATTGTGCCGAAATATTAAATGTGAAAGTGACTCAATGTAATTTTCATGTGTGGTCACAGAACACAGCAGTGAATACCTCCAGTACTTTTGACATCTCGTGGTGCCGGTCCGAAACAACTCAGTAGACTGTTCTTATATTCTTTATCCAGAAGTTTTGCCTTCTATGTAGAATACGAAAACAAGGGTACAGTTTTCATTTCTTAAAGCTAATTTTTCATATCTTGAAAAATTGAGGTTTTTGTTAAACTTCTAAGTTGTATACATTTTAATGTAAGCCTTTTCTAACGGTGTTAACTAATGACTTAACACAGTTTTTAAAGTCATAACATATTTTTAATCAAATAGTACTCTCATTCTGAAATGGGATAATTTTGAGCCATTCAGGCCAAAGCTTCTGCTAGGCTGTTTTGTTGCACAGCGCTCTCTGGATAACTGCAGATGGAATGGGAAACCGATCCGAGTGTGTCCTGCCCCAGGACCTTCTCCAGAGATCGGCTGGGGGTGGCTAAGTTCTCTTATTTTTCCTTTCTTTCTTTTTCCCCCTGTAAAGATGTCGCCAATAAGTTCTGGAGAAACGGCTTCTGTCTCGGATACTTTTTAAGTTAATACTTTATTTCTCCTCTAAGTACCATTTTGTTTCCCTCTCATTCCCATCAGAAATAAGTCATAAAATGATAGATCTGTGAGGAATCTCAAAGATCATATGTAATTTAGCGGACTCAGTGCTGTCTTTCTAAGAATCCCCCCATCTCCTTCACCTCCGCTTCCAGCCCACCCCACCTCCCTGCCCCTGGCTCAGCGGAAACGGGCAGTGGTAAAGGGGAAAAAGCAAAACCAGATCAGAGGGGGGAAAGTATTTCTAAGACTATGGTTTAGAGAAAGAAGCTCTAAATGTCACCCTGCTTTAAAAAAACAAAGAAAGAAAGACAGTGGCAGTTTCTATCAGGAAAACTCCTTCTGGAAGGACAAGCCTTACTACAGAAATAGGCAGAAGGAGGCAGGTTAGTATTTTATGTTAATTCCCTTTACTCAGTGGTTCCTGACCTGACTCTGGGGGGGGTTACAATAGTGTACACCTTCATTTATCTTCTGCAAGTCGGGGAGTTCTGGGAAGCAGATTGGAGTAAAGTAAGACTTGTTAAATCCCTTTTAACAAATGCTACAAGAAGCCCTAATCATCACCTACTGAGCTGAAGCTGCAGGTCCTTGTTCACAACCAGGCGGTGGCGGAGGCAGCGCCTCACTCTGGGCCTTGCATGTAGCCGGAGGTGCCAGCGAACTGCCGTCCTGCCAGCCCAGGAGCAGCAGCGCTCCAGCCGTTCACTCCGGCCCTGAGTGCAGGTTGGCTTGCAGGTGGTTCTCTGTTGGGGGCGGGAAAGGGAAAGAGAAGTCTGAGCAGAGAATATAGGAAATACTTGCTGTCCCATCCTCTTCTGGAGGTACTTCAAAAACAACTCTTTCCTTTTTTAAAGAAATGCTCCGTACATGTACAAAACTAGAGAAAACAGATGTTTTTATCTGGCCAGAGCAATTGTATTATAAATATTTAAGCCTAGAATGAAAATAATACTTGAAGTTGTAAAAAAAGGGGAGGGGCTCCTTATAAGGTTTAGCAATGGAATTCTCAAAATTATGTTTTCAGTTCAATTTTGTAATGTTCCCCTTTTTATCTTGAATGCAGTTGGGAAAAAAATTGAAATATTTTGTATTCTTAGGCTTTACTTAGCAAACAGGAGCAGTTGGATCATTTTCCTGCAGTCATACTAACGTGACCATAAACTAGGATTCAGACTCAGCTTACATGTCCCAAACCCTTGATTTTTTAAGTATATTTTCTCAGTTCCTAAAAAAAAGGATAAATTTGGCTCCTAACAAGAACAGTTGGTAAAGTGTACTGTTTCTATTGTCACAAAGCCCACTACTCAGCACATCAACAGATACATATTAATGAATAGTTATTAAGTACATAACACCTTATTAGGTACGAACAGGCACTTCTAAGATTTTTCCTTTCAAGATACTTTACCTTTGAAATTCAATTCTGTGGATGCCTTTAAAAGAATATACACAATCTTAATTTATCACATTATCTGTATTTTATTCTTATAAAGCAGTATCTCCAGTGTGAATTATTCATGAGACGCTTGGTGCCTGATTATGCGCACACTGCCCTCAGTCGCTCAGGAAGCTCAGGTAATGGAAATGTGTTTTAATGACAGCTTAAATCAGGGGTCAGCACACTACAGCTGACCTGCCAAATCCAGCCCACCACCTGGTTTGTAAATAAAGTCCTGTTGCAACAAAAGCCACACTCGTTGTTTACATGTTGTCTGTGCTGCTCTTGCCCTACAACAGCAGAATATATTAGTTACCACAGAGGTGGCACGGCCTGCACAGCCTAACATATTGACTGTCTGGGTCTTTAGAGAAGAATTTTGCTGACCCTGGGCTTAAACCATATCATAAGAAAGTAATTCCAATACCATGACATAACTACAGATGTAATAGAAGATATAATTATCCATGTGTACACACTATGTATCCTCACACAGGAATATATCTTATATAGTCAAAGTATAGTTTAGTGTGCCTTGATATCACCTGAGGATTGGTAATTGCATTTGTAACAAATTTCCAGGTAATGATGATGCTTTGGTCTGGGGACCACACGCAGAGAGCCACTGGGACAGACCTTGACGATGACAAAGTGGTTGCAGGGACCTGTGACAGCATTCACTGAGATCAGCCGGAGTCTTCTGAAAACGTGCCACCCTTTCCTAGAGTGGGGCTATGGCATGAAGTGGATTTGTTAAGCAGGGACAGAAAAATAGAATATAAAATGCAATGTATACAGGAAAAATTAGTAATTGTATAGTGAACAAATGTATGATAATAATGCAGGGAAGATTGAGTTAAAAGTGGAAGGACGAAATGGTCCTTTACTATGTTGTCGTCTTCTTTGATTGAAAGGCCTGCGTGCACATGCGGCACTCCTACTTACTGGTAGAGTGGCCCTGGCCATACCGCCTAGTCGCACTGCATTTCAGTGCTCTGTGTGCAGATGAAGAAAGCCATGCCTATCTCACAGGAATTTCATGCAAACTAACTCATAAAGTACTTTGCTAAGTTCCTCCAGGTGTTAGCTGGAGACTGTAACTTTAGACTCCTGATTACAGGAGGAAATAGAGAGCATACCTATTAGGAAGTGATCCCATCATTAGGAAAAAGGAAACCTTAAAAGTTTGTTGGGGGAAAAGATTATCAACGCTGACTTCACTGAGTTATTGAATATATTAGGTTCATTTGTTAGGTATTTCATTTAAATTCTGAGGTTTGGCCTTCAAATTTCCATTAATTTGGACTGGTTAGACTTTTGAGGTTTTCATCTGTCAAAATTGTTAGCTCTTGGGTATTGCTAACACAAATATTGATGTGTAGCTTTGGCCTCTTGACTATCAATGGAAATCAGAAAATCAATAAACTTAATAGCTGTTCATTACATAGTTGATGCATTTGCAGGACTATGTTGAGTACTGTCAGTGAGTAATCAATTCAGTCAAAATCTATTACCAGATCACTGCCACAAAATTTTTGTAATATACTATTTTATTTATGACTACATACAGCTACTACAGCACTTTTTAATGAAGCAATTTTTTGTCTTATGGGATTCATATTGCTTATAATCTGTGGTCTTTCCACTCAATGGGAAGCGCCTCCCACCTAGGAGGTATCATTCCTAGATTAGTCCTCTCTTGGTTTAAACAGCAGCTCTGACTCGCAAGTCAGCTTCCAACCTCGGATTAATTTCATCGAGTCCGTTCACGCAGCCAGCTGACACTCACTGAGTCCCTCCTGTGCTAAGTCTGTGGGAGTACACAGAGCTTAGCTGGTTTGTAGTGTATCGGCTAGTTGGCGGGGATGTAAAAAGCTATAATACAAGGAGAATAGAATAAATTCCATATTGGGCATTCAAATAAGCAGTTAACTCTAATCAGTAGGAATTTGGGAAGCTTTATAGAGTGGCTTTTGAGCTGAATTTTGCAGAAGTAAATTCACATCGTGAAGACTAGATGATAGACACCCGGCCTGAGGGAAGAACTCGAAAAGAAGTATTGCACGCTGTAAAAGTTCAAGGACGCGTTCCTAATCACACTTACAGGTCAAGGGATAATTTCTGTAGAAGGTAAATTCCAAGCTGAGGGTTAAAGAACAAATAAGGGTTGTCTAGATAAAAGGGGGAGAGGGTAGGAGTCTTCCAGGTAAAGAGCACAGCGTTTGTGAAACCGAGACACAAGAAAACATGGTTTCTCAAGTAACTGAGAGCTGAACGGGTTTCCGAATGGCTGAAACCAGGTGATGTGTGGGGGGGGTAACGATGCGCTCCAATGATACAGGCCTAATGCGGAGATTCACAAACTCTCCTTAACAAAAAAAAACTCTCTAGAAATGTGTTCAGGCTAGAGATTGACCCAGAGAGAAGATTTTTATAGGCGATACCGTGAATGTGTATTGTTCTGGGAACAGCATTTGAGGAGCAACACCTTGAAAGGCCATGAAGGAGTCATGTTGCTTGATGAAAGTGGATGCCTTTTGTGTGTATGAAGTAAAATGTCAGTCTGCTCTGTAGCAGGATTAGGGTTATTCTCTATTCAGGGAAAAAGTTACAGGAATGTGAGGGTTTTCGAATGGTAACCAAAACCTTTTAATAAGAATTCTTATACTATCTTAGTTTTTTAACCTGGGGCATTAAAGATTTGGGGGTGTTAGGGGATTGTGTTTCGTTTGTTTCACATATTAGCCTTTTTAGTGAGGAGTGTTAAATTGATTTGGACTGTGCTCCTGAGAGCTGTAGCCAACTCGAAGGCTATGATAACCACACCACTCGTGGCCCAGTCATCTGACACCCTGGAACAAGGCCAGAGATCTTCCCTGTCTCTCCATATCCTGCTTGTTTTCCGTCTCTTATCTTTTCCCTTTCTCTTCTGCCTTCCTTTTTCACGACTTTTTTGTGGGTCTGTTCATGTCACATTTGCCTCCCTTCCCTCTCTCTTTCTGTATCTGTTTGTCCCCTACCCCCATTTTTCTTATTCTACTCTCCACAATATATAACTAAAGTCTGTGTTTTATTTGTTATAAATTAATAAATGTCACTTTGTTTTCCTCCTCTTTTAAAAATGTATGTATTGATAGATGGGATATTCTATCCATCTGTACATATTGATAGCTAGGATATTTTATCCAGATATGTTCTATTTCTCATATATGTAAACATATGTGATTTGCTTACTTATATATTCTATTTTCCCCCCTATGGGTCAGTGGCATTTAACTGAAAAAGTAACTGATTCTTTCTCATTGAGTAACATACACAATAGGTGAGGAGGGAGTTTCAATTCATCTTCAATTGCTATCAGTGTCTGCAGCTGCTTTTAGCAGAGGTTGGGTTGGGATATTTCCCTAGGGTCCCTGTGGCATAGAAGATATTATTAAAACAATCTGGGAAGGCTTCATGGAGGAAGTAAGTACAGTGTTCTGCTTGAGTTTTTTACTCTATAACATTCTCTAGGCAGAGGCATCGTCTGTGAGCTGACATTCACCTTGGAGACGTTCACTTGGCTGTGCAGTTCTCACCGCAGGCATTATCACCTGCTGCACACCACACTCACCCGTTTTTAGTAGCATGTTAGGAAGATCATACTTTGCCAATTAATGTTAGAAAGTAATAACTTGATATCAATGCACTATACTAAAAACAAAAGAACTACCGGGTCTGGCACAAATAACTCGGCTCACTTTTATTACAAAATCATAAGCATGCAGCTCTGTAACACAACAATCACACTCAGGCACATCATTTGACATTTTAGGTAAAACATTCAAATTGCTGTCCATCTCACTCGAGACATTCATGTACTCTCCCAACCACAGTCGAGCAAGCCTTACTTCTGCCGGACCCTGTATTTATATAAAATGTTCATTTTGGATGGCGTCTTTCATAACACCAAATAATTGTCAGATACTTTAGTTAAGTACTCATGGAAAAAATGATTCTGGTGTTCCATCACATAAGACTCAGAATTGATGTTTCAATATAACACTGACCCTCTGTCCCGGCAGTGTGTTAGAGTGGATAGAACATGGCAAAGTCGGAGAGATCTGCCCATGACCCCTAGCTCTGCTATTTACTCACTGATTGGTTTCTCTTTTATTTTCATCATCACGAACCCCAAGTAGACGTGTCAAACTACACATCCATCCCGTTGTATTTCTCCAGGAGGCTCACTGTCCCAAGTCAACTAGGTCATCTCTCTTCTCTGCACACCTACCACACCCTCTTCTTTTTGCTCACGCTCCGTGGGAGAGCTACCTCATACTTCACTGACAACATGGAGTCCATCATATGGGGACTTCCTCACAATGATAAACTAGCTGGAATTTGCTCCCATCCTTTTCTTTCTTGCTCTTTCTTGCTGTAATAAAATTAAGGGTGTTATCAGCCCTGGCCAGGTAGCTCAGTTGATTGGAACATCCTCCCCATACTCCAAGGCCGTGAGCTCAGTTCCAGCCAGGGCGCATCCAGGCATCAGTCAGTGAATGCACAGATGTGTGAAGAGCAGGTGTATCTCTCTGTCTGTCTCTCTCTCATCAAGAAATATTTTTTTAAACTTCATTAGGGGTCTTACTGTTTCCTCTAATACTGTTCTTTCTTTGTCGAGTACTTTCCTCCTTCAATAATCACCTTTCCCTCAAGCACCATGGCTCTCTCTCCCCGTATTCCGTATCATTTTGTCACGGAGGCCAAGCCTGCTCTGGCATCTCCCATCTTAAAGTAACCTCCCTTGAGCCCACAATCATCATCCTGTTTCTCTCTTTGCCTTCACACCCAGATTCTTTCCATACATGTGGTTTCCACTACTTTACCTCTTGTTACTTTCTTGAAAATATACTGGCTTTATTGAGATACAATTTATGTACCACGTAAGTGGTTCATTTAAGGTATACAGTTCAATAGTTGTGTTTAAACGGTTGTGCAACCATCACTCAATCATTTTTAGAACATTCTTGTCATCTGAAAAAGAAACTGTGAACCCGTTAGCAGTCATTCCTCCTCCCATTGCCACTCAAGCGGGAGGCAGCCACTAGTCTGCTTTCTGCCTGGACAGTTTGCCTTGTACAATTCTGGGCTTTTTGTGTAAATGAAATCAGTCAGCATGTGGTGTTTGAGTGTGGCTTCATCCACTCAGCATCATGTTTTTAAGGTGCAGCCACATTGCAGCCTATATCAGTTCTTCATTTCTCTTTATGGCTGAATAATACTCCATTGTGTGAATCTGTTGCATTTCATTTATCCATTCATCATTTGATGGACATTTAAGTGTTTCTCTTTTTGCCAGTTATTAATACGTCTGCCATGAATATTCACCTGAAAGTTTTTGTGCAGATGCGTGGTTTTATTTTTCCTGGGTATATACCTGGGAATAGAATGGCCTGATCACGTAGTAACTCAATGTTTACCTCTGATAGGAATGCCAGACTATTTCCCAAAGTGGCTGCACCATTTAATATTCCCACCAGCAGCATATGAAGTTCCAGTTTTTCCACACCCTCAACAAAACTTGTTCTGCTTTTTGATTATAGATGTCCTAGTGTGCATTAAGTGGCATCTTGTGATTTTTGACTTTCAAAACCCTGATGGCTACTGATGTTGAACGTATTTTCGTACACTTGTTGGCCACTTCTTAAAAGATTTTATTTATTTATTTTTAGAGAGAGGGAAAAGGAGGAAGAAAGAGTGGGAAAGAAACATTGATATGAGAAACATCAGTGTGTTGCCCCTCGTACGTGCCCCAACCAGGGACCAAACCTGCAACGCAGGCATGTGCCCTGACAGAAAATCAAACCGGTGACCCTTCACTTTGTGGAATAAATGCCCGACCAGCTGAGCCACCCTGGTCAGGGCTGCTTGTTGGCCATTCATATATATCTTCTTTGGAAAAACATCTTTTCAAACCCTTTGCTCGCTTTTTAACTGGGTTATTTGTCTTTATTATTTAGTGTAGGAGTTTTTTTCTTCTGTATTCTGGACAGTCAACCATTGTCAAATATATCATTTGTAAATATTTCTCCTATTCCACTGACTTTCTTTTTAGAGTGAAAGGTAGCTTTTAGGTACTCTTAAGCAGTTCTTCACAATAAACAAGTATCTGCCATACTTCCCAAAAGAGAGAGAATCTTCAAGGAGCCTCCCTCCCCAGTAAAGGAATGCCACATTCTTCCAGCAGCCGCAGTCTAGTTCAGCTCCTCACTCAACAGATACTAATACCTGCCAGATTTCCTTGTGAGTGCTCAGTGTGGTCCAAACACTGTTCTCGTTAGACTGCCACTCATCTGATTCCCTCATGCGTGCCGGTTTGACCCACTGCTGTTTTGTAGAAGAAATTGCAGGATGGTGGATAACTTTTTGAACCAGATCAGATTGTTTTAGAGCTTACAGCTTTGCAATGTCTCAGACTGGACAAACACAAAGAAATAAATATGTTCTCCTTGGCAATCAGTAAACTTGTCTTGTTTAGAAGAACCTCCCTTCAGTCATCACTTTCGAACAAGGGCTTTCTGCAGTAATTATTGTTTGAGGTCGTAACTGGCTTTATGAATGTGTTTACTCAACAGTATTTTTAGAAGGGGGGCAGCAGGGAGACCCTGAAACTTCTAAATCCATTTTCCGAGGATTCTGGTCCAGTAGCTCTCTGACGTGTGGGACTGTAATTGCTTCCAGGGACTTGTTTTACTGAGTGATCGCCGCCTCACCGCTTCCGGGTTGTTGACCTCCGCTGTCCATCTGGCTGCCCAGATCGAGCCCTGGGTCAGTGTGTAAAAACTCCTTGAAATGTTTAAAATTAATTGTGGATTTGCAGTGGTTTCATTTTCAAAGGTTTATTTTTGGTGCTAATATTTTTTATGTGATATCAGTTTGGGTTTATTAAACGAGTTTAAGTAGGTCCAGAAGTGTTTATGCATGTATGTATATGTGTGTGTTTAAAATTTAGATTTGTAGTCAGTCTTAGTGTTCATGAATTCAGATTTTTTACTCAAAGTTCACTTATATCCAACATAACTAATATTTCCTCGTTATTTCAGTTATAGGTGCTACAAACTGTCAAATATCCCTTAAGAGGTTTATAAATTTCCCCACTTGTGTGGATCCATTATAGGTTTTTCTGCCCAGACTTTGAAATACTACAAACTGATTGTCACTAGCACTGCCTTCTCCCCATTCCCCAGAATCGCAGATCTTTAGAATACACATCACAGATTGGTAATTGATGTGCACCCACAAGAATTACAAGGTGTGAAGAATAGATTGCTCCGAAGTTATGTTCCTACGGTTCGAGACTGCCTAGAGCCACTGCCTTCCCACCCTGGGCTGGCATTGGCAGGTGTGCATTGAAGCTCAGAACTACTGTAATGTTCTGTCACCATCTCACTGCTCTTCTGCCCCCTCTGCTCACACCTTCAGACTCCTTCGTCCCACCTGCTTTTCAGAGTTTAGCTCCCACACAGTCCTGATCTCTCCATCATCAGTTCCTTATTTCCCGGAGTTTTTCTTCCTCTACATTCATCAGTCCTGCAGGGCCCTGTTCTCTTCTCGAGAACAATAGACTCATCTCTGCTGAAGTGCTTTCTCCATCCAGGGGTCACATTTGCACGTTGGTAGATTCCATATCTTAACTCAGAAAACAAGATAGAAATTTAGTGAGAAGACTTGCTTAACATAGTCTAGTTCATTGTGAAGCTAAAACTTAGTGTAGTAATTTTCAGTCACTTCATCTCTAAGCAGAACTGGACTTGCCTATTATGTGCAACTTTGTGACTTAAAGCATTGTGTGTGCATGAAAAAAAACACTATTAGAAGCAGATGAATGGTTACTATTACTTATTTATTGTAGCCGATTTCCCTCAAAGCCATGGAGGAATGGGCTAAATTAGATACACCATTTTCTGTTTGTTAACTCTTTTGTTTCTTTGTTTATAATCTGTTCCTTATCATATCTGAGTGGCTCTACTTGTGTCTCAGTTTAGTATGACAGATGTGGGAATTGGATATGATTTGCTTTATTGATATCACAGTGTACTGGAAACAGGCTAAACTTATGGAAACTTTCTCCATTTTTATAAGGGTTATCATTGTTATTGATGTGAGACTTCCAACTTAAATGTTTGCTACCCTCTTTTTCTTAAAGTAGAATTTAAAATATCAAATCGTTGGGCAATCTCACCAGAATATTTTAATTGAAAAAATTATGCAGTTATGCATATAATTCATGGCTGTGATTATCATGTAATTTTCATAACATTGTAGAGAAGATGTCAGGCCTGTCCAAAGTTAGCAGCAATAAATTAAACCAAATAAGAATCATATATATATCTCTCTCTCCATGCAGCTTTGTCAACTATTTTAACATACAGAAACACACAGAGCCCACCCTACTTTAATATAGATACCGTGGCATTTATAGCTTTTCTTGATTAAAAGCCAAGGATCTTATTTGCACTTCTTGACGGGAAAAACCGTGATGAGGACAAAGTGTTAGCAAAATGATTGACCAAATAGACTGGAGATTATAATTACAGACTTCTGAGTTCCATCTAGGATGTGTATGTATGTTGCTTCTTAAATGGTAGTTTGAGGAATAGAGATTATTCATCCATTCAGTCTGGGATTCCAGTTCTGTTCCCAGCACAGTTAGAATTTCTCCAGGTAGTTCAGACTCTTAAACGTGTACATTCCTTCTTGGTTCTTGACAATTCCTAAAAAATTGCTACTTTTACCAGAGGTGTCCAACCAGCAGCCCATGGGCCGCATGCATTTCACGATGGCTGTGAATGCAGCCCAACACAAAATCGTGAATTTACTTAAAACATGAGATTTTTTGTGTGTGTGATTATGTGCCGCAATGTATTTAGTGTGTGGCCCAAGACAACTCTTCTGTAGTGCGGCCCAGACACACCTGAAGGTTGGACACCCTGGCAGTCTGTCATCCCTTGTTCTTCTCCCTTCCGGTTTTCCTCTCATCAGTCACAGCTGCAGTTTATATTTTCTGAACTACATTCACTGACCAGAACAAAACCGTTATTACCTTACGTGGCAGCTCCTTTACACAGTGGTAACATGAGCATGGCTCAGTTTTTGACTCTAAAACCAGAAGATATAAAATTCACAATAACAATATTTATTTGTGATAACATTTTTACAACTTGATCAGTCCCAAAAACTGTTTTTAAAGTTGATTTGATTAATTGGCAATGGTTTCTTTCCTTATTTTAAGTGTTGTACCTAACAAACTAATATTTGGAGAGTGACTACTTGTATTAATCATTTGTATTCCAACTTACCCCTGAAACTAAATTTTATTATATATTAATTATACTTTGCATTGTAATGGTAAAACTTAATGTAAAGTGTTAGGAGCAAAGTTTCTACTAAGAATTGATTATATATAAAATGCAAATAGCACAGACTATTCAAAGCAGTTTTTAAAAAGAACAAAGTTGATTTACATTCCCTGATTTCGATACTTACTATAAAGCTGCAGCAATCAGGACTGTGCCTTACCCTACAGATAGACATACAGATAAATGGAAAGAGTACAAAGACCAGAAATCAACCCTCACATATATGGCCAATTAATTTTCAGCAAAACTACCAAGACAATTCAACGAGGAGAAGAAACTGTTCAATAAGTGGTGCTGAAAACACTGGATAGCCTATGGGGAAAAATAAACATTGACCCTTATCTTACACCGTACGTAAGAATTAGCTTGAAATGTATTGAGACCTAAATATAAAGGCAAAAACTATAAAACTCCTGGGAAAAAAATATAGGAAAAAATCTTTGCAGCCTTAAGGTAGACAAGTATTTCTTTGATAGACACAAAAAGCACAAAGCATTTTTTAAAATGATAAGTTGGACTTTTTAAATATAAAAAAGTTTTTGTTCTTTGATAGATTTCATTAAGAACAAAAAGGTAAATCCCAGAATGGGAGAAAATATTGGTAATGCATACTGTCAGAGGATGTATATTCTGTATACACAAGGAACTCAATAATAAGAACACAAACCACCTAATTAAGTAACGAACAAAAGATTTGAACACACTTTAAAAAGAAGTGAATGGGCAATAGGGCATTAACAAATGCTCAATGTCATTAATCTTCAGAGAAATGCAAACCTATTGTATGCAACCCCGCCATTCCAGAACTACATGTTTACCCAAAAGAAGGGGAAACATTGTCCACACAAAAACATCTGCATAAATATTACAACAATGTTCTTCTCAAAAGCCAGAAACTGGAAACAGCCCAAATGTCCATCAGCATGTTAATGGATAAACGATTTATGGGTATTCATATAATAGAATTCTACCAGTAATAGAAAGAACAAACAACAGATATAACCAGCAACGTGGAGCTATCACAAAAATATGCTGAGTGAAAGACATCAGGCATGAAAGAGCATGCCATTTGTATGAAATTCTAGAAAACGTAGACTAATATACTCTGGCAGAAAGCACATCTGTGATTGCCTGGGTTCAGGGTTAGATAGAGATTGACCACAGAGTGGCATCAAGAAATTTTTGATGGTAATAGAAATATTTTATATATGTATCGTGCTGTTAGTTACACAGGTATATACATATGTCAGAACTTACTGAATTGTATGCTTTGAGTGTAGTTATTATATATAAATCATACCTCAAGAAAGCTAATTTTTTAAATTGCAATTTGAAGTATTTAATGGTTTCTTCAAACCTTATACTCTGCTTTTAAGAGAAATGAATATCTCCTATCATCTACTGTCATCCTCCCTGCCCATCTCTGTTCAAAAGATAAAAATTATATAAATTTAAGCCCTGGCTGGTGTAGCTCAGTGGATTGAGCACGGGCTGCGAACCAGGCATCGCAGGTTCGATTCCCAGTCAGGGCACATGCCTAGGTTGCAGGCTATGTCCCCCAGCAACCACACATTGATGTTTCTCTCTCTCTCTCTCCCCCCCTCACTTCCCTCTCTAAAAATAAATAAATAAAATCTTAAAAGAGAAAGAAGTTAAAAAAAATTATATAAATTTAGTAAGCATTTGAAATAAGGGTAAATAATCATAACTCTTCTTGCTGTGAGGCAGCCGGAGACGCCAAGGCAGAGGAGCCCCCTCGTGCAGTGAGACACACGCAGAGTTGGAAGTACAAAGGCTCGGTTTGGTGTTCCAGCCCTGCCTCTTACAGATCTCCCAAGTCATGAGAGCATTAAATATTTGATTTGAAATTACCAAAAATCATGTCTTTCAGGATCGAGTGAAATAACAGATGTGAAGGCACTTTGTAAACACAACAAACCCCTGTTGTTAGCAGCTTATAACTATTACAGGTAAAATTTCTAAATAAAAGTCAGTTCCATTTTGGCCATGGACTCTGTGAGAGTAAAAGGTCAGTCATTTTCAACCAGGAATCTCAAGCACCTGCATATGTAAGCTAAATACACATTGGGTGAATTAATTTCTGTTTCTCTTTCTGAACCCCAGCATTTGCATGAATATGTTCAGGAAAATAAAGGTATGTGGAGCCATGGACTGTCTTCTCTAAGCTTCTGAGCCCAAATGCAAAGTGCTTATATTATAAGGAGAGGTTTTAGAACTCACCATATACGAAACTTACACCACCAACTTTAATGTTCAAATACATATGTGTTCGATGGCTGTTTGCTTCTGACACCACAAAAGAATGATCACAAAAGTCTTGGATGTAGGCTGTGCGGTTATCCTGACATAACAAGTCCCCTGGTTCAGAGAATCAGGTGCCTATAGAAGCAAGCCTCACTGCTTGTCACCCATGTGTAACTTCCTATTAAAGATGAAATTAATAAAGAACTAGCCATGAGAGGAAGCAGAAGATGAAGTCAAGCCAATCATCACCATCTTTATATCTTAATGAGTTAATGGTTTGAAACTTTTTTTTGGCACACAATTCCTGAATATATTCTCTACTCCCTGCCCTCACCCTGCAGTGAGTGTTAGGGGTGGGCAGCCGCTGCGCGTCTCCGAAAGGTGCCTGGGCCAGCACGGACCCCAGTGCTGCTGGCGTCCTCCCATTGAGTTTTATTTCACAAATCTTAATGCCACACACGCAACCTTTCTCTACCCAGCGGGTGTCCAGAGCATAACAACTTGCAACCAAATGCAAAGGCGTCACAAAAAGAGAGTCGTAGGTTTTTATCTTCTCTGCACCGGAGAGTGAGTGAGCACAACCGTTGCTTTGGAAGACTACAGGGAGAGCCTGCCTTCTCCGCCTTCTCCGCCTTCTCCGCCTTCTCCGCCTTCTCCGCCTTCTCCGCCTTCTCCGCCTTCTCCGCCTTCTCCGCCTTCTCCGCCTTCTCCGGGATGGAGGAGGACTGAGTGCATGGGTTGCCTCTCGGTTCGGTATTTGTTTCTGCAGCTTTGTCTTTTCATTCTACTATTATCCTCTAGTAAACGGATGCATCCACTTTGCAAACTATAAGAATATGGAGTTATTATATGTGCTTATAAACACAGTTTTGGATAAATGGTTCTTTTTATTTTCCAGTACTCTTCATTTTTATCTCATTAATTTTCAGGTTTCAACAGTTATGTTTTTAAGTAAGGGTTTGAATATGAAACAATAACCCTAGGTAAAGAGCTAAGGTATTCGATATCTCATAGCTATTCTTTCTGTTATTTGACCCTTACAAATGTTTAGAATAGCCAGTCACTATTCCTGTTCTCTTTTTTGTTTTAAAAATTATAACTCTAATATAATAATGCACTGTATTTTAATCATAAGCTATCATGAAGTCTTTGTATTTGAACATAAACTACAATGTGGATTTGTGAAATTCTATTTTTATATTAGCATCCATATTTTGTGATGTATATGGTGTATCTGTGGTGTGTGTGTGTGTGTGTATATATATATATATTGTACATACATTTGACTACGTTTATACCTTCACAGAGATTTATATGAAGGCATTAAAATAACAAACAGGCACAGTCAGTCACAGTGTTCGTTATATATAAAGGTTATTGGGGATGCAGAGATATAAAAGATAGAAGAACCTAGTAATTGCCTTTAAGATCAGAGCACAAAGCATTAGTTTGGATTTTACAAGGCCAGCCAGCAACAAAAGAGCAGTAATTTATGAGCTCAGCGTAAAAGAATAGCATAATTGCATTAAAAATTAATGCTAATGAACACTAAAATGGGGAAGGTGGTTATGATGAAAGTTTGTATTCATCTTCTCTGGTTTGAATGATGGCTAGTGGCTTGATTAATGGCTTAATTTCTATCAATTAGCGGGGAAAAATCTCCTGCGAGACAAGGGTAAATTGAGCATTGAATTACATATCTTGCTTTTGTGTGCTAAGAAAAAAGAGCTGCGTATCTCTGATATTAGCCACAGTGACAAATGTGGTGTGCCCTGCGATGTCTGCATTAGCTCTCCTGACAGGCGAGTTGTGTGTGGTTATGGGGTGTTTGGAGATGGCTGGCAGACAGCACTCACTGCCAGTTCCTTGGAAACACACAACTCCTCCATCTACAGAATTTTAATTAGAGTCAATAAGAATTCTAGGATTAAAATGGACAGCGAATGGCCACTTTGGAGTTTGTATTCTGCCCTATTAATCTGGTAAACCTCAAATTATATTTCTTTCTTCTATCCTATTAAAATAAGAAAACTTCCAATAGCTTTAGCTTTGTTAGGATGATTATTTCTTACTTCTCCACTGAAGTGGATTTGACTACCATTGTTTGCTTCATTTGAAACACACATAAGGCAGTAGTCTCTGTAGTTGGATTACATAGTGATTATTGGTTTAGCCAGATTCACAAATGCCACTCTTGATTTTTATAACAACAGTTTTAAACAATAGATACAGAACAGCTCAAAGTGGTAATTTACTACTCAGATTGTTTTCAGGACTAAATGGAGAATGCTAGGTTTTCTAAAAATTTTATTTTTTGTATTTGTGAATAAAGGTTTTTGGATGTGATATATAATTCTTTTAAAAACTTTTTCAAATGTGAAAGATTCCGAAAATATACTTCTGTAATCAGAAAATGCCCAAAGACCAAGATAATATATATGGCATCTCCTCTACAAATAAAGCTACATTGTATTTTACTGAATGAATAAGCATTAAAATGCAGAATAAGAACAACACCAAGAACACCTATTATTTCTTGTAAATGAATGGGAAGGAGGCAAAAACTAATTTATTTTGGCAGGTGTGGATAAAGAATTTATTTGACCAGGAAATAATGACTGGATCACAATTCAGAGATTGTACCCCTTTTCAATGGCTAACTAGTCATGTGGCCTTGACCAAGGTTACTTAGCCACAGTTTCTCATCCGTATGAGAATTTCAATAGCTTTATCTCTCGTGGTTGTGATAGTTAAATGAGGTAGTGCGTGTGAAGTGCTTAGCTCAGCAGAGTGCCATGAATGTAAACTTTTGTTTCTGCTGCAATTACTAACTTCTGTACCAACACGGCTCATCTGGCCTCTTAAACAACCATTTAAATGAAAAATTAGCCTCTATGACCTTCCTCACTAGAGAGGCATTCCAAATACTGATGATCAAAACAAAGTGTCTCTAGACCTACGGACACTAAACTAAAACACGTTTGCTTTTTAACATTATGTCTACCACACTGCTACCATTTTGGGCAGTTCGTGTTACTAGACATCCATTAGGAAGTAACAGGACCTCCCATCTATTGAGTCACTGGAGCCTGGGAGGCCATGTGCCAGCAAAGCGCTCTTCCCCACTCACCCTGCAGCATTCAGTGAGTCAGCGTGGACTCCAGTGTCTTGGTGGGTGATGAAATTCAGCTGGCCCTTTGTGGCCTCTTCTCAGAGATGTGCCCAGGCCTGTCCCCTCTTCCCATCATTCCCACAAGGCTGCCACACCACAGGTGATGCCACAAGAGGTGCGACTGAAGCTGGTTACTACCAGCTGAACTCAGATAAAGGTTGCCATCTTCAAACCATACGGTGCTAAAATTTGCATATAAACTCCAGAAATGGAGCTTGTATGCAGATTTTTAGCCAACTTCCATGTCTTTAGTACAATTACTAAATTAGCATGCTTGTACTATTATAGTACTATCAGTCATTTACTAAGAGCTTTTAATGCTTCTTTAGCCTTGTACTGAGCGCAGATACCATCTCCCAGATTTTCACGACTGGCTCCTTTACGTGATTGTTCTCTCTGCTATAGTATCCTCATGTCAGAGTTCTTCCCTGGTGACCCATCTGAAGTCACCCCCTTCCTCCATTCTAGCCCTCTACCCTGCTCTATTTTCCTTCATATTATATAGTTTATCTACAAGTCTATCACTTGTTTCTAAGCCCTAATCTGTCAAACAGTACCTAGAACATTAAATGTACTCAAATATTTGAAAGGATAGGAGGAAAGGAAAGTATATTGATATTGATCATCAATATTTGGAATGCCTTTCTAGGGAGGGAGGGAGCCCGCCTCTCGACTCTCCTGTCCTGTGTGGCTGCTAACCCCGCGCCTCGGAGGGACAGCCGAGCCCACCACAGCTTGAGCCACTTGCCCAGGACGCACAGCGAGTAGGCGGCAGAGACCGGGTTTGACCTGGATAGTCTAAACCTAGAGCTGTTAAAACTCATCACTTAAAGACATTTACTTTTTTATTATTTTTCATTTTTTTCAAGTGCAGTTTACATTCACTGTTAGTTTGTATTAGTTTCAGCTGTGCTGCGCAGTGGCCAGTCAGACAGTCCCATACTTTCCCGAGTGGTCCCTTGGTGCTTCTGGTGCCCGATTGAGAAAATTGTCCGTTACTACATTACTGACTTTGTTTCCTGTGCAGAGGCACTTAGTTTTTTAAGTTACAGAAACCTCTAATAATTTGACATTTCTTCCCCTTGAAGTTTTATTTTTTAAATGGTTACTTTAATTCCTCTAATGTTTAGTTTTTCAACAAATGTTTATTGACAGCTTACTAAATAACAAAGCACACTACACCAGATCCTAGAGTTGACGCACAAAGGAATGTCCCCTCTGGCTGGAGAATTGAAGGGATTAATGCCAGCGCATGGCAGCATATGGTGAGAGCCCCACGAATTATGGAAGAGACCCCGTTGTCACAGGTGGCAAGGGGACAGCATCACGAAAAAGGGGGTGTTAGGCATGGCCTTAAGTGACAGGAAGGATTCAGAAAAGTTGAGAGCGTTCTGGGTAAGAGGAGCTGAATGAGCTATTCAGTGTGGATTTTGTCTTTAAGAATGCCTAGCCTGACACCTGATTCACTTGCACTTATTAAAATGTTTATCAGAAATTCTTCACTGGTACATTCACAGTAAAGTTATTCCTGTAACTTAATTTGATATGGAAAACACTTTAATGTAAGATGACTCTGTCTTGGAGTCCATCCAGGGTGGGTTGTTACTAGAGACAGTTCAGGGGCCTCACTGACGTATATGGCTTGGTGCTGTAGCATAAGCTTCCAGAGGACTAACAAACAAACCGCATTCTACTTAAGAAGCTTTCTCATCTTTCAAAGTATCTGTGGGTAGCAGCTCTGAAAATTTATGTCCAGGGGTATGGGACTGAGGAGCAGCGCCCTAAAACGTGGGGTTGGATGGGCTTCTCCTGTGGGCTCTGGACGCTCTGTTTCTAGAGGGAAAGCAGTAGCTCTGTTTGGTTCAAGGACAGGTTCATAACACAGTTTTTATTTTATTTTTTATTTTTTTAATATTTTATTTATTTATTTATTTTCAGAGAGGGAAGGGGGAGAGAGAGAGAGAGAGAGAGAGAGAGAGAGAGAGAGAGAGAGAGAGAGAGAGAGAGAAACATCAATGTGCGGTTGCTGGGGGCCGTGGCCTGCAACCCAGGCATGTGCCCTGACTGGGATTCGAACCTGCGATGCTTTAATTCGCAGCTCGTGCTCAATCCACTGAGCTACCCCAGCCAGGGCTCCATAACACAGTTTTTAAAACTTTAGAATTTCAGGTCAGTTTTATGGTATGTTTTATTTGTTTATAAATTTTATTGGGCAGTTTTGTTTGTTTATTTATTGAATGGCCACTTTGCTGCTGTTTGCTCTTCCCCGCTCTTGTAAAGCACATGAAAATGCGTCACATCTCAGTGTCCGCACGTTTTGTTTTCAGTATTTATGTTGGACTCTAAAAAAGAACCTCACAGATATTTCCATTCTTGATGAAAATCTGAGTCAATTTAAACTGAAAGTAAGATATCCTTTTGTATTATTCATGCATTTGTGGCAATACTATTAGTGCATAAATATTTTTTTCATGGAAGAGTAGCATAAGTACCTCAATAACTGTGAAACCAACAAACCCAAACTCTTTGTAACGCAAAATGCATTTTAACTTTGGGTAAATTCATAAAATATTAATATTCAAAAGGAGTCAGCTGAAGATGAGATTTTCACGTGTGAGATAGAAACTCCCGTTGGCTTATACCATGATTACGTCTTGGGTAATAGTGCCATCTGCTGTTCTCAGTGTAGTATTGCTGCCAGGTTAGAGGTCTGTTTATGTTTATAAATGGTGTACAGATTAAAATTCTGTCTGTTCAAATAAAAGGTTTATATTGGAGTTTATCTTCTGTATTTATAACTTTAAATTTGTGTACCATTTGATAATATCTTAAAAGAAAGTTCTGTCAGTGTTGCATCATGGGAAATTGATTGTCAAACATACAACTGGAAGTAGCAGATGAGCCTAATTTTCATAATATAACATCAGCAGTAACTAATAAAACATTCGACTTTAACTTCCAGTCACAAAAGTAACAGAATGATTTTCCATGCACTGATTGTGCCCGTCTGTACCTACTTGCCTTTCTGGCGCCGTCATTTTCTGCTTCAGTTCTGTGGGGTGTCTCCCTTCTACAGTATCTCACAGCCCTGTGCAAGTCATTTTACCAACCATACTGACCAGTGGTGTGTTTACCAAGTGCCAGTAGATACTCCTTTGTGTTTGCCACATTAATATTTTTAAATCCCATCATTTTAATTCTCCAAGTAACTTTGTCAGTTATATTTTTACCTCATGTTGGATAAACACAAGGTACTTTGTGTGCTAAGCATCCGTGCCAAGTACATAAACAGTGGCTAGTTTTCATTCACATATTGCTCAGTCTTAAAATCGGTACAGGATTTTTAAATGACAAAGTGGCATGAATAACTTAACTTGAGTTTAAAACAATCGAGTATGTATTACTAATGTGTTTTATTGTGCGTCCCAAAATGACAGGTTGTACTCTGGCATGCACTTGGGGACATTATTGTCAGACTTTTGCGTGTGGGGCGGTACAGGGCAGATTGGTGCCCGTTGTGGCCAGACAGCATGGGGCTGACCTGTTATGAGGCTGAAGTCGTGCATCTCCCATGAATCTCTCAAACTTTAATTTAAATATCACTTTTACTCTTTAATTTAAATGTTATGCTCCTTAATTCAAAAGTCACCGGTAAAACGGTTCCCACGTCAAAAGGTAAAAGCTGTGCTGGTTTCTTTTCAGATTACAGGTCAGGCAAACTGGCTTTCCCATCTGCCCTGCCACTTTGTAGGGTGATTGGTAACAAGACACAAAGATAGTGTTCTGTTTTTCTCTAATCTTCCTTTCCTTATAATTTCTCCAGTGGTGTTTTGTTAAGCATACTAGTGGCTGTGTGTCCATATTTAAAACTCTGAACACTGTAAGCGTTATACATCAAGTATGGCTTGTGAGCTCACCTCTGACATTTAATACTAATGACGTGCTTTGTAAATCCAAATGAGAGAATATGTTAAATTCCAAAGGGCCAAACAGTTGATACAGATGAGACAGCATCCTGAAATCAGAAATACTTGACTTTTGCTTGTGAAATAATAGTGAGCTAATTAAGGCCCATACAAACAAATTTTCATATTGATAAATTAAAGTTGGACCATGTGGTATAGTATACAGCATAGTTTTCCTCTGCTATATTAACACTAATAAAAATATCCACTGGTATGAGATGTGTTAATATTAATAAATTAGCTGGGCAAAGAATCTCCTCTCCTTTCACATGCTCAATTAGTACACTGCATAATTAAAATCCACAGGAGCTTTTATTCTGCGCATGTGGAACTATTAGCTCTTCCATGACATTCTAACAGTGCTCACTTTTAAGTAGGAAAATACATTCTTCCGAAGATGGGAGTGTTGGCTCTGGCGGCTGTTACTTTCAAACATTCCGTGCGTGATTTCTCACAGGAGAGAAGGCTCGTTACAGCTGCCAGGGGTGCATCTTTGGGATCACTGCCTTCCTCTGAAGTAAACTGGAGCTTGCACGAGACTATATCGTTATAATTTGTGATTGGCCAAAAGTCGAGAAAAAGATTCTTCATAAAATGTTCATTTTTAATGCACTAATGGAATCAAATTTTTTCATGCTTTCTATAACATTTAACCTTTTCAGCTTATATCTGCTGGCATGTAAATACTACCTTGATGCAAATAGTTCCACCTTTCAGTTACCTAAAGTTATTACAGTTGTGTCTTAGAAAGTAAATCCAGCTGCTACCCATAGTCTAAAATCCCGACATTTTTGGATGATTTAGCTGAGTATACAGTAGCTTCTAATTTCGCTTTTTATTCGTATTAGCTTAGAAGAAGAGTTTAAACAGCAAGAGTGTGAACTACAGTGTTGCAGTTTTCCTGCCCAGCTACTATGTGAAAATATATATATGAAATGGCACGTGCATGTGACTATTTATTAAAGCACTAATTGTAAATACAAAAGACTGGAAACTACTCAAATGGCCATCAATAGGGCATTGGTGGGGAAAACTATCATAAATCCTTAAAAGAGATTGCTACAGCGATGAAATAGAATGAGAAAGTCTCTGTATTGCTGTGGAGTGATAGTGAAGACATATTGCTAAATGAAAGAATATACATAAGGATATGTAGTATGCTATTTTGTGTAAGAAGCAAGAGTATGTATAGTTCTATTTTCAAAAATAAACGATGGAAGTATAAAACCCAAAACTTAATAAAAATGATTACTGATGGCTTGGGGAGAGAACTAGGAGAGCAGGAATGGAAGGGAAATCTACACTTCTCCGAATGATGTTATTTTAAGTTTTTATTCTAGAACCATGCATTTTATACAATTAAAAAAACAAATATTAATTGCAAAATCAATAAAGCAAGACCTAAAAGTCAAGAAAGAACTGAAACAAACTAACCTAACTGTGTATCAGGTTGGTACCGTAATTAGCATAGTCACATGGAGAATTATTTCAAGTGACTTTAAAGTATATAGTGTTTTGACAGTTCATCAGTGGAATAAATTCTAAGATTAAAAAGAACCATAAAGAAATTTTAAATTGTATTAATTCATCTTGTTGGTAATAGTAATGTTTGCCTTATTATTTTGAAATTAATACATAATTCACATATTTAGGAAAAACAATTATGTGCTTTTTGATCATTATCATTAAGGCCTAAGTTTTTTCAAGTAAGAGAAAAGATATATAAATATAAAACCAAAGACTTTAAAAGTTCTATGATCTTAAATTTGGTGGGTAGTATACGCATGAACTCACAATAATTTTTCTCTTCTGAAAATATGTACAGTTTCTCTGATACCCAAAAGAAAAGCATTCTTATGAAACCATTTATAAGTCAAAATGCCATAAAGCAAAGAAGCAACTACCATTGATTTATAAGGAAAATTTTTTGAGCATTCCCACACTGAAAATATAACCCACAAATCATACCGAGCAGCCTGTAATGTTACCAGCATGCAGTGGGAGAAGCGCCGCTGACTGCTCCGTGCCTGCTGCCTCTGCAGTGAGTGACTCGCTGCCAAACAAACGCTGAGAGCTATTTTCACTTTTTGCCTTTTTCCATAAAAGTGAAATCCTCTTCAGGTTTTTCAGTTGACAAAAGTGTGCACTAAGGTAGGTCTTTTGTGAAAGTGAAGTGGCACAATGGGAACTTTGGAAAAGCAGGGGGAATACATGTATGTCCTGTCCCACCCGCTGAAAAGGCTGAGAAACAGTGACAATCCAGTAACAGTGGGCACCCCTGCCGCCCGGGTTATTGTCTCTGAATCCATTCCTCACTAAAAGGAGACCAAGCTCTTTAGAGAAACGGCTGCTCTCAAGATGGGATGGGAACTATTAGATGAGCCTTTACATCTCACCACACCTTAACTACTGGGGATCGCATCAGAAGGATGCAGGAACCACCTTGAAGAGGTTCCCACCACCCAAAGATAGAATGGGAGCCTCAGACTGTGAAAATGACTACCATGGACTGAAATACATTAACTATATAAATATTTATTAATTCATATTGGTCATCTTTGGGCCAAAACTGGTAGAGGGAATGAATTAAACATACATTCTGCCTTTTCCTGTATAGACTATATTTTACAGTCCCCAAATAGTCTACGAGGGAAGTTCTTCATTATAGAGGAATCAGAGCTAATAAATGTGGGAAGAATAATGGAACTAGAAAATTACCATTTTGCAACCTCTAATGAAGTGATAGATCTAAGCAACAGGTTAGTGTTGGCTGAAATGTTTAAGTGAGAGGTGGATGGAGAACTTTATAACATCAGAGCTAATAAATGTGGGAAGAATAATGGAACTAGAAAATTACCATTTTGCAACCTCTAATGAAGTGATAGATCTAAGCAACAGGTTAGTGTTGGCTGAAATGTTTAAGTGAGAGGTGGATGGAGAACTTTATAACAGAAGAAGCAGGCTGACGCCGCCTCGGACCCCTGTTCGAGCTCAGCCTCGCTGCAAGCGGGAGCAGCGCACCCTGCTGTAGTGCAGTAGGAATTACACAGTGGCGCCTGTAATGTATTCCGATCAAAGAAATTGAAACTGAATCTTATCAAGCCTCTAGATCTAACTACTGGTTTATACAAACTATGAGGGAGAGAGGAACATGTTAAATGACACCATGAGGATGAAAATAAGCCAAATCCAGAAGGTGCAACTTCTTAAAGGATAATGATCCAGTTTCGTCAATAAATAAGTGGCAATGAAAGGAGGTACAGTGGACTGGACATGACTAAAAGGGATTTGAGGTATTTGTTAACCAAGTGCAACATGTAGGCCTTGTTTAGATCCTGCTTGAAGCAAACCAACTGTAACTAGAAATGTTTCGGGACAATCAGTGCAAATAAAACACAGTCTATATAAGGCAATATTAAGGGAATTGTTGGTAATGCTGGGTGTGAAGATGGTATTGTAGTTATGTTGCTGGGTTTTGGTTTTTGTTTTTCCTTAAGCCCTGTCTGAGATGTCTACTGAAATATGTAGGGATAAACGTGGTATGGTATCTGGAATTTACTTTTAAATACTCCAAGTCTACCCAAAAAAACCTGAAATGGGGATGGATAGATTGATTAAGAATAACAGAAAGTTAATAACTGTGGAACTGGATGATGACTGCAGGTGGATCTGTTGTGCTCAGTCCTTTTATGTGTGTGTTCAAGATAAGGGGGAGGGGTTGCTTGTTGATTTTTGTTGTTGTTTTTTTTTTAAGTTCTCCCGCCAGACCAGCCCAGATCAGCTGAGATCATTGCCCCAGTGCCTTCTCAGCAATGTTGTAGGTTTCAGGTGGGAGTCTTAGTGTGCAGGGATGTTATATTTGCAGAACTTAGGGGAAGGAGAGTTTCTTGCTGTAGCTTAACCATAACTATAGCTTTTCATCCAGTTATATTTGTCTTTTCATGCAGTTAAATTTTGTAAGGCAAAAATTACTTCATAGAAAGAAAGAACACTGCTTAGGGATAGTGGCGTTAACAAGCTTACATGCCAACGTACACTGACATTGTACTTTCTTTTTAGACCAAACCACCCTGGTAGAACAAGTAAAAAGAGTAAAAGAAATTGAAGCCATTGAAAGTGATTCTTTTGTTCAGCAGACATTCAGATCCAGTAAAGAAGTCAGAAAGGTAAGTTTTCATCCAGGCATTATGAATAAGCCTTTAGATTCCCACTGAAGAGATGTTTTATTAATGGATTTCACTTAAATGTAAGTGCTTCTTCTAATAGATAGATGAAGTGGGGTGAGAGCATGTCAGCATGTTATTGAGAGAGAGAGAGAATGAACCAGTGAGACTCAGTTTAAGTTTAACTTGTCAAAAATGTACTGTGGAAATGTACCCGATGCCATTTTTATTTTAAAGTTCACTGCAGAGACAAAGTAAAATGTCAGCCCAGCAGTTCTGTAGCAGTCACACACATTTCATGGGCACACGTACATGGTTTCCTTTTCAGGTGCACATGCCTCCTTTTTGAATTGACGTTGGTAGAGGAAAATTAGAAAAGGGCTTTAACAATAAAATTACAATCCACGTAGCATCATAACATATCTACGCTCTTGCCCAGATGGGCATCACTTACCCAACTCCAGTAAATGGGGCTTTCACGGGCATTTTTCTTTCTGTTTAATACTCTGTTTATTCTTTCAGTCATCATTAGAGCTCCTTTTTTTTCCTTTGGTAGGAAAAGGCATTCTACATGAAAGACATGTAATTCTTAGTATCATACATATAACAAAGACATCGTAGAATTACAAATTATTCAAAAATATTTTATGTCTGTAAATCATAGAAAATCATAAAATCAATCTGGAAAGCCCAGAATTAGCTAGTTTTTAGGTTGGATAAGTATGACGGAGAAGCAGAACTGCCTAGAAACATCACTAATTCAGCACCAGGGGTTGAGCCAGTTATAAATGTATTTAGTTAAAATATTTTGCCAGCACTTTTGTTACCTTCCTCTAAAATCACAACCGAATTACAGAAACCTAGGTAGGGTTTAGCAATGAGGAAGCAGTGGTCAAAAGCAGGAAATGTAGAGTAAGACACACTTGGAACCACATTCTGATTCCACCATTTACTGGCTGTGCATCCTTAAACTATGTAACTTCATTAAACGTTGGCTTTTCTCAGTCACTGCATTTCACAATGATCAGAAGAGCAGTGATGGGCCAACAATGAGTAAATTCACACTCCACTGTAATATAAAACAGAGAGCCAATTTATTAGTTTAGAAAATGATATCCTTTTTCAGTTTCTAAAATGTCTGTGTCTACAGTATAAGGTAGGAATTCAGAATGCCCAAGAAGCTGAATTATTTATTAGGAGATTACTTAGCACAGGGAGGTAAATTATCTCGAAGACTGTTTCATCCAGATCATGGGGAGACAGGATGGGCTATCCCTGACACATGGCAAAGACTCTCTTGAGGACTGAGTTACCCATGACCCAGACTTCAACATCCTTCTCTCCTGGAGAGCTAGCTCTGCGTTCATGGGTATAAAGTGTGTATCTTTGATAAAGGCCCTTTATACTAGCCACCCCTTCAGGTGGTGGAATCTTTCTTTATCTCTGTTAATTCCACTAATTAAGCTAGGGAGCTGTTACCAGAAAAGTGGCTATTAGTAATGACATACTAGACATTGTGTCATGTGTGGCACATATTTATTTAACTAGTTTCACCCTCTGCAATCATACTTCTTTTGTGAGCAGATAATCGGATAGCTCCTGCCACAGCATCAACTCCAGGAACCAAGATGCAGCCAGTTTTCAAGCTGCTGTCCCTAATAAGCTTATTTCCAACTATTCAGCCCTAAAATTGTTACATCTGGCAGATATCCACCCATGTTTAAAAGGAGGGCAATTTGTTCTTTAACTTGGAAGTACAGTCTCAAAACAATTTTTTCTAAACTGAACCAGCAGGTGGCTGTACTACCCAAAGCCTGATGCATGGTAGTGACATGGTAGGTTTAACAGTCAGACTTTCTCTAACAATTCTCCTCACTTAAAGAAGCAGTTAATGATTCTCCTCACACATTTTTAATTACGTATTATTGAATAACTTCCACGCTCTGATTCAGACCTCTGAGAACTTCACTTATGTGTGTGTAAGAACTTCTCAAAGAAGTAAGGACTGTGTGGGTAAAAATGTAGTGAGATTGCTTGGTTTTTATAATAAAATGTTATCCCTGTCGTACATTTGGCAACTAGAATAACAGCAGTCCACAATTTTTCAAGGCAGTTCTACACAGACAGACAGTCTTCCGGCTAAGTCCTATCAGAACAGCTGAGACACGCAGAATGACGTGCTCTTATATTTTCTGCACAGCACCACTGGATTAGAATACTTCCCATTTTTCCCTGTGCAGAATACTGGGCTTTGCTGTTACATGTCCTCAGTTTTCTGAAGAGCCAGCACAATATCACTTCTGGAAGGGCCGTGAGTCTTCCAGGCCCGTATGCTGGAGGCATAGACATGTTTGACGCTTGGCATGGCGGGGCGGGGCGGGGTGGGGAAGGGCGCAGTATTGCTCCAAAATATCAGAATGATGCCGTCAAATCAAATTTAACAAATATTTCTTTAAATATTTTTATGTCACTTGTTACAACTTGTGATTCTGTATTTATTTTGGTATTTATTTGTTAGCAATCTGTTGGTCCTATTAGCAAAACGCAAACTCCAGTTGGAACAGGGAACACAACTATTTCATTCTGTCTTGTGTACCTAGTGCTTAGCAATTAGCAGTGCTCAGTAAATACTGATTACATAGATGAATCTCTTTCTAAGGTAAGTTATTCTAAGAAAGAACTCATTCATGCATATTTCACTTTCTAGATTATTTTCTCAGGGAAATCTGTTTTGCGCTCCATTCAGAGAAGTGAGTGTTCAGAAGTAGAATTCAAAAAGGAAACGTAAATTAAAAAATAATAGGTATAGAAAAAAGGCTAATACACTGAATGAATCTCCCAATTGTCTTGCCTTTTTATTTTAATTTTTAATTTCAATTTCTCATCTAATCCATTTTATATTACCCCTGAAATTTTTCTGTTAATCAGCTACTTCCCTGGCTTTCTCCTTTCTGAGGGAAGAAATATTGGAATTAGCCCAGGTTAGCACATACTGCTTGCTCTTTCCAGACAGGAACTATGATTTACTAGTCCTTTTGTCCCCAGCACTTAACACGGTGCCTGGTTCATATTACTCAGCAATGAAAAGAATGAAGTACTGATACATGATATAACATGGATGAACCTTGAAAACACAGTGCTAAGTGAAAGAAGCCAGTTACAAAAAACACACGTATTATATGACTTCTCATAATGAGTGTCCAGAACAGACATCATAGAGAGAGATAGCAGATTAGTGGTTGCCGAGGGATGGGAGAGGTGGGGAGAAGTGGGAGCAGTGGCTTCTAAGGGATGTGGAGCTCGGGGCAGGATGATGGGGGTGTTCAGGAGTTTCTTGTGGTCGTGGTTAGAAAACTATGACTAGGCTAAAAACTCCGTAATTGTAATATGTGAATCAGATCTCAGGAAGACTGCTATTTAAAAAAAAAATAACCTATGAATTTGCCTTTTATACCTAAAGAAGCCAACTGAGTGCTAGAGATTTGTTGCAAGCTTGTTTTCTAATAGAATTTATATATATGAAGTATTTTTTCAATAGTATAGACTCATAAGTACCAATTTCTTAAGAAAATTATGCTGATCATAAGAAATGATAAAGATTTTCCCAGTGTTTTTTGGAGGGTTTTTTTGCTTCTTTTAGGAATAATTATTTCTTCTCCAGTAATCTAGGGCTTTTTCATGATTAGTATCATCTCAAATGAGACTATTGTGCAATTGTTATTCAAAATCAGAAAGATTATTAACGCAAAATTCTCTTTCTTATGATGCAATCAATATGGATTTTGTGTTTCAGTCGGTAGAACCCAGTGAAGTGAAGCATGCAACAGCAACATCAGGACCAGCATCAGTGGTTGCTGATCTGCCCAGTAGTGAAAAAGAAATAGACCCTAACAGCATCCCTACTGCCATCAAGTACCAAGATGACAATTCCCTGGCTCATCCAAATGTAAGATCCTTAATCCTTAACACTGTCAGTTGAAGTCTAGTTGACTGACATTAATTCATACTGTTGTCCTTTTGCATTGGTGACGAGAAGATCATTGAAGGAAATGGATTCACATGTTCTGATCTGCTAAAAAACAAGCAGATGAGCCAGAGAGCAGGGAGGAGAGGGAGAATGGTGGAAAGAAAGGGAAGGGACTTGTCAGAAAACATGTATGAATGACCCATGGGCATGGACAATGGTGTGAGGACTGACTGTGGGGGGCAGGGTGTGGTCTGGGTGGAAGGGGGCAAAGGGGAAAAAATTGGGACACTGTAATACAGTAAACAATAATAAACAAATAGGCAGCTGACCCTCAGCCCTTAGAGCTGTTGCATGCATTTGAATATGGTATGTCCAACACGTGTTGCCTTTTAGAAGTGGTCTTTCTTTGCTTAAGAAAAAGTGTCAAAAAGAAGAGTTTTGTTTTGTGTTTGATCTGCCACTGACAGATCTAATTCAGGCTCAGCTCTCATTGACTCATTGACTACGAGCACGTCACTGACGTATTTTGCATCCTCTGTAAAACAGTGTCATTTCACTGTGTCTCTCAGAAAGACTATAGGAGATACACTTCACAAAATAAGGTATAAAGTTGTAAATCAGTGATGCTGATATTAGTCCTTTTACTCCACAATGGCCTGATCATTATTAATTCCAAACAGATGATCTTCAATTAAGAAGTCATCAAGAGTTAAAACAGTACCCAAATCTCATACTGAAAGATTATTTTATAAAGGCAATTTGTGTCATAAAAGGTCAAATCCAAGTTATCGGCAGACAGTAACATTTTTTTTCTTTCTTTTTTTTGTTTCAGCTATTTATCGAGAAAGCTGATGCTGAGGAAAAGTGGTTCAAGAGATTAATTGCTCTTCGACAAGAAAGGCTAATGGGCAGTCCCGTGGCCTAAATAATGTATGTGGTTGAATTAACAGTAACATTTAAAATTTAGACTTTTAAACCCCAGTTTAACTTTTTATTTGTAAAAAGAATTGACCCAATTATATAAAAAGGTAATCTCATTTCATTCTTTTCTCATGTGGTCTTAAATAGTTGTTTATTTGAGCTTAAACATTGTGAATATTAAACCTAGTATAAGATTGAGGAAATGCATGAAATTGTCCTACTGTTAATAAAGCTAATCCAAAAAATATCAGTCTGAATAAATAGCACACACTAGTGTTTCTGAGTATAATTTCTAAAATATCAAGTTGTCATTTAAAGACATAGTTTTGCATTATATGCATTAATCATGCATATGTAAGAATCAAACTCTATGCTATAAATACAAGATTTTGTCTTCCATATTATGTATTATGATACCATTTTGAATCTTTTATTTTACCTTACTGAAAAATTTTAGGCCCAGTAAAAAGCACTCTTAACAATCTAAGCAGAACGAGCATGTTAATATTAAAAGAATAATATATTTAATGAAAAACTTTGTAGAAAATCAAATACATTAATGATTTATGGCTTAGAGATCAGATTTTACTAAGCACTTCTTTTCAACACATTAGCAGAGCTCAGTCCATCTTGTAGAAATCACAGTTCCCTGCTAGACCTGACCAGCTGACCGCACACCCCTGATAGGGAAGTCACGTCTGAGGAAGCAGGTAAGAGTTCTTGCTTCAGGCTTACTTCATCATCTGGTCTGCCGTTCCTGGTAGGGCAAGCCAGCTACCTGTAATTCTGCGAAGACTGTCTGTCACTGTAGAATGCCTTTCTCTAGGAGCTGAATGAAAATCAACAGTGCATTCCATCCTGAACGTGCCAGAGATAAGTACTTTCAGGCCTCGTGCTACAAAACTAGTTTTCACTGGCAGATGTAAACGTTCCCTTTCCTAGTTTGTTCTGTTGCCTGGTCTCACTCTAAGTCAGTCTCTGTGAAGACTGCACCTCAGAACATAAGATAAGCATGAAGAGTTTGGGGGACAGGATGACCAATCTATGGGATATCCAATGATACCTTTTTTTATATTCCTGAAACTATTCGAAGTCTATTTCCTGTTAAAAATGAAAACAATAAAGAGCTTACATTTAACTGCAAAAGGTATGGAAAAGAGACTGGTGATAACATGCATGTTTTCAGACAGAGGTTTTCACATTTTAAATAGACACTGGTGCCCTTTTTTCCTTGACTGTAAGTGCCCAGTATGAACTCACATTTGTATGGGTTTTAATCCAGATATATGAATTTTTTGTGACTTTTAAAAAGATTATAGTTTCTGAAATATTTTGTATTTCATTCTTTGCATAATTTGTGAACAGTAAAAGCACTGTCCCCCCTCTGGAAAGTACATTTTAGTGGCAAGAATATGGGTTGTCACTGGGGCCACAAGAGACTCTCCGAAGAACCTGCACTGGGTGTTTTCCTCGGTGCGGCCGATGCTCCTCGCCTGTGCAGTGGTGGGAACACTGCGATCGTCTTCATTCTGAGAAATGCCAGCGTTCTTCTCTGGCAGGTTGCCCAAGGTACAGAAGCTCGAACTGCACTAGATTTGTATTTTAAAGCTAAATTTTTCGTGAAGATAGACAATCGGTTTTCTTTTTAATAACTAAACTGCAGTCCTTGCAGGAACTCTATGGCTATTCTCCCTTCTTCCTGATTCCTTTCTAATATGATTCTTTGCATTGCATTGTTAGCTGCATTTACCTACATTTCTGTTGAAGACCACACTATTAACACACAAGCCAAATCAATTTTAATGAGGAAGACTTCACAGAACATTATCAAACATACCACCAAACTCGGGCTAGGTGGTGCAGTATCCTAACATACCTCTAGTATCCTAATATAACGAGCCTGTAAAACACAGCAATACCTTTCATGTCACTTGAATAATGACAGTAATTTGGACTTAAATGAGACCTCCAGGTGTTTTCCGGAATGTTGACTTTGTGTACAATGATGAGTACTAATTATATACAAGTTGGATTTTCATTCCTGAAGTGAGTCCATTCTCAGGAAAAATGAGTAAGAACACCTTTTTTTTTTTTTTTTTCTGGCTCTCCCTAGTGAAAGCGGGGAGGGAGGTACGTAAGTATCTAGGGACAGAACACTTCGAGTCATTAACCTACTTCCCTTCCGCATCCCCACGTGTGAAATGAGGATGCTGATTGTGGACTTGCCTACTTTGGCTTTTCAGTAAAAGAACCTAAAAGAAAGCCCTGCACAGAAAAAGTTTACTATTTATGCCAGTGTGACATTTGGGCTTGGTAGCCATCTTCACGCGATGTGAAGCAAACCGTTGCACAGAAAACGGTAGAAAACGCTGTGCCCCAGCTGCAGCGCAGTGCATTCCCTCTGCGTGTGTTTGAATGGGGGCCGGCAGGGCTCCTTCCGCTGTCCCCAGCCACCCGATCCCCCTGCCTGCCAAGACCACAAGAAGCCCCATTTGCTCTGCAGTTACTGCCCTCACTGACTTGACAAGTCTCAGGTCTTCTTCGGTCAGATTTACCCACTTTTTAAACTACTTTTTAATACCTAGCTTGTTCTAGGCACAGTAGGGCAGTTGGGTAGACAGGCTTCACTGTGAAGCCCCCAGCATATACCTGATGTAAGAGATAACATACTCAGTGGCAGAGGAGAGGGCATGATTGCAGAGAGGAAAGAAATTACTCCATGTTACAACATTAAGGTGGGCTTCATGGAGAAACCACAACTGAACGAAGAAGACTTGAAAGGAGAAGAAGGCTCCTGGCACTACGAGAATTCACATCCAGCCATGCCATCTTTCTAGTAACTGCTCTAGGCGGTGGGAACTGTTGCAGTTCCAACCCAGGGAAGAGTCCCTTTCGTAAAAGACCTGAGTGGCCCTTCCCTCTCAGTCTTATCAAAAATCCAGAAAAAAATTTTAGGTTCCCACTCTCTGGCATTCTCTGATCACTTCTTCCTTTCGGTAGAGAATCGGCTGAATAAGCTAGCCCTTCTTTTGGCCGCTAGCATCAGCAGGCTTTGGATCACTGCTGCTTGTCAGCCGAGATGACATGAGCCAAGCTGTGTGATGGTAGGTGAAAGGAGATTGTCAGTATCTCTCGGAAGGAGTTACATCTGCCAGTAAGGCCTTGCACAGCCACATGGACCACTGTGTGTTCCCTGGCACTCTTTGTTTCCCTGCTGTGTGTTACACAGATCATCAGTTGGGAGCTGAAGGACCCAGTTCACTTACCTGTGCTGAGGTCCCTCCATAAATGTCCTTTGGTTGGGCATCAATGAAAATTCTTAAGTGAGCAAATGAGATAGTAACAAAAGCTAAGAATGAAACAAAACATGGGAGATTTTTGGCCCCCAAACCATGGATGAACTGATCTAGAATTCTTATATCCATGTTATTCCTTTGTCCCCCCATTTCCCAACCCCCCTGTTCCTGGTGAGTATCACAGAAGAGATTTTAAACCAACTCTTGGCCATTACTCAGTTGGTACAGCGCTTGAGTTGTTTAGCAAGTGTCTAAATGCCATCCTTTAAGTGTAAGCCTGACTCTTGTGGAGTAAATGGAAAAACAAACCATCTTGGTAAGAAGTGTCTGAGTCTGCGCAGCAGAACAGGAATGAACACGGAGGTAAAGAAACTGAATGCTCAGGACACTTCATCTTTCATCACGGGGATGGATATGGGTCAGTGTATTCAGCTCTTTTTGGTGTTTTTTTTCCTAAATCAAAGAAAATGTTCTGTCGTAATATTTTAAGTTATTTTTGCTATCCTTGTATCCCCAGAATCAAGCCCATGCCTGACACAAGGTTTTCAATAGATATTTTTCAATGAAAGAAGAGTGGATTTCTTCATCTCAAATGGGCAGTCTGTTTAACAGTCTGGTAATTTAAGTTACTCAAGTTGTTTGGGGACAGCACAAAAATAAATAGGTGTCTGGGTATATACCCACAATAATTGAAAGCAGGGTCTTGCAGAGATACTTCTACACTTATGTCCAAAACAGCATTACCCATAATAGCTAAAACATGGAAGCAACCCAGGGATGGATGGATAAGTAAAATATGGTACATACCTACAATGAAATATTATTCGGCCTTATACATGAAGGAAATTATTCTACAATATGGATGAACCTTTAGGACATTATGCCAAGTAGAATAATCCAATCACTACTTAGACTAAGTAGTCAAAGTCAGAGACAGAAAGTGTAATGAATGAAGGTTGCCGGGGGCTGGGCGGGGAGTTACTATTAATGGGGAGAGAGTTTCAGTTTTACAAGAGGAAAGAGTCAGGGGCAGCTGGGGGCGGTGGCTGCCCGACAGTGTGAGAATTTAATACACTGAACTGCACATTTAAAAACAGTCAAGAGGGAAAATTTCACGTGTATTTTACCATAATAAATGTATGTAAAATTGCATACACATATATAAAATAAATAAATAGGTGAGTTTCATAGGCCAGTCTGTTTGGCTTCTCTGATTTGCATCTCCAAACGTCTGTCTCTGAGCAGACAAAGACCTCCGGACGTCATGGAGAAGTACAGAGGACGGCGCTGCCTGCTCTCTTACGTCAGGGACTGATGGCAGGGGCCAGACTTGGCTAGTGCTGCCCTTGCCAGACCTCCTTTCTGGCCTGGTTTTCTTACTGCATAAGTAACACTCCAAGTGATGTGGGCGTGGGCGTGCAGGGTCCACCTACTGTCTGCTGTGGGAGGCGGTTCTCCCTTGCAAGCCGTGGGTCAGTTTTCAAGAAATAAAGGCTACCAATATTGTAAGACAGCACTTGAAACTCAACAATGTACCATTTTATTTTTAGGTCTTGAGAAGGAATGGCAAAATGATCCCGCTGCAGTTCTCAGAATGATGAACTGAACTGACCCTCTCTCATTAGCATCTTGTAACATGGTGCTCAGGCTTCAGCCCCACCGTGTAAAAAACTTAGTGTAGTGCACCCAGCCTGCGTAATCCCTTAAAATGAACGGCTAAAATCCCAGGTCCAGAACAAAACCCAAAACTGCAGTCTGTCTACCTGTGTATGTTCCACAAAAATTGTCATAAACTTAAAACCAAATTGAAAACATACATATTTGAGAAATCCGTGTTTTCCAAATACCAGCGCCACAGATTGAATGACTATATTAATGACTGGGTGAGTTTTTTAAAAAGCAAATTCTGTAACTGGATTACTTATGTAGCCCCATTGGAGTTGTTCTCTTTCCTCTTCCTACTATGGTAAGTCTAACTGACCTACAGAAGATAACTCATTTATTAATAATTTGTGGGCAAATACTTTTTTTTGAAATGCTGTGTATTTGAATCAGCTGCAATCTCATTATATGAAGTAAAAATGGAGAGTCATCCAAAGTTATAATCTCTGATGTACTTATCTCTATGTTGAAATATTTCACTAAAAAAAAAATTTATATACCTCCCATAAAGCATAATTAGCATCCCAAGCCATGTCATTTAATAGTTGTTCCACCAAAAACACTTGAACCTTCAAGGAGAAAACCGTTTTCACATTAACGCATGTTCTCCAATGACCACACCTTTCAAAAGTCATGTGTGCTGTTTTCAGCAAAGGTGCTCAGAGACTTTTATTTCACTTGCTTTATGATTAATAAGAGAAGGTGACAAGTGATTGGTAAGTAGATTAGCATTCACCACAGCCTAGAAAAATACCAGAGACATAGTTTCTATTTGGGGCCCTTAGCTCCACATCCCATTAAGTATTTTATTTTGCTATAAAAACTGCAATGCAATTCCCAAAAGACATTGTTCAACTAATTTCTAAATCCCAATGTAAGGCATTTACAGAGACCTTAGAAAGCTGTGAGTTAAAAAAATATTATGCTTTTTCTCTTATTTTTTGAAAAACCCATATTAGAATTCCCACAATCTATGACAAAAAATCTGTTCTTTTACTAACAAGGCAGCATGGATTTGAGATGTATTTTTACTTTTGGAGTTTAAAAAAAATCAATATAATTTAAATGTGAGTGAGGGTTTGAATATTGAATTCCAGTGCAGATGTGCAATTTTTAATTAAATATGAATGGCCACCATTTACTAATTCTCTTTCTGCTAACCACCTCGACATTCTTTTCAATATCTGTGTACACATTTTCTAGAAAATTACATGAACATGGCAGCGAATGGCCACATAGAATTATATTAAGTCCGCTCATTTCCTCACCTTGTACGAACACAAGTGACCTGATGAAAAAATACACGAAAGAAAAGCTATATCAAGAATTAAGCTTTCTATGTGTTGGTTTCATCATTTTGTGATTTGCATTTTATTTTTTCACTGGAAAATACTAAAAACAGAAGGAAAGTAAACTGACTTGTGTGCAGCCAATCTGGGAATGCGGAGAAACGCCTGCCCCTCGTGTTCTGCTGCTCTGTCCTGTGCCAGGCGGCCGCTGTCCTTCCCAGCCTCTCCCTGTGTTGGAACACACACAACTCCAGAGATGCTGACACACGGGCTCTCTGTCCAGACCATGAAAACACACAGGTGTGCCTTTAACTTTTTCCCTGGACATAAGCCTTGCGTAACTCTGGATGGTGCTTTACTCTTGGTAATGGCCGCATGGAATCTTAAGAGTGGAACTGCTGAGCTGTAGGGTGTGTGCCTTTCACACGTAAACTAGTAAGTAACAGCAAGGCTACATAAACTTCCAGATAGATGATTTCATGAAAAGTGAGATTGTATCCATCTCTAAATCATTTAAAAGCTAAAAGGTCATTTTTAATTAGTGTATATTGTATGTAGCTAGTTCTCTCCATCGCCCTTCATAATCGTTCTCCACTTTCTTTTCCCTCCTGAGTGTTCCAGGGGGCTGACCTTTACAGAGACCATCGCCCAGTTCTTGCCCTCTGCTTCTAGTTAGGTCCAGCTGGTGGGAAGCTCAGGCCGCAAAGCAGAGGGGAGAGAATTGGGCATCTGTACCCATGTGGGGCCACATCTCCCGGGGTGGCTGCTTTCCTGAGGCCGCAACTCCTGGGAGCTGGCCCCGCCCCCAGGATACAGCTCTCACCGAGTCACAGTAGCAGCTCCCTCCCTCTGCCCCTTCCCACCTGGAGCTGGAACAGTTCCCTGTGACTGCTAGTCCCGGACTGCTTCCCTCCACCCTGTCTACATCCCTGTGTGCAGTGCTTTCGTCAACCTTCCGAGTAAGTCATCGTCTACTGCCAGGACAGACGCTGAGGAAATTACCTTCAGTGTGTCAATTAGGGTTAATTAGGTATACCAATTCATTTTTTCATAAATAATGGCAATAGCAACAGTGAACAGTGACTTAAATTTCAAAAATGTGTATTTCTCGCCCTAGCTGGTGTGGCTCAGTGGATTGATCGCGGGCTGCGAACCAGGCATCACGGGTTCGATTCCCGGTCAGGGCACATGCCTAGGTTGCAGGCCATGTCCCCCAGCAACCGCACATTGATGTTTCTCTCTCTCTCTCTCCCTCTCCCTTCCCTCTCTAAAAATAAATAAATAAAATCTTTAAAAAAAAATGTGTATTTCTCGAGAGAGAGTCATTTAAAGGCAGGTATGGTGGGTTCATGTGTCGGGGACACAGGCTCTCGTTCCACCGTCCTCAGCAGGTGGCTCCCACCGTGCAGTGGGGGACGCTGCTGAAGCTGTGGCCCTCACGCCCACATTCCAGGCTGCGTGAAGGATGGGCTCCCTTTTGAGAAGACTCAGACATTAAAACTAAAGGATACTTGGAAGTTTGTACCTCCCAGACTAGAACTTGGTCAAATGACTCTTCCCCTGTTGCAAGAGAGAGGGGGAAACGCAGTGTTTCAGCTCGTCACAGCAGAAAACATCCTGTTAATGTGAATCATAAGGTAACACTTCCTTTAAAAACAAAGTCAAGTCCTGAAGAAACCTTGCTATATAGCACATCCACCCGTTCAAATTTTCACTAATTCTGAAAACCATGTCATGGGATAGTGCCGGTGGCATCGGCCCTTTTTCAGCCCTCCGGAGGCTGCTAGACAAGCGCCCTTCCCGTGAGGTGGTGTGAAGCAGTAGCCCCAATAGCTGTATGCGCAAACATTTCAGGCGGTACGAGTGGCATTTAGACCCCAAGAATTCCTAATCACCATTCTCCCCAGCTCTCAATTCCACGCCCATACTGATCAGTTAAGGGTGTCCTCTGACCCTGAACACACCACATTTAGAGAGACCTGGCATGAATGTTTCAGCTGGTCTTTATGTCATAATGGTGCTTCTTGGGGGAAGGCTCCAGGGGAAAGGAGGCACAAAATCATCAATTTAACTCTGGTACCTCATCACCTGCTCTTCCATTTAAGTAGTTTCCATGTCTTTATTCAACTTTTTATCCTTTAAAGGTTAAAAAAAAAACCCACCTTTCATTGATCTTATATTGTAAGCACATGGAAAATGCTCGATTCAATTATAATTCTACATTTGTCAACCAACCTTGATCAATGATTTCTGTCTCCACCAGCAGGGTCTTCCTGTCAACAAGTATTTTAATTTACTGAAGATTGATTTAGCCAAGTGCATGATCTCATCCAAGTGAAGCAATAAATTTGAATTTTTTTCAGCCTGCTCTTATTCCTGAAAAGCCACGAAAAACCATCTAAGGTAAATGATAGGCATATTCTGGCTCTCTCGGTCTTTAGAAGGAAAGGTTGAAAGGAGTCTGCCCATTTATCAAGGGAGCAGATCAGCTAAGAATGAGGGCAGGAGCCCCAACTGGTAATAGAGGCACATTTGCCTGGGCACGCTTATAATTCTGGGAACCAAGTGAGCTGGCAGGCAGGGTCCCACAAGGGACGTAAATAAGAACTCCCACTCCAACATCTAAGCCACAAGAAGCAATATGCAGCAGAGTGTGTTACCCACCGTGGTGTGCATGTCGTCAAGTTCTTCAGTACTTCTCCCATTGAGAGGTGGGGTCGCTGTGCCCTTCCTTGAATCTGGGCCATTCTTAGTGACTTACTTGTCATGAACAGAATGCATCATAAGTGGCACATCATAACTTCCGAAGCTAATTCAGAAACAGCTAATGCCTAATTCTCTTGGGATACTCCTGGAGCCCTAAACTGCCATATACGGTGACCAACTGTTGAGGGGCGGTCCTATTCTAGGGAAACCCGGGTGACGTGGAGAGTCCGTCTGCGTGTCGGTGTTCCAGCCCCACCTGAGGTTCCGGATAACGCATGTTATCACATTAGAAAGCACCTCATAATGAGTTTGTTCCCCAGCAGAGGCTCCGCCAGCCGCAGAATCTCCTCAGCTGAGGCCCTCAGAGAGAAACGGTCTCCATTTCCATGTCTAAAATCCCTACCCACAGAATCTGTGAGCCTAAGAAAATGGTTCTTTTAGACCTCAAAGTTTGGGGTGTTTGTTACACAGCAATAGTGACCAGAACACCAACCCTACTGAGTCACTGAAAATCTGTTTGAAGCACATACTGGTAAACACTGATGTTTGTTGGGGTTCTTCTGAAAGCTGGGCGACTGCCACCATGGATGGAGAGGCTACATGACCTTATGTCATGAATATATATATACTCTTGGGAGTCATCTTATCTTATAAAGCCAACCCACCAAATACAGGTAAGTTGGACAGGCATATCTATAAAAGTGTTTGGGTTAAGTGACAAATATAATTAGAAAACGAGGGCACCATGTAAAAACAAATACAGGGTTATTTAGTGCCTTTAGCCAGCAATCAGCACGTCCTATAAAGCCGACTGCCGTGAGTAAGATTGAACGAGCTGTAATCATTAAAGTGACTGAGAATTAGGAAAGAAAATTAATTCCTAAAGGAAATCACTGTAGATCTCATTAGTTCAGGAATAACCCACCTTAGGACTTTAATTAAAAATAATATTTATTCCAAATAAATGAGTGTTGGCAGGTTTCCATAGAATCCCTAATCTTGGTTACGCTGAATCTTCTCTGATATTAAGGCAGACATCATTAATCTCATTTGAGATGCCCTCCAGTCCGACAGCCCTCCCAGCGCCAGGTCGATTTCGTGCAGCAGCCGTTTTATCTTCACAAAAGCGTTATAACTCATGCAGATACCTAATGTAAAAAGGTCTAGGCAATTAGAGGCAGCACTCCGAGATCCACACTGGCATGTTATCACGTTAGAAAGCACCTCATAATGAGTTTGCTCCCCAGTGGAGGCCCACATCCCAACGCTACCATCAAATTAACAGTGGTTACTTTATTGTTTTATTTCTTCCCACCATTCTTTGTTCCAGGAAAGTATCAAGTGTTTATAAACACATATTCATGGAATATGACCAGATAAAAGAGAAATTTCAAAAAGTCAATGAAGAAAGTAGGGCAAAGGAGAGAATGACAGTAGAAAGGCAGGAAGAACTTCTAAGACATGAGGTTAACATCCAAAGTGGGTAACGTAAAGCTCTGTAAAGTTATATGCTTCCTAGCTTGCCATTTGATTTTTGGCTCACAATTTTGAAAATTTCATCCTGTACCTATTTTATTACGTTTGTACCTGTTACTAATAGATGCATGCACTGGGTTGAATCATGTACACCCCAAAATTCATGTCTCCCTGAAACCTATGACTGTGACCTTATTTGGCAGGATCCTTGCCGATGTTCTCTAGTGAAGTTGAGGTCATACTGAATTAGAGTGGGCCCCCAATCCAGTGACTAGTGTCCTTATAAGAGAAGGAGATTTGTATTGGGAGGCACACGGGGGAGAAGGCTGTGGGGTGACAGAGGCAGAGGTTGGAGGGATACAGGGGCCAGCCGATGAGCAGTGAAGACTGTCCACTAGGAAGCAGCAAGGATGCCTGGAGTCTTCAGAGAGAGTGCGGCCCTGTGGGCAGTTCCACTTCCAGACTCCAGAACTGAGAGTACAGTTCTGTCGTAAAAGCCCCCGTTCTGCGGTGCTGTTATGACGGCCTCCAGACACTAAAGTAACACTGAAACATGTCTTCCGAAGGACCCAGAGCACATGGCCGGTATACACGTAAAGGCTTGGGAGGGAAACAATGAAGGGCAAGAAACAGCATTCTGAAAATGTTGCCTAGTAACTTTCTGTTTGAAACCTATGGCTCTCCCATGCTTGCTTGCTGGCTGGTGACAAAGCAAGTAGCAGGGAAACAAGTAAAAAATATTAAGAGGAAACAAAACAATCTGGGAAGCATCTGGTCGCATTACATTTAATAGATTGTTTTTATATGGGTAAGTAGGCTTTTGATATTTTATTGCCTACATTAAGAGTTACTATTTCCAAAGCCATACAAGGAGGACAGTGTTCAATAAACACAAATCTGGAATGCAGGCATTCTAGAGCACAGGCAAGGTGATTTCAGATCCACTTTAAGGCTGAACAGAATAAGAAAGGCAATATAATACCCAGAACCAGATAAACTTGTGCCAAACTGCAAATCAGATGCAAACAATAGTTCATAACCTAAATACCTACGAAAATGAAATTATTACCTAATGGCCCTCCTATTTTAAGATATGGACGGCTGCTAATGAGGTAGTGACTGGTGTCCACTCACAAAACCCTTCTGCTCAGATTCGCCATCAACCCAGTTTTGAATTACACTCAGAAGCCAGCATGTGGATGCTGCCGGGCTCGGGTATCTTCTCACGCCATGAAAACTCACACTCTCAGTAACTGGATCACACATGTGAAGCCTGTGGGCCAGACTCAGCCCAGAAGCTTGTTTTGTTTGGCCTGCTTGGGTATTTGTTTTAAATTAAATGCTCACTTAAAAAAATTGGAAGTTATTATGTGAAATCCCATGTTACCAGTGAACATGAACTTCTGCAGGGCAATCACCTGGAGCTGAATAGCAGTTGCCCCCCTTTGCTGGAGTCAGGCCCCCTCCAGGGCCCCCGGAGTGCTCACCCTTCCAGTGGCTTGTGTCTACACAGACAGAATAGGGTTAACAGAGCAGGTTCTCAGCCAGACTCCTGGAATATGTGACCTTGAGCCAGAGGTGTTTCTTCTCTGACTTTTAGCTTCCTCTCCTGTCAAAAGGGCATAATAATGGCGGCTATCTCATCAGACTGTTTTGGGGATTAAGGGAATTAAAGCATGCAAGGCACATGGCCCTCACAAAGGAAACTCAGTGCATGTTTGATATTATTTTGATTATTATTAAACCTTATCGTCTTACCTGTTCCATTTCCCTCACCTTTATTCCCTGTGTGCTGTTTGTTTTTGACTCCGGCTCTAAGTAAAGCCGCACCCCCAGTGGGAGGTACAGGAGATGTCTGGTCTCCTGTGTGCAGTGGGGTGGCAGGGGTCAGACTGGGTGTATTGATGAATAGCTGAGAATCTACAGCCAGGCAGCCTGGCTTCCAAACCCAGCTCTTCTACTTCCTATAAATATGTCCTTAGACAAATAACAACTCTCTGAGGCCTGTGTTTACTTCCGTAAAACAGTGATGGGACTATTGTGAATCAACGCACCGAGTACATAGTACGTTTCAGATTATTATTATTAACAAACCCAGCAGACCACAGCGTCTCCTGCCAACCAGCAAAACTATGCCTTGGCTGCCAGGGCCACTCGGTGGTAGGAGCCTGCAGGAGGCCGTGTCCCTGGGGGTTTCCAGGCCGAGGGAGAAATGAGAGGGAAACCAGGTATAGCTTGAAGCTATTCATTATTCTCTCCCCATTGCCCCTTTGTTAACCCAAAATACATGCCCCAGATAGTATTAAAACTCGCATGCCCTTGAAATTAAGATCGGTTCTTCCAGGATGGAAGCAGATCTTTCCTGCCATTTCAAATAGTAAAAGCATCTACGCATATGACAAAGGATGAAAGCGTTTCAAGTTCTTAACGTTTTCCAAAATAATTTTCTCATTCCCTGCACAGGCTTCTCAAATGGTTGCCTTCGAAGTGGGACATCCACCCACAGCTTGAATTCTTTCCAAATCTTATCAGAGACTTAAAAATAACCTTTAAAATAATGCTTTAGACCATCACATCAAATAGTTCCTGAGACAGATGACCTCAACAGTGTTTCTTAAAGAATGCTTTCTACTCCTCAACTTGTTTTAGGCTCTGTGGTTCCAACGTTAATCATTTTTTTTAAAGAAGCAACAAAGTGTTTCTTCTATTTTATATATGAAAGCAGTGTGGACAGTCACAGACATCAAAGTGTTGATGCGATGAGAAAATCCTCTCTATGAAATTGTCTACAGAAGAAAAGCTTTTCCAATCTTACTGGCAATAAAGATTTTAAAGTAGCTGCATGTTAGACTGACTTTAAAAACTAATCAAGATACACAGAGGGATGGTCACAAGTAAAAGCAAAAAAAAAAAAAAAATCCACCAGCTATAGTTTGGCAAATTACCTGGAACCACAGAGCCTAAAAAGGAATAAACCACCACTACATGCAACAGTATGAATGAATTCTGAGGACATAATTTAAGCAGAAGGAGCAAGTCTCAGAATACTGGTCACTTTTGAGAGAGACTGGGAACAATCCGGAGGGAATTTTCTGGCATATTTTGGAAATACTTTATATCTTCAACAGGGCAGGGTTTACATAAGTTTATGTGTCTGTAAAAAATGTATTACAGTATACACTTAAGGTGAGTGGGCTTTACCATACCTAAATTATCACTCATTCTAAAAATGAATTTAAAAAACTAATCAGGCCTTAACTGATTTTCAGCTATGCCTGGCCCGATTATGGGTTCCGTGAAAAGTCTGAGTTTTGTTGCTAAAAGAAAGTTAGGATAGCATATTTGCATTTTACATTGTCACTCAAATTCTTTGTCTTTGGAGTAATAGCCATAGTTTTAGTCTTTAAAGAGCATTTTTGTTGTTTTTTCAGGTAAACTCAAAAACCTCCTCACGTGTTTAAACCAAACAATCTGCGTCCTCATTTGGTCGGTCCCGATGGCTTCCTGTTTATGGGATTGCACACCATCCGGTCCTTTCTTGTCATGAGCGCTCACCACGGGCATTCTGACATAAAAATGGCCCTGCCAGGGTCGGGGCTGGGTCATGGCCAGGTCCTGTTCTACTGGTCACCAGCCAGAGGACCATGGTGAATAACTCACCCCCCTCCCTCAGTCTCTGGGTTCTCATCTGCCAAATGGAGAGCTACTGAGAGCATCAGTTGGGGTAACATTTGTAAAAATCTTGGTAGACACCTTTTAAATGGAAATTATTACTAAATGCAAGTGAACATGTATCTACATCTTTATTTTTAAAAAGATTATGACATGTGCTCCAAAGTGTCCAAGCCTCAAAGGTTTACCTACATCTAAGAAATGTGGGAAAGGCCAAAACTTTTGGACCATATTTATTAACCATAATATAATCTTTGGCTTGGCCCTGTCCCCGCAGTGGGTCCTCACTCCCTCCTCAGGTTTTTCTAAGCATCCCCACCCTCTCTGGCCTTCCACCACTAGAGCAGAATATTCCTCTGCTTCTCTCCTCCCAACCTCCCCTCGGCCACTGAATGTGAAAACCCTGCCAGAGTCACTGAAGCCTCAGCGTCTGCCCCTAAGAAGCTGCCTAGAGCATCTTTTCACAAAGGCCAGCTCACCACCAACACCCCAGAAGGAGACATTTTATGATATGTTTCCAAATAAAATATGATCCGATTACAATTTGTGCAAAATCAACTCCCAGCCATGAATATGCACAGCCACGGAGAAAATGAGCTGTAAAAGTCAACACAGCTGAGAAAGTCTGCTGCTCCATCACGGTTTGCTGTGAACACAACTCCTGGTCCTCACCTCAGTGGCAGGCACCACAAAGGAGAATTCACATTAGACGCTTCCCTCTGTGAACTCAGATTTGCTTGGAAGTTTTATTTCACTGGAGGAAAACATGCTTCTCAAGGGAGGGGGTGCTGTTGGCATTTAGGAAAAGACAGTTTTTCACTGTGCCAGCCGGTGCCCCACACTATGAGAGGCTCAGGGTCCTTGGCTCCACCCAGTGAGGAGATAAAGACACCTTCAGGGATGCAGTGTCACTGACAAACAACTACACCTTGACATTGTCTGGGTGAGGCAGAGGGGTGTCACTCCCAATGGAATGAGAGCCAAGAATATAAATTAAGTTCATGAGCAGGAAAATAAAAACACATATTTGCACATGAGTTTGGATGGAATTTAGCAATCACACTCTTCTGTTAGTGGAAAGAATTCAGGCTCAAGAGTGGGGCTGCCACGGACGAGTGTGCAAGACCTGAGAGGGACCCAGGCATATCATACAGATTGCTGATTTGTACATTTCCTAGACAAACATTCCCATTAATGAAGGCATTGTGAAAAGGCACCTGTTCCTAGTTGAACAAAGATGCCATGTGGACTGGAGGCAGCCCTGACAGGGGGTTTGAAGCCCCTGGGATCTACGCTGTCATCGGTCAGTCATGCAACTGCTCTGCCCCTTTACCCGCCTGTCATAAGGGTACCATGAAGCCTTGTTGGGGGAATGGTAAGATAGCTAGCTGGGAAAACAGTAAACACTGAAGAGAAAATGAATCACATCTTTTAGAGAAAATGGATTCATGATACAACGTTAAATTTTTTTTTTAATTTATAAAAAGGAGGATCGTGGGATGAGGACAGAGGCCCCCAAACTGTTAGTGTCTCGGTGATATTTCCACAGTACCCCTAGGACCAAAGAAAGACTGAATAGTTGTGTTTATTATGTAGGAAGGTTCAAACAACTTAAGTATTTTTGTTCTAAAAACTTAGTTGCCTTGTAAAAAATAATACAGATAAGTGAATCAAATATATGTCATTCTTAAGTAATCAGCTAACTCATGGATGTGTGGCCGAGCACAGCTCAGCTTCTCAAGCTCTGTACTCAGAGTGAACTCTGCCACCGGCATTTCCTGTTCCACGCTGATTTTCACAAGCTACTTCCTCATCACCATGCCCACTTTTAAACACCTAGCTTCCCGAAGATAGGACATCATCTACAGGAATATAGCACAATCTAATACTGAAATACATGAACCACGGCAAGGCAGGAGTTTGCACAATGTCCAACAGACTTCAAGTCTCTCTATTTCTCTCAAACATTTTAACTGTGCTGTGGTGCCGCCTGTGAGTCTGTTGTGCCGGCTCACTTCCGGTCCACCTCCGTGCAGTTCACAGCAAAGGGATCAGGACGGTGAAACCCGACACACTGAACTGAAGTGTGGGTGTTTATAGTGGCCTGACACCCATGGCTCTGCAGAACTGTAATTGAGTCTCAAAGTCCAGCACTCAAGAGCCTGTTTATTTCTCCTCAGGCACTTGAGATAATGTCCTCAGAAGCATTTGGAAAATTCTGATGGGCTGTACCAAGGATAACCACAGAACTGACCGGTGAAGGAGCTGGCCAGTAGAATGTAAGCTCCAAGAGGCCAGAGAGCTTTGTGTTCTCGATATGTAGAAGAGTGCCTGGGATGTAATTGGGCCTTAATGAATATTTAAATTAATGAATGAAAAAAAGAGGACTCATTGACATTTTGAATTCTTGGTGTTTTTCATAGAACTGTAGGATTGGCTTGGATTTTACGCTTTTCTCTGTTCTCTCAACAAGGTCAGTGACCTTCCAAATAAACCATAAGTCATAATGCAGTTATAGAATATACAAGGTCTGTCCAGAAAAAGTCCAGCCATTGTTAATACAAGAATGGTTTGCTCAACATTGATGTAACCTGGCAGCAAAGGGGAATGGACTTGAACAATGATGACTTCACTGTACTAGTCAGTGGGGGTGAATAGTACATGTACATGAGTAAGTACACCATTGAGTAAGTACATGTACGTGTGGCCGTCACATTTAAAATGACTGAGTAGAGCAACAAATCTGCATCGAATTTTGCATTAAACCTGAATGTTCCTCCGCAGAAACTATTTGACTGATTCAGAAGGCCACAGCTATGGGCAACTGGTGATTGGCAGCTTCATCGTGACAATATGCCCACTCATGCATTGCATCTCGTGCAGAGTTTTTAGGTGAACCATCAAATCACCCAGGTGACTCAGCTGCACTACAGCTCAGATTTGGCAACCTGCTACTTTTGGCTTTTCCCAAAACTAAAGTCACCTTTGAAAGGGAAGAGATTTCAGACCATCAATGAGATTGAGGAAAATACAATGGGGCAGCTGGTGACAATTAGAAGAACTGTGTGAGGTCCCGAGGTGCCTACTTTGAAGGGGACTGAAGCATCATTGTCCTATACTCAACATTTCTTATGTCTTATATCTTCTTCAATAAATATCCCTATTTTTCACATTGCATGGCTGGATACCTTCTGGATGGACCTCGACTATGTAAAAGTGCCTAGTACATAGAAGTGCTCAGTAAATGGTTAATTTAATGCTTCATAGGGAAGCAAAATTCGGTAGTGGGAAGAGTATAAAACTTAAAGTAGGACTAGTCTGGATTTGAACCGACTTTTGAATTTGAATGGACAATCACCAAATTCCTCTGGGTCTCAGTGTTTTCCTATGTAATACGGGAATAAACATAACATACAAGGTTGTTACAAGGACTTAATGAGAAAATGTATGTAAGGCACTTAATGCAATGCCTGCAACAACGAAGTGTAGGCAGGACTATTATCGTAATATGTAATTTTCTCTTTATTTGGCTTATCTCATTCCTCTGAAGGCAAGTTGTAGGACATCTGAGTAGACTGTACATTATATACACCAAGCACGTGCTACCTCAGCACCTTCGGGCTGGCCTGGAATGTTCTTCCCGCAGACATCCACTGCCTACCAGTGCGTCTGCTCAAATTCAGTGAATAAATGAGGCCTACACAGAATGCCCTGCTCATAATTGCACGCCTCCATCTCTCTTAGCCTACTCAGATTCCCCCCCCAACACCTATCACCTTGTAACATCCTGCTTTTGGCATCCTTTGTTTTCTTCTGCCCTCACAAGAACACAAATGACAGGAACAGGGATTTTTACTTGTTTTGTTCACCAGCGCCACCGTGTCTAGATCAGGGCCTGATCTAGGTGCACATAGGTTAGGCACTCGGTATTTGTAAAACTTGAATTGATTTGAATATATTCTTCCTGAATTTTATACTTTCTAGCTTGGGCCCATGATTGAGTTTGTCAGCATGGCTCTGAGAAATGATTACCTGCTTTTCTGCTGACTAAGTGTGGCCCGTCATCCACACTCCATGCGAGCAGCCCGCACGAGGCGGAACTCCAGGCAGCCAGCCCAGTCCCATCGCTCGATGTGTGAGCCATGACAATTTACTTAGCCCTTCTGTGTCTCAGTTGCATCGTCTATAAATGGGGATAAAAACCATCCTTACTCCCTAAAAATCTTTTGAAGATCCAGTGACTTAATGTGCATGAAGTGCCTACAGCAGTGCCTGGCACATACTCAATAAATACCAGCTACTGTGATTCTGTGTACAGACAAATCCAGGACCCTCCCCTTTAGTCCTGCTCTGCGTCTCTGCTCTCCCCTGCCTGTGTGCGCAGCCTCTCCCGTCGGACCCCTTCTGTTGTCTCCCACTTCCTGACATCACGTCTGAAACGGATGAGGTCTCTTCAGCTTCAACTCCATTTCCTCCGCTCACTTTTTCTAAAGCATTCGCCGTTAGGCCCAAACTGCTTTTAAAAGCTCCAGGTAACTCCCTGATTAACATGTGCCACTAAAGCTTTCTATTTTAACCACGTGATTCTAAGATAAATCCTTATGGGAACAACTGGGGAAATTTTCTCACAAGTTGCTTTACTTGACCTTAATCCAGAACTACAGTCAAACCTCAGTTCTCAGCTGTCTTGATTCTCAGACAGTTTGGTTCTTGACCAAGTTGTTCATGGAAGAAATGACTCTGTTGTTTAACAAAACGTCAGGTCTTGATTCCCTACCTGACAACCCTTTCGTGCCGATACCTGTATGATCACTCATGTGTCTCTCCGGTGCCAAAAAAAGGAGATTTGGTTTTTGAACAAATCACTTCTCAGTTTTCCAGTAAAAATTAAGTTCAAGGACCAAGGTTCCATTGCATTTTAATGTTTTCACAATCGCCAATAATTTACCCCATCCCGTTTATTTTTTTTCCATGTGTAGTCTCTTTAACATATGGGTTGCAGTATTTTAAAGAGAAAATAATCCAGGTCTTCTAAAACAACTTTTTTCTTGAAACTAATTTAGAAATTTCATAATGTGTGTGTGCTTCCTGAGCTTCCTTCTGAGGTCAGAGAAGAAGAAAATATCCTCTTCCCTGGAAGAGCTATACTATCTTCCCTTGGGCTGTGAAGTTTGCCCTACCTAATGCCACCAGTCTCAGAAAAAGGAGGCTAGCAGAGAACTTGGCAAACGGTGGAGAGGTAAAAAGTCCAAAGGATTAAATTTCCAGGTCCCAAAATAACCCCTAAGTACTGCTGCCACCTCCAAATCAGGCCCTGCACGCTTCTTCACGCTGGCTGAGTGCCACTCTCTGGATCCATCCCAGGAAGCCCCATGGAGCTGTGGATGACCCTCTGTCTCCACAGAACAGCTCCCTACGGAGGTCGGGGAGTACAATGAATCAGAGGTGGACGTGCAAGGTGCGTCTTTTCTCTTCTTACAGTATTACCATTCTTTCTTTAATGTTTTCTCTCTTCTCTTCTCCTCCACCTGCCTCTAGTTTCCTGGAAGCCCACAGGACCGTGTTTCACAAAACTCAGTGAGCACCATTGTCATGATCTCTCTGCCCCATGCTCAAATTCCACCTGCACTGTTTCTTTAAGTTAGCTCACTTTTCACTTAAAATTTTTAAAGACTACTTATTAATGTGTGCTTCGAATTTAAAACCAGTTTCACTTGCCATAAAAAGAAGACACATATACTTAAAACAAAAAGTGTATAGTAGTGGAATTTGAGTTGGATGGGGTTGTTTGCTGCAAGCCTTGTGCCTGAATCCTGCTCTGCTAGGTTAAAGGATGGTGAAGAAGTGTTGAGGACATGCCAGCATCAGTGAGACTTGCTCCTTGAAATAGACTTGTAGGGGTGTCCAACCTGTGACTCCCTGGGGCCACATGCAGCCCAGGATGGCTGTGAATGCAGCCCAATACTTGAAATTATGAGGTTTTTGTGATTATGTGTTGCAATGTATTTGATGTGTGGCCTAAAACAACTCTTCTTCCAGGGTGGCCCAGAGATGCCAAAAGGATGAACACCCCTAAATAACAGAGACTGGAAAGAGGACCAACAAGAAAGCAGTTTTCTCATCGTGTTGTTAAATACCGTGTGTGCATATAACTTAAGCATTTCCCACTTTGGGATATGCTGCTCTGAGTTTTAGACTTAATAAGTTTGTCGAACTCTGACAGACGCCATCCAGCCATTTCCTTCAAGCTCTCAGTACTCTATTTACTAACTATACTCAAAAACTTTTTGCACATTTTTCCTCATTATTTGTGCACATCTTTGACCAACTACCACGGACAATATTCCCAATATAAGACTCTCTCCAATGGGTTACAAAACTTGGCGAGTGAATGGGTGTTTGAATACCACCAAGCCCAAATGTTGACCCATCTCCACTTTCCTGAAAAGAGACTTGGGGGTTCCAGGCGAAGGGCGATTCGCCCAAGGTCACACGGTGGGCGGTCTAATTTTCGCGTTCCTGCAGGCGGGAGCACACGTAATCTCACCCCCTAGGAAGCTGAAAAAAGGCTGTCTAGTTGGCGCCCGGCCCAAGTCCTACCTGCTTGTTGATCGCAGTTGCCATGGCAGCGGCTCTTGTCCCCGCCTCGTTGTTGTGACGTAAGGAAACCAGCGTTCAATGGGAAAGCAGATGTGCGTCACGCTCCGCCTTTCCCGGTGGGCACCGCCTCCGTCGCCCAGAGAGAAGCGCGGACCGTGCGGGGAGAGCGGGCAGCCGCTCCAGCCTCGGCTGCGGCGAGTTACACCGTTTCCAATCTGTCCGCGTCCGCCGCCGCCTGAGCCGGAGCCAGGATGTTCAGGATGCTGAGCAGCGGTTTTGAGGATGATCCCTTCTTCTCGTGAGTGTCAGGGGCCCGTAGCCTGCGATCGCGCGGGAATTTAGGGATTTTCGAAGGGAGCTATTTTAAGGGGAAAGCGAGTTTTAGAGGGCGAGAGGTTTTTCGGAGGGTTCCAGGAGGCAACTTGAGGAAGAAGAGGGTTTGGGGAATGAGAAGAGAAAACTAGGGGTGTGTGAGAGAAGGGAGAGGAGGATTTGGGGGCACAGTGAAGTAGGAGGGTTTGCGGTCCTGGGGTGAAATGAGAAGATTTGGGGGCGCGGGATGGGAAAGAACTTGGGGACATGGCGGAGGGGGCGAGCGGGATTGGGGGCGCGTGAGGAGAGGTCCTAGCAGCCCCCCCCCGCACAGCGCCCCCCCTCACACCGCCCCAGCAGCCCTCCCCTGTCCCTGCAAGCTGCTTTCAAGTTGGCCAGACCTCACGCGCCCCACTTTGCTTTCCGCCTTGGGAGTGACGCCTTCGCAGCTGCAAGGACTTTGCAGGTGATGGTAACTGCCACCTCGGTGAAACTTCTGGTGAGAATTTTGTATCCTCACAGGATCCTTTCCACACCTGTCTTAGTTCCGAATGAGGGGCGAGGCATGTCCTTTAGGATTACAATTCTTTGTAAAGGGAAAAGTTTTTAAAACAGCATTTTTAGTAATATAAGCCTGTATGCGAGCACAATAGAGTTGGAGAACAGTGCTGTCTGTCTCTCGACTCCAAGGGCTTGGAAGTTGCCATGTGCGTTGTTTGTTTTCTTTCTTTGCTCCGTTACAAAGCTAGCCTTGTTTGGGCAGGGACTCTGCTTTCTGTCAGAAGTACAAATAGGTCAGCGAAGCAGGGAGAGGGTGCATTTAAGACCGCAGGTAACAAGTGCCAACCCTGTGAACGGTTCCAAATGAAAGAAATAATGTGATGCCTTAGGAAGATGATACTCAGAAGTTAATTACTTGTTTCGTTATGATCTAGATTTCTGGTTGTTTATTTTTAATCCCTCCTTTGGCGGTTATATAAAAGTAATAATCTAATGGCATCTCTTAAGACAGGAAGATTTGTGATACTTTTGCCCAAATGTTTTGCCAGTTTGAATTTTGACTAGGTGTCCTAATTTAATTTGATTGCTTAAATTATCTCTCTAGGCAACTTAGAGATTTTTTTTAAGGTTAAAATGTTAACAACTCACTACATAAATTTTTTAAAGGAAAATACTGACTTAAATGTGTCAGTACTATTTTAAAACCAAATAGCATCAAGATAATAATTGAAAGACTCATTAAAAGTAGAATAGATAAAATTGTTAATAAGAAAATTATTAATATTTTATTCTAAAGGCTATTCATTATAATTAAGGTGTATATGGACTGAGGCAAAGTAATTATGCTGTTTTAATTCACTTGATTACAATCTGTTGGTTCATTTACAATCAATGTGTCATTTTAGCAGATTTCAAATTTTGTAGTATGATTTGCTCTTTTAAAAGCCTCTGAGAGTAAGGACTAAATATATCCATAGATTAGTTGAGCCGCAGGCGTGGTTCTTATGTAATTGTGACAGCAGTACTATGCGTTAAGAAGATTATGATAGACAACCTATCTGGTTTTTGTCCTTGATTATATCAAAAAGAACAATGGCCTTAACTGAACTGTGAATGTATAATTAGTACCTTCTTTAAAACGTCTAGCAAAAGTGTAATTTAAACTCTTGGGCGACTCTTTTTGAGCAAAGGCAGTGAACCCAAGAGTCAGGGTCAGAAATAGTAACAGACCACAAATAGTAGGCACGCAACAAAGAACACTCTTCCCCTGGGCTCAGCTTGGGCAGGACCATCAGTTACTAGGCCGTAGGTCTTTCAGTCGTCACTCTCTGTAGCCTTCTTCAAGTGCAGGGAGCTCTCTCATAAAAATTTAGGCTACAATTATTGTAATTAACTTTATAAAACTGATTCATGGTTATAATTTCATTGCTCCGCAGTTACTGATGTAGCGAGTAAACATACTTTGGGGAGGTTAGAGAGAAAAAGAAGGTGAGTTTAAAGTTATTTCAAGTGATATCATTTGACGTACCCCTTGCACCCCAACTTCAAACAAAACGGTTTTACATTACTTAAGTCCAGCATAAGGAATTCACCCCATCTCTTACACAAACATTATCCCTATTGCTGACATTGTGTGTCTGGTCATTGGGCTCCTTAGCGGGTAGTTTAATGTCTGACATGTAGAAAGTATTCAATAAATACTTTGTAATAATAAGCTGGTGTCATTTACTTTCTGTCTTCTGGTTAATCTGCTATTTATTGCTGAATTTGCATTCGACAGATGCCGCTGCGGATGTGGGCACTTCCTAATTCGAACACAACCATTTTCTAAATAACCCATCAGTTCAGGGGCAAGGATATCAATATAAGTAATACTGTATTACTTTACTAATTATTCAAAAGTGAGATGAAAAGTGTATACTTCTTAGATGTAACATTCGAATTATTAAATAATTTGAGACTGGTGAAATACTGTGGTCAAATTGTCAAATGCTTAAAATATCTGAGTGCAAAACCAAACTGTGGTTTTGAAGTCAAATATGTCCATTTTAATGTTTACCTTCACATAATAACCTATATTAAATGTTTCATCAGAAAATTAAAGAGAAACTTTAAAAGTGATATTTTAAAGTTTGTTTTATTATATATTTGGGCCTTTGTATATTGGCATCTTTTTATGTTTCTGAGCTGAAGTTATTTCAGTGAAAATTGACTCACGACACACCTTTATATATACCTCGTAAATAAATAATACTTGTAATTTGGTTAAAAATACAAAGACTAAAAAAAAGGCCCTGATACTTCCTGGCATGCAGTTATTACTCAAGAATACTATTTTCCCCTCCCATTAGAAGTAAAAGTACGTATGTATAGGCAGGAAAATTAATTTGAGGTTAAAGTGACTTTGGTATTTATCTTAAACCCTAAAAGAGTTGATTATTTACTGTAAAAGTTTACATATATCTAGTACAACCTATACCTTTCTACTTTGTACAGAAACACGAGTCCTCTGAGCTACAGACATGGCATTCTGGTCATACACGTCTGCAAAGAGTACCTACCTTGCCGCTTACACGCTAGTAGACGTTAAAGGCTCAGAAGCAGGTTGACATATCAACCAGCCTTATTTTTAATCATAAATCATTATGTGTCAAGGTCAGAGAACTGCATGTATTCATAGGAGGTTGCTTTTTCCATCTCCTTGGTCTCCACAGAAGCTAAAACTTGTTCCTCTATTTAATCTCTATTTAATTTTTTAAAAATTTTACTTATTTTGAGCTTTGGAGGTAATTGGAGAACACTTCTTTGGCATATTCACTGACTGATTTGAAAGTAACTGTATTCCATGCACAGGGACAGTATTGACAAGATATTTTCTAGATTGAGAATATTGTCATAGCAGGAAATAAGACAAAATTACTTTATTAGATAGGTTTTTGTGAGTAGTGTTTGAGGTTACTTACATATTTGTTTTCAGACACATACATAGTTTGAGGTAGGGGCTCCATGAAGATGATTTAGTTTGGTGCTAGTTAGTATTCCAATTATAATCACTTAATGAAGGTAGCTTGAGAATACTCAGCTAACATTTAAAGTTTTGCTTTTCAGGATCCCTTTTATGCTAAGATTCATAACAGCTACTGTGAGTTTTAGCACTTAAAAATTTATTCTCCAAAATATTTTTATATAGATATTTCTTAGAAATGAACTTTCATATATGATATTCTGCATATTTCAGAATATCATATATGAAAGAATGAAGCACTATAAACCTTGAACTGAAAGAATTTCTAAGGTAGATTTGATTTGGGGCAGTTTTGGGTAATTAAGGAGCACAACATACTGATGACATAGTTGCTGGGTCAAGGAATGTCACTGGATAGCATCTAATCAATCATAATTCTTGGTTATATCCATAAACATTGTAAATATCCACACAAAGGCAGGGATTACTTGCAGGATGGGAGGGGGGCCATAGCCATCCCTGCAGCTCACTTAGTGTCACAGGTTCATGCCAGGCCACCATTTTAAACTGTTTCTAATCACTGGGAAAATAGAATTGCTTATAGCAATGTAATTCATTCTTCGAGTATCACTTAGGTTTCTACCATATGCTCAGCCCTCTGGATTCTAACATATACTTGTAGGAATTATGGCCCATGCCGTCAAGATTTTCTTAGGAATCTTATATTTGTTATTTCTAGCTTCAAAACTTGAATCACCAGAGGCATTTCCTTTATGGACCCATACACCTCATTGAAACTAGAGAGCATTTCGTTAGGATCAAGAGAACCTTAATCTACTGACTAAGCTTTTGCTACACTGCAGATAGTGAGTGGAAGGAAGGGGTTTTCCCTGATGAATGGGACTGCCATGTCAATCTGAGACCCTTATGTAGTAAGTAATGTGATGGTTTTTACTTAGGAGCATAAACATCTATATTCTTGTACAGGCTGAGTGAAATTGTAAGCTGTCCCCGCCAAATATATCTGTGCATGTGGATACATACATATGTATGTATATATTTGAGTCTTAAAAATGGGACTTACTCTGAAGTGAAACTATACCAGCCCTTAAAAAATTTTTATGTTGAAATTCCTGAGAGACCCAGAATCAATTTAGGAGTTAAAATTTTGTGCGGGGGGAGGGAACAATGATTAATTTTTCCTAGCTTGTCATGGGTTAATGATATGGAGTAGAAAAACTATATTTAGTACCAAATGTCATTATGTTTGGCTATGGTTTGTGTCAGTGGTCTTGCAAAAGGTAGTGTGGCCATTAGAATAAGTAAATTTTTCTTGAAAGAATGAAACACTAATTTACAAAAGAGAACAATATGAATAGATAGAAACATATAAAATGATTAACTTCTCACCTGATAAACTCTGTATTAGGTTAAATTAAAAACATATTAAAACAACTGTTTACTACCACAAGAGATTTTTGGCTTTGATAAAAAAGAATTCAGGCTAGAACAAGAGAAATCATAAAGTCTTTTCTCCCAGCTGTTGCTGTTCTAGGTAGACAGGAGTTGAAGTTACTTAAGGGTCCATCCAGCCAGATTTCTTCCTGAATGGCTTAGACAGGTGCAAAAGCCAGGCTGTAAGCTCACTTTTATATTAATGCTTTTTCCAACAGGCAGCCTTTTGTTCATGTCACTCAAAAAATAAAGAATTTTTTTAGCATTTGCCCTACATATAAATATGCCTACTCCTGTTCAAATAAAGAGAAACATGGGCAACATTTTAAATTAGCCACATTTAGTTGTGGGGTTTCTGGCCCAATTGTAATGCAATTGGAAAAATAAATCCCACTAAATTTTATTTTTCTACAGGAAAATAATAGCTGTTTAATACTCATTTATCCATAGTACAAAATCTAGTATTCCCTGAAGTATCTTTCTTCACTGCAGTTGAATCTCATCCACATATCTATAGGGAAGAGTAACTGCATATTAATAAGAATGAACATTTCAGCATTTTAATCTCCATCCTTGTATCCATGCTCTAAGCTCTAAATATCCAGTGATTGTAGAGCTCTAAGCAAAAGGACTTTCTTTTGAATGGTTCATTTTAAAATATCAGGTGGGGCCCTGGCCCCGTGCTGAGCTGGTGAGAGTGTCCTGCCAGTGCACCAAGGTTGCAGGTTTGAGCCCCAGTCAGGGCGCATACAGGAAGGAACCAGTGACTGCACAAGAAATGGGGCAAAAATAGATGTTTCTCTCTCTCCCCCATCTCTCTCTCCCTCCTTCCCTTCCTCTCTCTCACTCTAAGATCAGCAAATAAAAACTTAAGATATCTCAGGTGGTTATGATTTTCTTTAATTTCCCATAGTTCTGTTTCTTTTTTATTCTTTAAAGATATTTTTATAATAAAAATTTTAAAGATATACTACAAAAGTATAACTATGTCAATACTATGTGCTAGATATCCAGAATTTCAAAATCTACACCTGCTAATCCATCTCTGTAACTGCTGCTATCTCCAGTGTTTTAAAAGCAAATACCAGACTTTTTTTTACCTCACCCATATGTCCCTATGTATTTCCAAATACATCTATCTGTAAAAAATATGGCCATCTTCTTACATAACCACAATACTAAATCACATCAAACAAAATTAACAAGAATCCAATTGCATGGTATCATCTGACATTATCACTGAGATATGAAATACTTTGGAATAATCTAGTTTTACAGGTAAGAATTAGAAACTGTTTCTTAGACAACTCACTTAGGGTCTTAGAACTATTTGAAACTTTCTTTTTAATGTAAAAGGTAAGGGAGATACACCAAATTCTGATTCCTTAATTTTGAAGTAACTTTGGATCTTCAGAATGTGACTTAGAAAAACACAAAACAACTTCCTATTTTCTAGAAGTGTCCTAAAATGTAAGCTGCTCTTTGTGTGCCATCGACCCATTTAATTTTTAAAGTGTACAATTTTCCCATAATGCAAGTTACCTGTGATTCAGCTACAAGAGTGATTCTTAAATTTTTAACAGGTAGAAGATCCAGGAATGGTAGTCTGTTAAATTTTTGGTGCCTGACACTCCTATCAATAATACAAAATTCCAAAACCAAAAATCCCACAAGAATTCATGGAAAATGAACTTATTTATATCTTTATGCATTGCATGTATAATATCTGTACTTGTGTCTTCCTTAATATGTTAGAGTATGTTTCTCATTGAAAAGGATATAAAATATATCTAGGCCCTGGCTGGCGTAGCTCAGTGGATTGAGCACGGGCTGCGAACCAGGCATCGCAGGTTCGATTCCCAGTCAGGGCACATGCCTAGGTTGCAGGCCATGTCCCCCAGCAACCGCACATTGATGTTTCTCTCTCTCTCCCTCCCTCTCCCTTCCCTCTCTAAAAAAATAAAAAAATAAATAAAATCTTAAAAAGGATATAAAATATATCTAAATAAACCAAATGCTCTTGTGTCTTTATTTCCTAACTGAATTTAATACAACTGTGTTTCTCCAGTTAATACCCAACATTCAACTGAGGAGTCCCTTCATTCTGACCCAGTTACCAATTTGGTTAAGAATGATTTAATTTCTACACTCCTGTTGAAATTGTTGTTTCCTTGCACTGAGAGCACCCTTAATCTGCAGTCCCTGGCGGACTCTTTCCTTTGATGGCTCTGCCTAAAATCTTCCAGTAAGCAGGAAGGAGGCTGGAGAGTGTCAGAGCAGTGTCCCCACGTGGGTCGGTATAAAAGGGACAAAAGGGCTGTGGCAGGAGCACAAGCGGAGGAACGAGAGCACTGATGTGTTAAAATTTTTTAAACGAGGACTATCAACCACCAGCAGTGGTCCTAATGCAGAGGTGGTTGGACATTGTCATCCCGGTCTAGCATGCAGGGCTCCTGCTAGTTATTTCGGTGTTTCATAACTACGTTTCTCCTTCCACTTAACAGTTTCCTTTAAAACAGCTGGTATTGAACAAGAATAAAGAGATCTGTAGAACAAGGCAGTCAGGAGACACTCATATACAGCCTCCTTATTAGATTTATTTAGAGAATGCTCGTCTTTTTATTTATTTTTTTTGTCTTAATACTTTGTAATATCTTCTGATGTAGCTAGGAAATGGCATAGCTTTCAGAGTAAAAGCCTAGATTATGATCACTGAACTGTTATCACCTTGTTCTTTATTTTTAGTAAAACTTCACTGCCAAGATACTACGTTTCTGAACTGCAAAGCAGCAATCTAATTTAGTTGGCCTCAGTAGTTCTGAAAAAATCTTTTACATAACTCAAAACACTCACCTTTACATGATTTATGATAAAATCAACTTAATCATTTGAAGCATTCTATATAACAAATTTTTCCATTCAATTTTCAGTAATTATGTTAAAATTTACTTAAGGCAGTAAGGCCTCAGAACTGCTTAGTGTTTTTAGAGTACAGTATCTACCTTAGCATATTTTAACTAATGCCTAATTAATAACAGCTGGGAAATACGCAATTTATCAAAACAAAACTTAGTAGCATCTTATGATGAACACTGAAATTTGACAAGCTAACATACGTTACGGTTTTCACTGAATGAGATAAATAGGCATAATTTTTAGTAGCATTTTAGTGAGAGTTGCCACAAAATAATCTTTATTACTATCATAAAAGAAAAAAATTTTATAGGCTGGACTAAACATATGCATTTGATTTGGAATTACAGGAATTTTTTTTCTATTTTAACTTTCCATATTTATACATGCACTATTAAGACTTTGAAAAATGAGGTGCAGACTTCTGGCCGAGATGGAGGCGTACATAGACATGCTTTGCTTCCTCGCACAGCCATAAGAAGGACCACAACCAACCTCAAAACATAAAACAACCAGAACTGCCAGAGAATCAAACTGTATGTAAGTCCAACAACCAAGGATTTAAAGAAGAAATATTCATCCAGACGGGCAGGAGGAGCAGAGATGGCGGGCTAGGGAGAGGACCCGGTGTGGTGGTGCCCAGGCAGCAGTGGCCAGTGGAACAGGCAGTCTTAAATTCATGTGTAGCAGATAAAAACCAGGAGGGACATCTGGGGAGCGAACAATCCCAGCCCCAGGCCAGACTACACAGCCCAGGGTTCCAGCACCAGGAAATAAAGCCTTATAACTTCTGGCTGTAAAAAACCAGTGGGTGTTGGGGTAGGGAAAGAAACCTCCAGTCTCTCAGGAGAGTCCATTCAAAGGGCCCCCACTGTCCTGGAACGTACGCAGACCCACCCACTCTGGGAACCACTACCAGGGCAACAGCAAGTGGGGCATCAACTGCATACGGGGAGTGGGTAAAGTGGCTGGAAACAGGATAAGTTCTAATAAGAAGCATTGTTCCCTCTCCAGTACCCTCTACACATACAGCATCACGAAGTGGCAAAGCAGGTAGCCATACCCTGGCTGATACCTAAAGTTCCACCTCTTACAAAGTAATAGGTGTGCCAAGACAAGGAGTCAAAGCAGTTCTACTTAGTACACAGAAACAAACAGGGAGGCTGCCAATTTGAGAAGATAGAAATGCCCAAATAAAAGAACATCAAAACTCCAGGAAAAAAAAAACTAAATGAAATGGAGATAGCCAACCTGTCAGATGCAAGAGTTCAAAACATCAGTGATAATGATGCTCATAGAATTCACTGAGTACAGCAAATGCATAAGGGAAGAAATGAAGGCTACAATACATGAAATAAGAAAAATCCACAGGGAACCAACAGTGAAGGGAAGGAAGCAAGGGTTCAAATCAATGATTTGTAACATAAGAAATAGTCAACCAATATAGGATGAAGAAATGAGAATTCAAAAAATGAGAAAAAAAACTTTGGGACATCTCAAAAAGTGCCAACATCCAAATTATAGGGATACCAGAAAGGAGAAGAGGAAGAACAAGAAATTGAGAACTTATTTGAAAAAAGTAATGAAAGAAAACTTCCCTAATTGGGTGAAGAAAATAGACATACAAGTCTAGGAAGCACAGAGAGTCACAAGCAAGTTGGACCCAAAGAGGACCACACCAAGACACATCATAATTAAAATGCCAAAGGTAAAAGAGAAAAAAAATATTAAAAGCAGCATGAGAAAAGCAGAGCATTACCTACAAAGGAGTTCCCATTAGACTATCAGCTAATTTCTCAAAAGAAACTTTGCAGGTAAGAAGGGACTGGCATGAAGTATTCAAAGTGATGAAAGCAAGATCTACATCCAAGATGACTCTATCCAACAAAGCTTTCATTTAGAATGGAAGAGCAGATAAAGTGCTTCCCAAAGTAAAGCTAAAAGGGTTCATCATCACCAAGCCCTTATTATATGAAATGCTAAAGAGACTTATTTAAGAAAAAGAAGATCAAAACTATGAACAGTAAAATGACAACAAATTTACAACTATCAACAACTGAATCTAAAAAAAAACTAAGCAAACTACTAGAACAGGAACAGAGTCACAGATATGGAGATCACATGGAGGGCTATCAGCAGGGAGGGGCCGGGGAGAATCGGGGGAAAGGTACAGAAATTAAGAAGCGTAATTGGTGGGTACAGAATAGACAGGGGGATGCTAAGGATAGTGTAGGAAACAGAGAAGCCAATGAACTTATGTGCATGACCCATGAACATGAACTAAGGGCTGGCGTTGCCAGAAGGAAGTGGAGTACTGGGCAGAAGGGGCAAAGGGGAAAAATACGGGAGAACTGTAATAGCATAATCAATAAAATACATTTAAAAATGAAAAAAGTTATTTAAAATTCAGTAACATCCAAAATCTGGCAATTAATACCTTATTTTATGAAGTACCAAGGTGCTTTACATTTTCAAAAGTGTATCTTTGGAATATGTAATTAAAAACTCAAAGGACTACATGGTTAAGAGACTCCCTCCTCACACCAATGTAAATATATACTTAACAGCACCAAACCGTACATTTAAAAATGTTTAAGTTGGGGGGAAAGCTCTTTGAGCTGTACACATTTTCTGTGCACTTCTCTGTATGTGCTATACTTCAACAAAATAAGATAAAAAAAAAAAAAAGGACTTCCACCTTTGGCCCTCAACTACCTATAACTCTCCCAGAATACAGCCACTCTGATCAGATTGCTGCATAGCCTCCTGGGATTTTTTTCTGTACATTTATAAGCATTTATACATGAATTTTTCTTCATTTGTTTGCAGCTGTATATTACAAACCTTTTTAAAAATTTTTATTTATTGAATTTATTAGTTAATAAAGTTTTGGGTGTACAGTTCTATAACACGTCATTAGTATATTGTATTGTGTGTTTACCATCCCAAATCAAATGTCCTTCCATTACCATTTATCCCCTGCCTTTACCACCTTCTACCTCCCCCATCCTGCTTTCCCTCTATGAGCTTTCTGTGTCTAGGAGGGTTTTTTTTTCCCCTTAATCCCTTCACCTTTTTCAACTAGCAGTCCTTGTGTGGAGATGGAGTACAAAGAGGAAAAGCTGCCTAGGTAAAAAGGCCGTGTTAGAAATGTTAGGTTTAAAGACTTCTTAGGGTAGAAATAGGCAAATGTTCAACAGTCTATCATTATTTGTATTTATACTCAGAATACTTTAGCAAGTATTACAACTTTCTGGCCAAGAGGAAGTTGAAAATCGGTGGCCCTCCAAAAATCGGGGCTCCGTTTCCACTGCCTGGCACAGTGGCCTTTACATAGCTTATTGAGTGAGTATTTGTTAAATAAATGGATACTGTTTGCATCAGGACAGGCAGAAATTGAAGCAGAGGTTCCGGATAAAATGGTTGAGGAGAGTGGATTAGTGTTTATTCATTAGTGTTTATCCCTGAAACATTTGCACTAGGTTTACTTAAAATACTTGTTAAAATCCTGACTACGGGTTTATGCTCCAGATATGCTGAACCAAAAATCCCTGCGTGTCCGCCGCAGGAATCCACATTTTATTAAGTACCTTCAGTGATTGTTAAGCATGTTCAAATTAAAGGCAATAGTCCACAGAAGGCAGGAGAAAGAAGTCTAGAGAAAGTATGTTTTTAGCGGGCAGTGCTTTTCAGCATTCCAAGGTCATTCACAATTAAAAAATATTTGCAAAGCACCTTGGAGTACCAGAAAGGGAGACTGAGAGGCAGGAAATGACCGTGGGCTTCTGCAGGCAGGTTCAGGCCCCGCTTCTCTGCCCAAGGCTAAGGGCACCGAGATTTTGAAACAGCAGTAATGTGTCTGTGGCACCAGGAAGAGGTGCTGAGGACAAGGAGGAAACTGAACTATCAAAGGAGATTTTAGAGGAGAAACTTATAAAACAAGGCTCAGAATAGTGTATTGTTCCTCAGATTAGAAATGCTGCAGAGAATTCAAGGATTAGGAATGAAACTTTGGGTTTCAGTAATTGGAAAGTTAGGGTGCTTTGGGGAGTTTCAATTCAGAGGTGAAAGGAAGGAAAAAGGACTTGTAAAGAAATAAAGTGAATGAACAAGAGAGTAAAGAACACAAGTATAAATGACAGACTGTTTTCAGTGATGAAGGAGAGGAGACAGTATCAGGAAAGGGATGTATACTAGAAGCTTCTTTGCTACATTAGGAACACAAAATTTTTATTGTTATGGAGTTCATAAATTCTTATTTTTAATTTTGCAGTCATTTGCTGGTTTCATAAATACCTCAAAAGCGCTCTTGAATTATAAACGGGAAATAACAGTTACAAATCAGGCCATTAGTGCAGAGAATATGCTGCCGTTGGGGTGGATACTTCTTCAGAAGCTGATGCTTCCAGAAGCCCTTTTGGCTTATCCTAACTCAGGTTCATGTTCTTTATCACTGTCTCAATCCTCAGCCGCAGAAATCCCACTCAGCGTACTAGAGCCAGGTTAATCACGGCTGTATTGCGCAGCATTTCAGTCTTCCAAGACTATCTTGTGTAGACAGGCAGGAACGGTTGGAATTGTCTTACGTAATGTGAATTTAGGAATATATTCAGGATAGGCAGAATAATGGACCCTCTAAAGATGTCCATGTCCTAATCCTTAGAACCATTTAATACATTATTTTATGTGGCAAGGAGGAATTAAAGTTACAGGTGAATTTAAGGTTGTTAATCAGCTAACCTTAATACAGGAGAGTACCCTGGATTATTTAGGTGGGCTCCATTTACACGGAGGGTCCTTTAAATATGAAAGAGTCAGTGAGAGATTTGAAGATGCTACTGGCTGTGAAAGTGGAGAAAGGGACTGCAAGCCGAGGAACACAGGTGTTTTCTAGAAACTGTGAAGGGCAAGGACACAGTCTGTCCCCTGTTCCAAGGACACGGCCCTGCCAACACCTTGACTCTAGCCCAGAAATACCCATTCTGGGCTTCTGGTAATTTGTCACAGAAGCAATAGTAAACTACAATGTCCAAGTTTTTTAACCTTAATTTTAAAACATGTAAATCCCACTTCTCTGTCAGACTCCCACTTCTCCCATGAAGACAAACAGAGGACCCAGAGACATATGAAAGGATCCTTGGCACAATTAGATTACCACTTCACACTGGTCAGAATGGCCATCATAACCAAATCAAACAACAAGTGCTGGCAAGATTGTGGAGAAAAGGGAACCCTAGTGCACTGTTTGTGGGAATGCAGGCTGGTGCAGCCACTGTAGAAAACACTATGGAATTTCCTCAGAAAACTAAAAGTGGAACTGCCCTTTGACCCAGCAACTCCACTGCTGGGACTATACTCTAAGAATCCTGGTATGCCAATCCAAAGAACCTATGCACCCCACTGTTCATAGCAGCAAAATTTACAATAGCTAAGTGCTGGAAATAGCCTAAGTGCCCATACACAATGGAATACTATGCAGCAGAAAGAAAGAAGGAGCGCCTACCCTTCGTGACAGCACGGGTAGAAGTGGAGAGTATTATGCTAAGTGAAATAAGCCAGGTGGTGAAAGACAAATACCATGTGATCTCACCTTTAACTGGAATCTAGTTTACAAAACAAGCATGCAAGCAAAATAGAACCAACACATGGAAATAAAGAACAAACTGACTGTGACCAGAGGGGCACAGGGAAGGGGATAAAGGGCGAAAGAAGGGGAAGGTCATCAAGGAATATGTATAAAGAACCCATGGACAAGGCAAAGGGGTTGGGGGAGGATTAAATGTAGGAGGTGGGAGTGGGTAGGGCAGGGGAGAGTAATGGGTAAAAAATAAGGACAACTGTGATTGAACAACAATTTTTAAAAAATTGAAAAGCAAGTTCAAGACTAGGAAAAAATACAAATATATATTTGGTAAAAGTCTTATGTCTAGAGTATAAATCCTTAATACAAACAACCTGTTTTTTTTAATTGAACAGTCATTTTTATCAAAGAAGATATGTGAATAACAAGTAACACAAAATAAAGCCCAATAAGATATTATTACAACACCTCTGAAATGGCTAAAATTAGAAAGACTGACAATACCAAGTGCCAGCATGAATGTAGCACACCTGGAACTCTCAGTTCACTGTTTTATAAAATTAAACACACTCTTACCGTGCAACCCAGCAATCCCACTCCTAGGTATTTTACTCAAGAGAAATGAAACTGTGTACACACAAAGACCAGTTTGTGCATGTTTATAGGAGCTTTATTCATAATAGCAAAAACCTAAGCACAGTTTTGTTACTTTATTGTGATAGTAATCACATATACATTATACAATGGACCTAGCAATAAAAATGAACTTCTGATAGGTCCCCAGTAGGGGGTGTGTGAGAGGCAACCACACATTGATCTTTCTTTCTCCCTCCTTTCCCCTCTCTCTAAAAATAAATTTTAAAAAATCTTTTTAAAAAATTAAGAATTTGGTTACCATATGACCCAGCAACCCCTCTTCTGGCATCTCCCCTAACATTTGAAAACTTTAATTCATAAGCTATGTGTACCTCTTTGTTTACTGCAGCATTACTTACAATGGCCAAGGTGTGGAAATAGCTGAAGTGTCCTTCAGTAGATGGTTGCATGAAGATGTGTGCATGTATGCAATGGAATACTGCTGAGCCATAGGGAAACATGAAGTACTTTCGTCTGTGACAACATGGATAGATCTTGAGAGTACCATGCCGAGCAAATAAGTCAGATGGAGGCAGGAGAAAGCAACCGGGGGTTGGGGGGTGGGGGTGGAATTGGGACAACTGTAATTGAACAATAAAAAAAGTAAGATGGAAAAAGTCAAGAACCATGTGATTTCACTCATATATTTGGGAAATACTGAAAGCAGCAAATGAACAAACGAGACAGACAAAAACTCATAGAGACAATGGTGTGGTGGTTACCGGAGGGCAAGGAGGGTGGGGGGCTGTAGTAAAGGGTAAAAGGGAGACTTGACTTTGGGTGGTAAACACACAATGCAATATAGAGATGATTTATTGCAGAATTGTACACTTGAAATCTACATAACTTTATTATCTAATGTCTCCCCAAAGAATTTAATTTAAAAAATAAGTAATAAGCCAGCGTTCTTTATCAGTGCTGACTAGAATTTGTATTGTTGACTGCCCATGGTGGTCTCTACCTGGTAGCAGAATTTTTCAGTCTTTGTGCCATTGCCCTCAGCGCAGGCGTGTGCTAACAGACGTGTGTTCCTTTGTGGTTATCATTTATGTTTTATACGGAGTATGTAAAGGTATATTTTTATTATTATACATAAGGGAATTACAGTGAATAAGAAATAGAACAGTTTTGTGTTTATAAATAGTAGGTCTTTATAAGCTAATTCCATTGTCTGTAAATTGTATTTGTGACTAGCAGGTTTTTATGAGGTAGTTCTATTCTCCTCAATTGTCCTTTACTCTCTTTTAGCAAACATATTACCTCAAAATACCTCTTTGTAGCATTTGCCTACTTATCGCTTAAATTCCAGCATTTATTCTTACACGATTATATATATTTTCAACAGTGATTCTTTTAACGCTCACCGGGAAAGTATGCGGCACATGATGAGAAGTTTTTCTGAACCTTTTGGAAGAGACTTGCTTAGCATCTCCGATGGCAGAAGAAGAGCTCGCAATCATACAGGACACGATGATGGGGAGAATCACTTGGCGGTAAGTTCTTCCTGTCAGTGTTAGTGAGAAGGCCCTATCAGAGTTTGAAGAAAGGTATTATAGAAGAACGTATCTATCAGGCTAGGCTATGGCTAGTGCATGTGTTATAGAAATAACTATTCTATAAAGCGAGGGACCTGTTGGAAAGTTGAACCCTTTCACAATGAAAAGTAGCTGTGTAGCATTTCACAGTGCTACCAAAACTTTTTGGGTCACAGCGTTATATATTATAAGCCAAACTTAAAGCATTATTTTTCATGTGTACATATGCGACTTGTCCTCGCCTTAGAATTGTTCGCCTGTCTTGAATTAGAACAGGCAAAGAAATATCCTTTCTATCCCCTACAACACTTTCTTTTTTTCACTTTAGAATAGAAGCCGAAGCTACAGCATAATGCTCTATCTTTACTGGGCAAGGGAAATCCAGTCATCTTCACAGTCAATTGACTTCTTCAAAGTCAATCTAAGTTTCAGACCTTTAAAACTTAGATTAAATTTTAACTATATCAGAAGTCTTACATAACCTCAATGTATTTTCATAAGTCTTGTCTGAGAGCAAAGCTAGAAGACTACAAACACACTCAACACAAAAACAAACCTCAGGATAGTTATATATCTTAACTATTTTCTGTTTATTTTATTTCTATTGCTTTTTGAGCCTCAGGAATGGTAGTTCTAGAATGCCAGATCCACAGGAGTTCCTATGAAGATGAATCTGCAGGTGAAATGCAGATATTTGGAACTTAGTAAACATTAAAGCAGTCAATTAGAAAAGCTCCAAATCTTCCATAAAAAACATTTTTGTATTTTCTGTTTGCAATCATCTTAAATAGAGCAAAATATTTTAAATACTACTGAAAAGTTTGATGGCTAGAACTACATTTGCCATTTAAATAAAAATATCTTCACATTCTTTATATATATATTCTAATATATTATTCACATTCTAATTAGTTTTCTATAATTAGTGAATAATGGTGTTCATATATATGTGTGTGTGTTTGTGTGTGTGTGTGTGTGTGTGTGTATAAAGAGAGAGACTGACTTTTATCAATTTCCATTAGTGTCTAAAATTAAGATCCAGGGAAAAATTATCAAAGAGGGCAGAAAAATCAAATGTGATATTCTGAAATTTTATTTTTCACATGAGCATTGAATTATCTTGTATATCTGCTTATAACCAAAGCAAGGAAAGAGTAGGGCTATATATAGGATTTTGTATTTATGTGCATAAATGAGCTACTCATAGCTTTGTGAAAGAAGCAAGAAGTGGCTGTTTTATCTCCTCATAAGTACAGGAAGGAGATCTGTTTTTAATTCAGCTGTATAGTTCTTATAAAGGCTGCCTATCCACATCAGCTGTAATCTTACTGGTCATCATCCACTGGAGATAGAATTAATCTAACTTTCCTGGATACTTGTGCTTAAAACAAAAATGAGAAATTGACTACAGAAGATGGAAGACAGTGCTTCCAGGTTTGAAAAGAGCACAGCCCAGTAAACAAGAGGCTTTTTGAACATGCTAACTCTCCTGATCTATTTGACCTATTTTTTAGGATTTTCATTATTTCAATTTTAGAGAAAGAGGAAGGGAAGGAGAAAGAGAGCAATAGAAACATCTAGTGAGAGAAAAATATCGATTGGTTGCCTCTTATACACACCCCCACCAGGACTGAATCCACAACCTAGGCATGTGCCCTGACCGGGAATTGAACCGATAGCCTTTTGCTTTATGGAACAATGCCCCAGTTTAGCCACACAGGTCAGGATGGTCTAGTTGAACTTTTAATAAAAACTTATACAAAACTTTTCTCTCTTTTCATGGTTATGTTTTAAAATGAGAGTGTTTTGATGGAGCGGTAAGCAATTATGCTGATGCTTTTAAGCATAGTAGATGAAAATATGTATTTAAAATAGACATCTTGATCCTTTAAAAAATATTTTTGGCCCCCTTTCTGACACTTGTTGTCTTCATCAGCCATATTATGAGGGAAAACAGACTCCTACAGGAGTAGGAGAAGCATCAGCTATGCGATATTCTTGTGTTTGTCTTAAGAGCATTTGTTTTAATTTCATGATTTCTTTATGGGACTAGTTTTAAGGAAGTTCTCCATTTTGGGTGGGTTAATATTTAAAACTAAATAATTTAACCTTTAAATTTATTTATATTTTAATTATAATTTATTATACTATTACAAGTCCCAATTTTTTCCCTTTTACTCCCTTCACTCCCCTGCACCCAGCACTCCCCACTCCCTCAGGCAACCACCACACCATTGTTCATGTCCATGGGTCATGCATATAAATTCTTTGGCTGCTCCATTTCCTACACTGTACTTTACATCCCCATGGCTACTCTGTAAGTACCTATTTGTACTACTCAGTCCCCTCACCTCTTCAGCCATTCCCCCATATCCCCTCCCATCTGGGAACCATCAAAATGCTCTCCATATTCATGATTCTATCTCTGTTCTCCTCATTTGCTTACTTTGCTTTTAAATTCAGTTGTTGGTAGATTTATAATCATTGCCATATTATTGTTCATAGTTTTGATCTTCCTAAATAAGTCCCTTTCATATTTCATATAATAATGGTTTGGTGGTGATGAACTCCTTTAGTTTTTTCTTGTCTGGGAAGCTCTTTGTCTGCCCTTCAATTCTAAATGATAGTTTTGCAAGGTAGAGCAATCTTGGAGGTAGGTCCCTGATTTTCATGACTTTGAATATGTCTTGGCAGTCTCTTCTACCCTGCAAAGTTTTTTTGAGAAATCAGTGACAGTCTTATGGGAACCTCCCTGTAGGTAACTAACTGGTGTTCTCTTGCTGCAGTTAAGATTGTCTCTTTATCTTCCACCTTTGGCATTTTAATTATAATGTGTCTTGGAGTGGGCCTCTTTGCATCCATCTTGTTTGGGACTCTCTGTGTTTCCTGGACTTGCATGTCTATTTCCTTCACCACATTAGGGAAGTTTTCTTTCATTATTTTTTCAAATAGCTTTTCAATTTCTTGCTCTTTCTCTTCTCCTTTTGGCACCCCCATGATGCAAATATCAGAACACTTGAAGTTGTTCCAGAGGCTGCTTAAACTATCCTCAATTTTTTGGATTCTTTTTCCCTATTGTTATTCCTATTGGTTGTGTGGGGTTTTTTTGTTTGTTTTTTTTTGTTTGTTTTTGTTTTTGCTTCTTTATGTTCCTAATCATTGTTTGGATTCCTGGCTTTATTCATTTTACTGTTGTTTCCCTGTAAATTATTCTTTATTTCAATTAGTGTATCCTTAATTTCCGACAAGATCTTTTTTATGCTGCTGAGGTCCTCACTAAGTTCCTTCAGCGTCCTTATAACCAGTGTTTTGAACTCTGCATCTGATAGATTGCTTATCTCTACTTTCTTTAGCTCTTTTTCTGGAGTTTTGATCTGCTCTTTCATTTGGGCTATGTTTCTTTGTCTCAATATGGCAGCCTTCCCGTGTGTATTTCTATGTAGCAGGTAGAGCTGCTATGACTCCCTGTCTTGGTATTGTGGCCTAATGTAGTAGATGTTCTATAGGGTCCAGTTACACAGCTTCCCCTGTCACCCAATTGAGGTGCTCAATGTGTGCCCTTTGTGTGGGCTACGTATGCCCTTCTCTTGTAGGTGAGACTTGGTTGATGTTGACAGATCAATGGGAGAGATTTACCCAGACCAGTCAGTTACAAAGATTAGCTATGACCACTGACCCTCTGTGGAGGATCAGCTGTGCAGGGGCAGGATCATGGTACTCCAGTGTGGTCTGTAGCTGTCCACTAGGTGCTCAGGGCTTGGATTTTCCTGGGTGGTGCAGGCCAAGGTCAGCCCCCACCTATGTTTTTCCAGGGCTACCCTGCCTCAGCTATGGAGCAATCTGAAATGGCTGTTACTTGTGCTAGGCTTGGAGATTCCCAGGGAAAACCAAGCTTTGAATCTAGGCTGGCTCTGCCAATGCCCTGCCTGGGGCCACTTAGCAAGAGGTACAGGAACTGGGATATATCACTGGGGCATCACTGAGGCCAGCTGTTGTATGTTTGAAAGGATATAAGAAGTTCTGAAGCTTGATCCCAGACCAGCCATTCATATGGGAAAAGCTACTATTAACAGCTGTAAGTTGGGTGGGATGGAGCCTGAAGGGATTGCCAAGGTGAGGCAAACAGTGTTAGCCAGGTTGATGGAGTCTCAGACGGCTGGCTCTGTGTATCCTCCTTTCTGTCTGGGAGAAAGCTGTCCCCCAGCTCTTGTCTTGATGCCAGCCACTTTCCTTCCACTCTGTATGCCTTTTAAGCTACTACCCCAGTGCTGAAGCTCAGAGGGAGGGAGTCTGAGTAAGTTTTTCATGGGTACTTTAAGAGTACTTGGGACTCTTTTAAGTTCTTGGGACTCCAAAAGTTTCTTCCACCAACTCAATCCCTGCTGTTTTTTGCAGCCAGAAGTTATGGGGACTTATCTTCTTGACACTGGAACCCTGGGCTAGAGGGCCTGGTATGGGGCTGGGCCTCCTCACTCCTGAGATATCCCTCCCAAATTTTTATCCACCACACATGTATGTGGGACCAGCCTGTTCTGCATCTCCACCCCTCCTACCAGTCTGGATGGAGGTGGTTTAATTCCATAGTTGTCCGACTTCCATTCAACTTTATTTCTGTCAATTCTGAGTGATATTGTTCTATAATATACTTGTAATTTTAATGTGGTTGTGTGAAGAGGTGAGCCATGTTTACCTATGCCACCATTTTGATTGGAAGTTTTTTAAATTTATTTAATTAGGCAATTTATAATTGAAGATGTGACTTGTGAACATCTAACATTTAGATTGAATGATGGTGCCAGAATCAATAAAAAAGAAATAAAAAAAGGAATTTTATTGGTGTGTTCAAGACAGTTTGGAATTTACTGTTATAGATACACAATATAAGTATAAATAATTTGATATATAATTTTTAATTTAAATAGTTTTCTCTATTTTTCAACATTCTTACACAAGAAGAAAATTATCTATCATTGACTATATATAGCTTTTACCCAGAAATCCAAAATTTATTTTCAACATTTGAAACTTTCAAGTAATGAAAGTTTTTAATTTATAGACATATATTTAAATTTTTATTTTTATTCATCTGTAACTATTGAGTATAATTTTTGAACTATTACATTTGATTATTCCATCTTATCATTCTTATACTTAACATTCTTTTGCCTATCAAAGACCTTAAACACTATTAAGTCTGTTTGTGAGATTCTTTCTGAAGTCTGTATTGTTTACTAAACAAATTAGTTCTTAGGGGGTATTTATTAAATTTTTTGTCAAATATCTCTATTAATTTTTTGAAGTGTTATTAATGTAGATAAGTTTTTATTTTTAATCAGTTGCAGGGAAGATTAATTATCCTTTAAAAAATATGAAATAGCTAAGCAAATGAAAGATGATATAATCTTAATTATTGTACATTATGTTTTAATTAATATTGGTGTGAATTTGCTTTTCCTTTGAGAAATCTATGTCTTAATCTATAGCAAATACTTTTTCAACTGCCTTTAATAAATACTAGAGTAGTCATATTTAAAAGTTATATATGGCCTCCCCGATTTGGCCACCAGGCTCCTGTGAGGCTGTTCAATGAATAATGAGCAGAGAATTGAAAAAATATATGTTGAGTTCTGTTTGATTAAGAGGTTCTATAATTTTATTTAGCACTGAAGTATGTGATCATATAATGCATTTCTTTCTTTTTTCAAGGATCATCATTTAATAAATATCATAACCAAAATTAATTGGATTTTTTTTCTAGGCAAGGAGTTCTCTTATGCCTTTTGGCAGTTTTGGTGGTATGGTTCGTATCATCAGACATAAAAAATTATAGCAATATTTTCTAACATATTTATTTTTCATTAACTCAGGCAAATTTAATTCGCATGCAAATTCACTTTTATAATAGCCTTTTAGGATTTGTACTTAAAACCTGTTTCATGTATTAAATTTATTTTAGAGCATTTCAGCATGTGTTTTCTAAAGTCCTGTTAACCTACATAAAATCAGTCTTCAAAAATAAAGAGGACATTTTAGTGGATGAATGAACATTCACTTGATGCACAAAAGGGACTGAAAGTTGGAGACGTGCTCACGGTGACTCTCCAGAGGGTGAAAAAGCACCAGACTAGACGGAGAGGCGCGTCTGGAAAAGCTCAGATCATCTGCTTCCTGTTGGCAATTTGTTCTCGCTGCTTTTTCTTTCCCGTGTCCACATGTGCCTGCTCTGCAACCAGCCCTTCTCCCACCTGTTTCTGTGGGCTTGGGTCCTAATTTCTGTGACGCTAGTTTCTTACACACTTAAAGGCCATCCGAGGAGTAGCAGAGAACAGCATGACTTTGGAACATTTCCTATGGATGCATCTGCACTCTCATGAAAAAAAATTTTTTTTTAAATTCTCTTGTGCCAGACTTTCACTATTTATCTCCTAAAAGTTTGACCTATAACATTTGTCCTTTCTGACTTAAGTTTGTAGTGGGACAAATGATGAAGAAAAGAAGCAGTTATAGCACAGAGTCATCAGTGAAACAACAGGAAGTTTAGCAGTCTGGGAGCACAGACAGAAAAAAGCCTGTAGCCCTTTGGTGGTTAGGGGTAAGATGTTTAGCAGTGTCCCTGGCCTCTGCACTACACGCCAGTCATACACTCTCACCTATGACAAACAAACTGAGTATTTCCCTGGATAATGCCCCTGGAGTCACAGTCTCTTGGTTGAGAAACCATTGTTCTAGAGGATTCTTAGCTTTTCTCCTACAAGAGTATACATTGTACTTCTAAGGCATGCCCTACTTATCCATCGATGGTAGGCAGCAAATTCAAGACCTGTTAGTAGAGTGCGTTAACTCTTATTACTCGGACACTACAGCGATGGAAAGGAGGGCTGACTCCGCCTCTGTCAGCCATGTGGTCCTGGAGGAGGTGACACTGGTGTCTTATGCCCAAGTTTTATTTATTTCTGTGGTAGGGTGTTAGGAGAGGGAAGAAGGAAAGATTTTAAGACTAGTTTATGCTAGAGCTATTCCAGTCCAGAATACATCACTCTGTGTTTAAATATTAACTAAATTATGTTTTGAGCAAGTTGATGAATGATATGTGTATGTATATTTATATGCTCTTGCATGTATAGGATGGGGCAAAAGTAGGTTTGCAGTTCTTATGGAAAATAATACAATAGTTAATATATAATAATACAAGAGTAAATTGTTTTGATACAATTGTATGTGTGTGTATGTGTGTTTGTATTTATAGAATTATGGCCCCCCTAATGATTTATAAGTTGGCTGTTTAGGATTTTGTGTATCCTTCAATGCTTTCTTTAACAAATCATTTTCATCGTACAGTCTTTAAATTATCTTTGTTTGGACAATTACTGCATGAGATCCTGCTTCATAAATTGAGAAACAAAATTATGCAAAGGTTGGTTTGTTTCTTTTGTGTTATAGTTAATAACATCCTTCTTAATACCCTGTAGCGTACAGATGTCAACCCTTTTCAGGCCATGGACCGAATGATGTTAAATATGCGAAACAGTATGCAGGAATTACAAAGAAACTTTGTAAGTACTAAAAAAATTGATGGGAACATTGTTTTCAGTTATTGGTGCCCAATTTTAAAGTGGCTTTCAAACTCTTTTTAACCACAGTTCACAGTAGTTGAAAAATATATCTTACATCATGATCCTGAATATACCCAAAAAATATTTCATGAGAAAATGATCATACTATTTACAATATGTGCTGATAGTTTCTGTTTTATTTCATATTTTCAAAATCTTGGTCAAACCCACAATATTGATTTCACAACCTACAAGTTTGGAAAAATGGCATTAATTTTCAAAATGAAAAAAATGCAACCTCAAAAGAATTTGTTCTGCTGAAGCTTATTGCTGTAAATGAACATTTTATATGAATTTAGATTTTTTAAATTATTTTATAACATGTCTACTTAAAAGGAATTTGTCATCTAAGAAATTAAGTTTGGGTGTTTAAGAAACAATCTGACAATAGAGATTTGAGGAATGATGTTCAGACATTGAATTAAATTCATATAGTCCAAAATACTTATTAAAAACTAGTACTAACACTCTTACTTTTCTGCTCATAATATTAATGTCAAAACAGTAACTTGAGTTGATATGAAAAAGACCCATATTATTTTAGTCATCTAATTTGAAATCTAAGGATCATTTCAGAGCATTTTAGTAATGCAGCAAACTGGTACCCACAGGAGGTATAAACTCTTGGAATACCGCTGATTGGCGCCATGTGGGCAAACTGGCACACGAGCATCAACCACTGACTCAAAGTATCATGGTGTCTACAATGTATTTAAATCTAAGCCAAAAGTCTTCGGTCCCAAAGACTTAAGGATCTTCGAGTGAATCGCATATTATTCCTCAGGAGGACAGCAAGAACTGGTGGCTAGAATGGAAGGAAGTTAGGCCCCTCGTGGGTGCCATTGGATATGCCATACTGGTGGTGCAGTGTCCTTTGTAGGACTTCCAGTCAGTGCTGTTACTTACTTCAGTTCTCTGACGCCAACTCTTCATATTTGACTAAACTCTCTGGATTTATAATTCATATTTCTAGGATCACCTTGCAGTGGATCCAAACGGACATTCGTTTACTTCTTCCTCAGTTATGACTTATTCCAAAGTAGGAGACGAACCACCAAAGGTTTTCCAGGCCTCAACTCAGACCCGTCGGGCTCCAGGGGGAGTGAGTATTTTCTAAGCCTTCTTCGAGCTTTATAAAGCTGTAGAAAGGTAGAGCGTCTGTGCCAAATGCTAATTATTAAAATCCAACCTGGTACTGTGGGTGTGTGGAGGGGAGAAGACCCATGTTACTGTGGAGAACAATTAGGCATTTTTTGTCTCCCCAATCCCATATTTTTTTCATGTAAATGTCTATTGATGTTTATTACCTTTACATGTTGACAGTTACATAGACACTGAAAAAAATCTTTGTTTCATGAAATAAATGTCTACTTTTAATATATTATATTTGAAGTAAATACATTTTTTAAACTCATGAAATATTACAAGTAGACAAAAAGGATATAAAAAATAGTGTAAATACCCATATTCCTTTCACCCAGTTTAGTCAAATCGCATTTTTCTTTGTTTTTCTCCCTGGGTTTTTTATTATTGTTCAAGTACAGTTGTCTCTGTTTTCCCAACACCACTCTCCCCTGCCCCACCCACCCTCACCTCCCACCCTCAATACTCCCCACCTTCGGCCTCGTCCACAGGTCCTTTATACATGTTCCTTGATGACCTTTCCCCTTTTTTCCCATTACCCCCCTACCTTCCAGTTACTGTCAGTTTCTTCTTTATTTCTATGTCTCTTGTTTATTTTGCTCACTTATTTGTTTTGTTGATTGGGTTCCACTTATAGGTGAGATCATATGGTATTATTCTTTTATCGTCTAGCTTATGTCACTTAGCATAATATTCTCCAGCTCCATCCATTCTGTCACAAAGGGTAGGAGCTACTTCTTTCTTTCTGCTGCATAGAATTCCATTGTGTGAAAGTACCACAGTTTTTTGATCCACTCATTTACTGCTGGGTGCTTAGGTTGCTTCCAGGACTTGGCTATTGTAAATTGTGCTCCTATGAACATCGGGGTGCATAGGTTCTTTTGAATTGGTGTTTCAGGATTCTTAGGGTATAATCCCAGCAGTGGGATCACTGGATCAAAAAGCAGTTACATTTTCAGTTTTCTGAGGAAATTCCATACTGCTTTCCACAGTGGCTGCACCAGTCTGCATTCCCACCAACAGTGTATTAGGATTCCCTTTTCTCCACATCCTGGCCAGTACTTGTTGTTTGTTGGTTTGTTTATGATGGCCATTCTGACCGGTGTGCAGTGGTTCCCTATTTGCTTTAAATGGTCTCTTTTTTATTTTCTTTTGAAGCAAAAACTTTGCAGATGCAGTCATAGCTTCCAGTGTGCTCCTCCCTCCTGGTCCCTTTTCATTTTCTCCCCCTTGAAGAGAACTGTTTTCCTGTATCTGGAATTTATCGTTCTTAAATTGCATGTTTTTACAATTTTATTACTTCATATGCTTCATAAACAATATAAGGAATTATTTTCAAGTTTCTAAACTTTATATAAAGGGCTTTATATTGCATGTCCTCTGCTACTTGACTTTGCTCAATGATATGCTTCTGAGATTTATTCAAGTAGGTATGTGTATGTCTGGTTTCTTTGCCTTCTAAACAGTATCCAAATATGAATATACCACAGTTTTAAAATCTGTTTTTCTACTGATAAGCAATCATGTATTTCTAATTTTTTATTTATTCATATTTAAACATGTCTCTGTGCAAAGGATCTAGGAATGGTATGGTTGGTTTGTAGGAGATTCACGTCATTTTCATTAGAAATTACTAAATTACTATCACACAGTGATTGAAACAGTCAGCTTCCACAAAGTCTGGTATGAGAGTTTCTATTTCTCCATATCTTCATTAGTACTTATATTAAAAAAATAGATTTGCCTGTCCAATGATGTGAGTGGTTCATTTTTTAGTTCTTACATATAAGGCATACCTGTTAATCATGCTTTTGCATGGTGTAGCTAATTCATCTCGGATGTTGTAATTTCACCTTGCTGTAAGCGACATGCTTCTTGAATATAAACAGAATATAAATGAGATGTCCCACAGCAAACCGTGTTAGCAGTTTTGGGCTATCATCACTATTCTAATCACCCATAGAGTTCATAGGTGGGAGTCATGAGATTCAGCCCCTTCGACCTGACTGCTGAGTCATCACTTGCTCTCACTTGTAGGCACACTGCTCGATGCGTTCCCATCTGGTCCAGCACATGCACAACGGCAGTGTTGAAGGCACTACGTTCTATATCATTGCTTTTCTTTGCTCTCGTATTTGATTACACTTTTGAAAAGGTTAAATTGTATTGGTTCTATTTGTCCTAGACATTTTAATTTCAAGCAGTTCAGGAAATATAAGAACTATTACCATAATTTTACTGCAGGTTCGTAGTGGAACTGAGTACCCATTATTTTTAGACCAGTAGAGTTAGTTTATTTTTACTAGAGGGTCTTATCCTCACAGTACACAGTCCCTGAGGAGTTTAGAATTAGATCTATTCTATATATATTTAAACAGTTAATTTTTTGCCCTGCTTGGTGTGGCTCAGGAGATTGAGTGCTGCCGTGTGAACCAAAGGGTCACTGGTTCAATTCCAGGTTAGCACACATGCCTGAGTTGCAGACTGGGTCCCCAGTTGGAGACATGCGAGAGGCAACCAATCAGAGTATCTCTAACACATCGATATTTCATCCCTGCTCTATCTCCATTCCTTCCCATCTCTCTAAAAATAAATAAATGAAATGTAAAAGAAAGATAATAATAAATAATAGCTAATTTTTATTTTTTACTTTTACAGATAAAGGAAACTAGGAAGGCATTGAGAGACTCTGACAGTGGACTAGAAAAAATGGCTATTGGCCATCATCTCCATGACCGAGCTCATGTCATTAAAAAGTCAAAGAACAACAAGACTGGAGATGAAGAGGTCAACCAGGAGTTCATCAATATGAATGAAAGTAAGTTATCGCAGAAGATGGAGTGCCTCCTCTTAAAGTGAAAGTAGCACCTGTAGTGGTGGACCTTAAATGTGTTTTGTAGAAATATTTCATAAGATGTCATTTTGAGGTAGTTTGTGAATGTGTAGGAAATATTTTATCAAAGTAATGTAATTGTGATTTCATAATCCACAACAGATCTGTCTTTATAGTAATTTTTGGTAATGCTCAGTATCATTTATTTTTTGTTTTCTATTTGGGAAATGGAATATTTTGAATTGTTATTTAGTAAGATTCAGAAAGCAAAATGGGTCTTACCTATTTCTGATTTTCAAAGAAGTACATTTGAAAAGTATAAAAAAGCATAAAGAAGAAAATTAAGATTATCTATAATCTCAATCCAAAATATTGAGTGTATATCTTCTTAATAATTTCATGTATAAACATACCTACTTTTTTAAAGTTAATATTTTACTATCTATATAATTTATATTATGCTTATTTTAATTCTCCACTATGATTGTGAACAGTCATCTATATTTTTCAAAGCATTCTAAATGGTTACCTAAAAGTTTTATCATAAGTAGGCCTTAATTTATTTCAAAGGTTCTATATTGTTGGATATTTAAACTTTTATATAGATAAGATTTTAATATCTGGTATTGTTAGAAATAGGTATTATAAATACATAATATATCATGCATATATCAAGTAAATCTTCTGTCTAGATTTTATATTCATTCTTGAATGAACTTGTCTTTCCTGTATCATAACTCTTATCATTGTTGTTCTTAAGTTATATTCATCTCCTGTGTTCAGAAAATATCCTGAATAAATATATTGTATAGTAAAGGGTTTGAATTATTGTGTAATTTTAGAAAAAGAATTTCTCTGAGGGTTGGAGTTTGATAAACTTATTCTTGTATAATGAGATGGAAGCCACAATGTCTTAACCCTTCTGTAATTTTAACCTCTATAATTGTGTCATGTTGAAATATATACAGAATACTTCACCATAATTAATATGTTGAAGAAAAATTTAGTGAAGGGATACATTACGCTAAAGGTAATCTGAAAGAATGCACATTGTCATTTACCTATTGCTGCTATGATGGAAGGTAGATCACCTGTTTCATAATAACATAAGTTGACAGTCGAGGTGGGTGACCTGCCTTCGGACACTGACAACAGGAGCTTGTGAGGCTAAGTGACATAGGAAAATGGTGAGGTTAATAGGAAGTGCTGGCCGCAGGCAGAGTGTTTACCTACAGAGAAAAAAGTGATCACTATGGGAAACCCAGTAAGAAAGACTGTAAGTCAGTGAATTGGGTCAAGTGGTCCACTGGGTAGAATAATATGATATCCAGGCAGGTACATGAAAAACCAGATCATTAAAAACAAAATTGTCAACAGGAACAGGAGAGGAACAAGCAGAAAAGGCAATATTACCCTGACTCAGAACCTTTATAGTTGAAGCAGTTTCCTGCCTCTATCTTGAGGTTAGGCTGATGGAAACATCAGGGTACAGTGAAGTGGGTGAGGAGCAAGGCATTCACTGACAATTGACACCTTAATACTTACGCCTTTGTTTCCATATTGAATGTAGGTGATGCTCATGCCTTTGATGACGAGTGGCAAAATGAGGTTTTAAAGTACAAACCAGGGGGACAGTGGCGCAATCTAGAAAACACCAGGATGCGTGGTGTTGGGCATGAGAATTCAGGATCCCGAGAGCTTAAAAGAAGGTAAACATTATTTCTAAAATAAATTGTATTATTTTGAGAAGACTTAGGAAAAAAGGTTATGTAGTTTTACCTCTGTCATCAAGGAGTTTTCATCAACATCCTAGTGGCTTTTGTCAACAGTATCTTTTGTGGGAGATGTAATTTTACATTATATCTGGGTATACCACATAAATTTAATTTCACACCTAAAAACCAATAATATTTCAGGATTACATGATTAGTAACTCACTTCAAATTATCCTTCAGAAGGTAAGGGCTGAATTCCCTAAGGAACAGTGATGTGCTATAATGTAGTTATTCTTATAAAACAGATTTTAATGTGGATATATAGTGGGTGGAAGTCACATTTCCTGTCAGGTAAAGACGCTGGTATCTAGAGAGGTGGTAAGGGCTAAGGGACTGTATTTGAGATGCTTAACAAAAATTTGCTAGTAAGTCAAAAAGCAGTATTTAATAGCAAATGCATTTTTAGACACTTGTTTAATCATCCTTTGGAATTACGTTTGGAACAGATGTGAGGTACAACTGTTTAGTGTACAGATGTTTAGCATTCAGCATATTTTCCAGAGGTGTAATTTAATTTGGGTCTCTGGGGCCGGGGAATGGAGAACACAATACCTAATTCCTATTGAAATGACACGTGTGTACAAGAGACCTCAACAGGCCTTGGAACAGAAACCTGTTCGAGGTACAGGAGGGTCTGATGCAGAGGGCGAAGGCTTCACAGAGCCACTGGGCGGCCAGGTGGTATTAAGTAAATCAGAAAATTTGTGCAGAATTTTATATGCTAGCATCTTTCATTTTAAAATACTTGTTTAGGAGTTTAGAGCCCTAATATTTGCTATAGAAAATGTGCTGCCGTATTAATCTTAGATAATATTTGTCCCACTTTGAAAAGTTCGTTGATCAAAACCTAACAGTGGTAAGATTGACTATGAAATCCCGGTGGCAGTAAAAGAAAACGTGTTCTTTGTGGGTGATCTCTAAATCTATGGTCCTATGAGGGGCACTTTCTGTAAACTAGTACCATGTGACAGAACTTTCTGAAATGATTTTCTGTAATGATGAAAATGTTCTATATCTATCCTGCCCCAAAATGTAGCCACATGTAGCTACTGAATCACATTTAAAATGTGGCCAGCACACTGAGAAACTGCATTTTAAAATTTTATTTTACTTAATTTAAGTATAAATGATAAGGCTACCACGTTGGGCAGAGTGGTCAAACCATACACAGTGAACGCTGCCTCAGGAAGGCAGCCACCGTTTCCTGAAATGTTGAGCGAGGCAGTCTGCCATGTGTCTTTCGAAGCCATTAAGGATCTGTTAAGATGAATCTTTGCTTAACTCACAGTGGTTTTAAACATGTTTGTACTGGTTTGAAAACCACTGACCATTTAAAAAATGGTATTAATGTTCATATGTACATTTCTCAGGGAGAAACTTCATCAAAGTCCAGCCATTGAACATGGAAGAAGAGCAAATGCTTTTGTGGACAAACTCAACATCAAAGGCTCACCTGTGAAAATCAACAAAAAATAAATAGCCTTGCGTGTGAAGTGTTTAGTTTGGGTTGTTTTAACAGAGAAACTAATGGTGCTGGGTAATACACATAAGACCAATCTCTTATTGTTAAATCAATACTGTACTTTGCAACTTTCTTCTGATATCTCAGTGTAATGGTAGTGCTAGCTTTATAATTGTCCTACTAGAAGAATAAAACTTTGATTTTCAACGACTTGGGTTGTCAAATGTTCTGTCAAACTCTTTACTTTGAAACATACTGGTTCTTAAAGTCCATAGGCTTGATTTTGCTTTCCCAGTTATTTTCTGATTGGCTAGGTAGTCTTTTATACAAGACTGAATGTGCAGCTGGTTTTATATAATTAGTTACAAGAAAGTTAAATTGTTAAAAGGTGGTCTTGATTTTCACTAACACTACACTAGAGTCATGTTAATAAAGGTTAAAATTATTTAGCTCATGTTTTATAATGTGTTATAAAGCCAGCTAGCTTAAAGAGTTTTTTAAAAGATAAAGCAAAACTATACTAGTACTGTCTTATGAGAAATTAGTTATTATTTTGATAAAGAAAATAAAGAACAATCAAATAGTTTGCTTTTAAAGACATATTTTCAATTGCTAATTTTCATGAATTTCCTTCTTGTAGTTTTTATATAGTATTTTTTGTTCTATATTCTTAACATTTATTAAACTTTACATTGACCTTTCTGTGTAACTTCTTAAGGCAGCATATTTCTACTCTCCTTTCTTACAAACAGCTTAATCTGTCTCCGCGGTTAACACTCTGCAGTTAGAATGTCCTTGAAGAGACTCTGCTCAGCCTTTCTGTGACATTTAGAAAAATGCATTTGGTATTCTGCAAACCTGAATGATTGATTGTCTCAAAATTTCTTAGACAGGTGATGCGTGTGTTTGAGCAAGGTATTTAATAATTCAGTTGTTCCCTTTTTAATTATACCATTTACAAATTCAGCTCTAGCAATTTTATTCTAAAATTTAAACATTAATTTGTTTTTATAAAAGTTAGGTTTGAACTTTATTAGAATCTAAAACTTTATCCCTTATGTCTTTGTTGTGTCAAGGGGAAAAATAAAACAGAAAATCCACTATTGCTCTACAATCCGAATAGCATCCTTTTTTTGCTTGGAAATAAGATCATGTGATTGTGCTCATACTCTTCTAGTTTCTGCATCATCTTCTGTTAATTTTACTAGTCATTGTTTCACGCCTTTAATTAGTTGCTAAGATAAGGTGCATAAGTATCAACTAATTTTTATAACAAAAAGTGCACAAGAATTAAAGATGTTTAGAACTTTTCTACACACTTTAGTGTTCATAACATACTATCACAATTGGGTGGTTGTTGTAAGACATAAATTTTAAAGAACACTTTTGTAGAAATTGATTTGATAGAGCAAAACCTCAAGAGTAGACAGTGTAATTATACTCCTTTTGCCTAAATCATTATACTCATGATAATTGGAATCATTATATTCAAATATGAAAACACTTCAATAAATGTACTTAAAACAGTATAACTTCCGTGCATCATAGAGAAGTTTGAGAATTCATGGACACCTTTTTTCTCCTAGTTTGTTTATCATTAAAATTAAATAAAAATTGAACTAAATATATATATTTCTTATCCCCCAGTGCTTCCTAAGGGGCCACTAGACATACAGAGATTAAATGTCAAATCTTTTATGTTCACATCATGCTGACATTGTCTTTTTTTCAGAATTTATTTTTACCATAGTACGGAAGTCAACCAGCATCAAAAAGAAGGTTCTCTCTAGCTTGCAGTTCACAAATGGTATTCTTTTTCCTTAATGGGCAACATTGATCTTTCTGGAACTCCAGGTCTTCTGGGAATGCAAGGATATTAACAAGTTGGTGGCTGTGGCCTTAGTAATAAGGCCAAGTTGCATACTTAGGCTCCTTGCCACTTGAAAGGTTTTCCTGGTGCTGGCAAGTCCTAGTGATAAGTTTCCGTGGCCTTCATGACTCCATTGTTCTGTACTGTCACAGAGCAATGCCGGGAGCACATTGGGGTCCCTGGTGTCCTGCATGTGGCAGTGTGATGGGATTTAGAGGTGGGGCCTTCAGGTGACTAGGTCATGAGGGTGGAGCCCTCACAGATGGAGTTGGTGACTTCCTGAAGTAGACTCTGAGACCTCCCTTGCTCTTTCTCCCAGGTGAGCACAGAGTGAAATTACTGCCTTTGAGCCAGGAAGTGTTTCCTCACCCAATGTCAAATCTCCCGGCCTTGCTCTTGAACTTCCCAGCCCCCAGAGCTAAGTGAAATCTCTATTGTTTATAAGCCACCCAATCTATAGTAATTTTGTTACAGCAGCCCGAGGGAACTGAAACGGTGGTCCCAGGCTGATCAGGCGAGGACAGTTGGGAGGTTCTACTGAGACTCGACCCACACTGCAAAGACTAGGACCTTCATTGTGGTGAAAATGTACATATCTGATGCCTCCTAAGTCCCCTTTTACATAGGTTTGCAGTGATCTGCATTCTAATGATCTCTTCGGCCCCAGTGTCATGCTGAGGTTTGGGGGTTCTAACAGATTTGGTGTCCTCTGGTGAATTTTGCTTTAAACACCATCTGCTACCTTCTGTCTGCTTTCCCACCATCTTATATTATTTGTCCATGAAAACTTACTTCAGGCTTGACTTTGTGTAAGAGATTTGCTTTGGGAGAACCCTTCTGTCCATGCCTGTTGCCTTCTAACCACATGTTTCTCAGGTCAGTAGTCAGCCTGAGACAGACATAGCAATGCCTTCCTTACATTTGATAGAACATCAGGCAGCTCTTCATGGGTTTCTTGGCTAATAGAGATGTATTACCTCGGGCATAACTTCAGCAAGGCCTTGCAGTGACCACTTGGGGAACTGTGACATGTTGAAGACTTTCCCTTGAGAGGCGTGTTAGAAGACAACACCAAGAAATACAGGCGAAGCCTTCATGTCATTTATCTGAAGATGAACACTTTGTTTCTGTTGAAGCTGCCTCTCTTCTATTTTCATGCTTCAGGGCTTTTTAACTATACAGTTTATATTTAAACTCTCTTCTTGAGGAGGGAAGGTAATTAGACTTTTACATGGATGCTCTCGTATTTGTATTATTAAATTAATGAAACAAGGAGGCCATTAGATTGAGGTGGCTTTCACGTCTCAGTAGCTCCTGTGAGCAAAGTAAAACCTAAGTCTGCAGTGGCTCAAGGTGAAGATTTGAAACGTAAAGACACCCAATCGTAAACAGCCAAATAGGCTTTTGTAAGTAAGGCAACAGCTTAAGCTACAGCCAGTCGAAGACTTTCATTGCTTTGTTTCTGCCTCCTTGTAAAAGTCTTTCCCCAGCTGCTTGCCTTGGTGGAGAGCTACTAATCTCTTGTGGATTGATGCTGCCCATTGGAGTCAATTTTGCTCAAACAAAAATATGCCTCAGTTTATCTTTTAGCAGTGCATAGCTGGCTCTAGCTACGTTTTAGCTTAATTTAGTTTTTCAAATCCTCAGTTAACTTTTCAAAACCTTAGAAATGTTAACACTTAGATACTTGGACAATTTCTAAAAGTGATACAAATCTTTGGTTACTAAAGATAGTTTCAATTTATTTTATACTTTATAAGATGACTATGAATTAATACAGTGTGTTAATAGGTGGGTGATATTTTATATTTTACCCCTTTATAACTTAAAAGAGGTGATCTATAATCTATAATGTGTACTCATAAAAATTGAGCTAAACAGTGCTTCATTTTCTGTCTTTCAGTTTTTTATGTAGAGAAAACAAAAACTGACTACTTGGGCTAAAATGGTATAAAAAATAATTCAGAATATACTTGGTATAATAATGGAAAAACAATGAGTATGAAATTTTACTGAAGGAAATTGTTAAAGTGGTAATTTCAGTGTAATTGGTACACTTTAACATAATTATCTTAAAGTGAAAACCTTAATTTTATTACTACTTACATAATTATGTATTTAATTTACATATTTTAAACAAATATGTATAAAGACTAATAAAGACTATTTAAAAGTGTGTAAGTGAAAAAGTTTATTTAAAGTTATAGTCAACATTAATGGATTTATCAAAGCAGCTTATAAACCTTTTATTACAAATTAATATATGGATGATATGCAAAGAGTAAATTCAAAATTCATCATTGAGACTTTGCTTCTTGTCCCTTGTAATTTGCTCTGATTTTTATTCACTTGGTCTCATTCATTCATTCATTTAACAAATACTTATTGAGTACCCTGCACATGCAAGAGGATACAGCAGGTAACAAAACCAAGTCATGTCCTTATGGAACTGACATTCTCACTGCTAGTCAGACAATAAATAGATATCTAAATGCCTTGATATGTCTAAGAAAGGCTCTGCAGGAAATTGAAGTAGCATGGGAAGACAGAGGAACTTGCTGTTTCAGAAGAGTTGGTCAGGGAACATCTCACCTAGGGGCTGTTTGAACAGAGAGCAGAAAGTAAGTGAAAGAAGCACGCTGGTATCCGGGGAAGAGCAAGCACTCCCGTCCCGTGAGGCTCTGCGAAGAGGCCAGCGTGGCTGGGGCAAAAGGGCAAGGGAAGTAGAGCCGCACTGTCCGCTGCTCCAGCAGAGCCCGGCAGCTAGGTGCTTACTCTCACTGGGAGGGGAAGTCACTACAGATTTTTTTTTTTTAATCAGTTATGAAAAATTTCAAACCTACACAAAAGTAGACATAACGGCAACAATGAATTCACTGGATGGAGTGTTGACATGCAATGACATGATCTGGCTTAAAGGGATCCTTTAGTTACTGTGTTGACAATCGAAAGAGCAGCAAGGACTATTGCAGCAAATCTGTCGAGGTGTCAGGGCTTGAGAGGTGAGGAGAAGGGGCAGGTTCTGGATCTGGTTTTGAAGGTAGTGCCTGTATCATACGCTGACATTAGGAGTGTCAAAGAGTGTCGTCAAAGTGACTAACATTTTTGGTATGGGCAATCAACTTTCCCGTTTATACAATGAAGACTGCAGAAGTTTTGGGAGGAGGATCAGAAGATCTCCATTTTGGACATATTAGGTTTGAGATGCCGCTAAGAGACTCAAGTGGAATCATTAAGAATACTGTCTTTCTTGGACTGGGCATATAACGTTTAACATCAAACAATGACAGAACATATCGTAATGAGAAAATGCACAAGTAATTGATGGTTCATATTTTGCCACGTTCTCTTCAGGTCAGTTCCTACAATAATTTTTTTTATATTTGTAATAGCATAGATAACAATTTTTCATTTTTTCACTTAAATTCTGTTACAAACATTTCCCCACATTGCTATATCAGCAAAACATTGACGTTTAAAGGCTGCATCTTTCTGGAAGTATGCAAAAGCCAAATTAGTGCCGCAAAGCGACGACACTTTCTCTTCCAAGCCGGCAGATGGCGCCCGGGCAGCAAACGGCGCAGCTCTGCTCCGAGGTCCGGAAGCTCCTCCCTCTTTCCCTGCTTTTCCTCCCCCTTGTCCTTCACCCCGGAAGTGCTCGTCCGGCACTGATCGCCGGCGTGACTTTGAACGCTCTGGCTGTGGTGCCTGTTGCTGAGCACACCACGAGTAGCTGAACCTCCGCACCTGTTCTGCGTTTGTCATGAGGCTGCTGGGCGCAGCCGCTGTCACGGCTCTGGGACGCGGGCCGCTCCCGCGGATCCCGATCGTCCCGGGCTGGCAGGGGAAGCAGGTATTTATCAGTGCCCGGCGAGACGGGACCGAACTAGGGACTGTCCCCGGGACCTTGCGTCCCTTCGGGGTCAGGGAGGTAGTAACACCCCCTCCCTTCCTGGCAACTGCTTACTGGCAGCTCTGAATACAAGCGTCGTGTCTCTATGCTGAAAAGCCCATCGTGCCTTCACAATTACTTGTTATTGTTGAACAGCGTCTCGGTGCCCTGGGAGGTTGGACGTGCCCCCGATTTATGGTTAAGCCTCTTCTTTTTGGTAAACCACCTTAAAGAGAAGTGACTGGAGTGAAGGTCAAGACAGCTGAAAAATTAGTGTGTCCAGGGCTCGAACCCAGAGCTTCTGACTCATTATCAAGCGCTCTTTTCATTGCAGAGCGTCATTGGTCTGGCTGCCCTCTCTTTCATACGACCCTGGGTTATTTGATTTGGCGCTCAAACCTCCCGGTACTTTTCCGTGGTCTTGTTTCTGCCTTGTGCGGGGGGCGCAGAATGAAGTATGGTTAGGTAGGAGTTGAGTCTTCCCTATCATGCAAACTTCATTTGCTTCGTTTGCAGGTGTCTCTGGCATTGTCTCAACTAAACGCCTATTACCCAAATTCCATCTAATATTTTACCCATATTTTCCAAGGTCTTTTGCTTTTCTTTTCCCAGAAGTGGCTGCAGAGGTTTATATCGTGTCTTGTCTCCATGAAATGCAAGAATTCCCCCTCCCCACGATTAAAATAAATTTTTTAAAAATGTCATTAATTGTTTTTGTGTAGATGGAGTTGGAAACCTTTTGTAGGCTGCCTGGGAGCCATTTAACCACTGCATAGGGCATACAGGCCCTGGAATAGCCTTGCTTGTGGTGAACTACAATAAAGGGGAAGGGGGAAAACCTAAGTAAATTTTAAACCAAGAACTGTTTCCTATTAAAGTAGTTGTTGGGAGCTGTCCTTCTGGTTTTATCAGCCCCAGTGTATAGTTTCAAACCTGTAACCTTCTGTAAAAGTATCTGCCCCATTTATTTAATTGTTTGAATATTTATTTTTTGATTTATTTATTTTTAAGGATATATTTCTTTCTGTCCTTTCTTGCAGTCTCTCCTTTGATTCCAAGAGTTGCAGGTTGAGACATTTATTCTTTTGCCTTTCCAGGCTGTCTGGGATGATGTTTTGTGTCCACGGAGAATCCTGGGAGGAGAGATGTGCACCAAACCCATTCTAATTTCTTGCTGCGCAATGAATTGAGTTTTTTTTTTTTCAGGTTAATTGGAAGGTCTGCCGATGGTGTTCTTCAGGGGTGATTCCTAATGAAAGGATAAGAAATATTGGAATCTCAGCTCACATTGATTCTGGGAAAACTACTTTGACAGAACGAGTGCTTTACTACACTGGCCGAATTGCAAAGATGCATGAGGTAGTGGTTCATGCTGATTCCAGAATAGTTAGAGCTCTGTTTTCATGGTTTCATAGTTACAATTTAATAAGGTTCACAAAACCTGAAAGGGTCAAAGAATGGTTACAGTGGATCTTTAATCAAATTCCTATCACAAAGCGGATAGTTCAAATAGGCTTGAAATGTTGCCCTAAGGAATCTCTCTAGAGACCATCTTAGTAGGTGTATTGAGTACCAGTAGATTGTCTTCTGAGAATGTTAAGTCAATATGATGTACCCTTAAGCAACCATCCAAATAGTACTTACATAACTTTTATTATATTTTTAATCCTCACCTAAGGATATGTTTATTGATTTGAGAGAGAGGAACATTGATGTGAGAGAGAAATATCAATCTGTTGCCGCCGCCACCCCTGCCAACCCCCCCCCCCAGGCTGCTTTCCCATACCCGCCTGGACCCAGGGATCGAAGCCACAGCTTTTTGGTATATGGAACTATGCTCCAACCAACTGAGCCACCCAGCCAGGGTGCACTTACATAATTTTTAATGTTATGGAGAGATGTTTATAGTGTTAAGTGGAAAAAAGGATTTAAAATGATACATAGTATGGGCTGAATAGTTAAAAATACATATATCATCCCTGGCTGGGGTGGCTCATTTGTTTGGGCATCGTCCTGCAAACCCAAAGGTTTTAGGTTTGATTCCTGGTCAAGGCAACTGCCTGTGTTGCAGGTTTGGTCCTCAGTTGGGGCACATGCAAGGGGCAGCTGGTCAGTGTTTCTCTCCCTCTCTTTCTCCCTCTCACCCCCACTTTCTAAGAAAAGAAAATATGTAAGAAAATCTTGAAACTTTCCTGAAGAAATTTCATTATCATTGAGTAACTTAACTCTCCATTTAAAAATATTTCTTCAGATGAAGATCATCTTCTTAAATCACATGCTTTAAAAGCTGAGTCCTTTCCCACCTGGGCCTCAAAATCCATATGCAGCAGAGCAGGGAAAATTCTGTTCTCCGAACATCTGCTCACAGACTAACACGAGGCTGGAGGACAGGATCCGTGCAGAAGGAGCAGGGATGGCCCTGAGATGGGGTGATTGGCGGTAGTCACTGAGAACGCCAGCGAAAGCAGGGTTAGGCAAGTAATGGAGGGCGAAACCTGTAGTGTTTTCCATTTCATGAGGTGACATGGTTTGACAAATGAGACTTCTCTGCAGATCACATCACTTAACTCCCTGTGTTCTGGCTACATCTCAGTAAAGATTTCTGTGCTGCTTGGAGTGCAGGGATGGAGCAATCTGAATTGCTGTTTGTGTGTAGGTGAAAGGGAAAGACGGAGTCGGTGCCGTCATGGACTCCATGGAGCTGGAGAGACAAAGAGGAATCACCATCCAGTCAGCGGCCACCTACACCGTGTGGAAAGATACCAATATCAACATCATAGACACTCCTGGTGGGTGCACTTCTTGGTTTTATTGCAGCTTGTTTGGGCAAAACCACATTTAGCTATTCTGATGCAGCTCATTTTTGAGTATCAAATAATACTCAAAAGTGTGACTGAGTCCCTGTTAGAGAACTTTGACTTGGGACCTAGAGCACCTCGTCCTTCTGTGGTTTCCCTGAAAAATAGTGCTAATAAATTGTGAGTAGGAAGGCTGTGCCTTTCACATGTTGTAGCTGTTACCAGAGGTTCCCATGCCCTTGTATTTTTTTGAAGTGATCTTGTGGGGCCCCTGGACCTTATGGCAATGAACGGTATTGGTGATTTAAAAAATTCACATTCTAATTAGAAGACGTATGTGATGAGCAGAGATGCGAAGACTTTGAATTATACATGTTATAAAAATTCACACTGCTCTTTAAGTCCACCACGCACCTCTTTGTCTCCTCTAGGGCACGTGGACTTCACAATAGAAGTCGAACGCGCCCTGAGGGTGTTAGATGGCGCCATCCTTGTGCTGTGTGCGGTCGGAGGGGTGCAGTGCCAGACCATGACTGTGAATCGGCAGATGAAGCGCTACAACGTTCCATTTCTAACTTTCATTAACAAACTGGACCGGATGGGCTCCAGCCCCGCCAGGGCGCTGCAGCAAATGAGGTACTGAACCTTAGAAAGGACAGAGGGGGTGTGATGGTCTGATAACAAACTTTGTATTCAGGACCATTCATTCAGTACCATTAACCTTTATTCTTACATTTCCCCTCCTTTAAAAATGTATTTATGTGAGTGACTTATTTCAGTAAACGGAATACTGAAGTCGGTAGTTTGGTTGGTGGTGTGATCTCATCAACTGCCTTCTCTGTAAAATGGGGAGAATGGGACCTAAATTGTAGGGATGCTGAGGGTGAGTTCAGAAAACAGTCTGGCAATTTCTGTTTTGCTGCAATTAGAGAAGTTAGAACCTCGAGTAGATTCTAAAAGTGCTTTGCATTTATTGAGACAAATGTCGAGGATCCTCTTCTGCTTCACCTTAACCCGAGGAGTACAGCTGAGGCCCCGAAGCAGTGCGTTGCATCCCCGTGCTCTCAGTGGGGAAACGCCCGCTAAGACAGCAGTAGCCCTTCCTGTCTGCACCAGACTGCCCGGTGGTTTTCAGAGCATGTTACATGGTGCACAGTTCTGCGTATTTCAGTATTTCAGATGGCCTTTGAAGAGAGTCAGAGTTCCCCTTCCTGCCTCCTGCAGGTGTGCGAATGGAGCTGTGGCGTTTCGGCCCAGCTCACACGAGACAGAGCTGATGGCCGTGGGCAGCAAAGGTGACGAGAGTGGAGGACTGGGAGTGGTGACGAAAGGGAGGGTGTTGAGGAACTCCAAGTGACCGTGCGGCTCTGAGCACTTTGATGAAAGTGATGCGTATGCGAATACGAGAGTGAAATTTTTCTTTACTAGATACTTACATTTTCTTGGTAGAGTGAAACATTCTCACTTTTTACCTTCATTACTCATATTTCAGTTGTGCTCGGCAGTGCAGGGACTCTTTCTGCCAAGCCTTTTTCTGAATTTTTAGGAACGTTCTTTTTTTAGCATCTGTTTGACCACTTTGGTTTGTATCACTCCCTTTTTACCTGTTTTCTCATCTTTGTAACTCCCACTGAACAGAATTCAGAACTTCCAGATCTGGTCTCATGTTTTAACTTTTCTACTGTACTTTCTTCAGCTTTCTGTCTCTGTTTTGTAATGAGCAGTGGGTGAATTATTGAGGTCAGTTTTCCAGTTCACTCATCGGCTGTTCATCTGCAGCCCTGCAGTGACTTAGCCTCTGTTTTTCTTTTTAATTTCAGCAGTTATATATAGTTAATTTACATAACTTTCTCTTTTATTGCAATGTCCTTATTAATAGAGGTGATTACTTCTCAGACCTTTATATTTTATGTCTTCTAATAAATCTCTCCTTAGAGATTAGTGCCATTTCTTGAACTCACATGTCTCTTTTAAGCTATTGGTTTCCTTCAAATATTTGGGGACGTCGTGTTTCTGTCCATAATTATAGATGGGCACCCGGAGTCTAGCAAACAGTGGGAGCTAGAGCATGTTTCTTGTCAGGAGAACCCCAGCCTGTGAGTGTGGTTCCCGGCCAGCGGCTGCGCCTGGCGGCGGTGTAGGCTGGTGATCAGTGCCCGGCTGCAGCACCCGCGCTGAGAGCTGGCCTGTGGGAACCCGCCCAGACAGCGGGACTCGGGGGCTGGGGCCGCTGATTCAGTGTGGGCATGGCTACCCACCGTCCTTTCAGAGTGCTTTTTGTTGCCGAAACAGGGTTGTGGCTTCCTGCGCATCACGAGTTTGGCCGTCAGTCTCTTCCCAGCTGTGTCTGTCCTCTGTTCTGACCTGCTGACGACACCCTCCCAGGTCCACAACATCTGCCGTTGATTCATTTTTATCTTTGTTTCAGGTCTAAACTAAGTCATAATGCAGCATTTGTGCAGATACCCATTGGTTTGGAGGGTGATTTTAAAGGTATTATAGATCTTATTGAAGAACGAGCCATCTATTTTGATGGGGACTTTGGGTAAGTATTAAAAATATACCATTAAACTCTTACATTTTAGAAAGTACTAAAGAGAAGGAAAGAATGAATTCTTTAAACATAAACACTTTTTTGAAATGTTGCTGGAAGAATATCCTCTAAGATGATTTTGTTTTAATGCCTTTAATCCTAGTTACTTCCCATTTTGCTTAGTATTCATTCAGAGGGAGAGTATGTAACTTGTTGGGTAATATATTTACATCCCATTATGACATGCATGGTGTGCTGGAAGGCCTCCAACTTGGGTTAGTAATGGAATGCCCATTCACTCATCAACTCATTCATTCTGTGGACTTTTAGGAAGCAGCTATGTCCTGGGTATTGTGATAAAAACTGGTAAGAAAATAGGAATCAAATATTTCCTCTGCCTACTTCATGGCATTACAAAGATAAAAAGATTAATGTATAAAAGGCAGTTAGAATTTGTACAGATGTTTAGGTATACAAGAAGCAAGTTGGTAACTGTTTGACACAGTATTTGGTTTGTCAGTCAACTTTTGGGTGACTTTGGCATACAAAGTACTGTAATTGCTCGGTGGTCATCAAACCATGGTGGTCATCAAACCATGGCATTCGGAAAATCACCTGGAGAGCTTGTTAAAACACATACTCTTGTGTCCACCTCCAGAGATCAAGTCAGTAGATCTCAGGGTTTGGCCTGGATTTGCATTCTGGAAAGCTCCCAATGATGCTGGTGTCCCAGGCCTGCAGACCACGCTTTGAGTGGCACTGATCTGGATAGCATGAGGGTCATAAATGACCCTTGCTCTGAGGAGTGGCCCCAACAGCCTGGCAGTTTCCTACCTCTGCTGTGTTTCCTACCTATCACTGCCCTGGCAGATGGGTAAAGGGTGTCATGGTCATTGAACAGAGAATTGTCTTCAGCAGCTGGCCTATAGTTCTGTCCCACAAATGGAGTGTTTCTCACACTTCTTGTGTGACAACTAAGTGATGACAACAGAGTTGGCCTGTTATTCCTTCCAGTGAGTGCAAGGCCCAGGAGGCAGGGATTTTTATCAGGTTTTCTCACTGCTATTTCACCAGCCAGAGGGCTGTCCGATACATAGTGGGGACTGGACAAATATTTGTAAATAACTCGATCAGTCTGCTTCCCCAGAACTACATCAGAACCACAGATGGAACTTCCTAAAACCTGCCCCCTTCCCCAGCCCTAGACCACTGGGTTTGTGTATTTTGGTGATTCCGATGTAGAAGTCAAAGAACCAGAGAGCGTGCTAGAAAGGAAGATATTAAGCTCTAAAGACTATGAAGAACATTCTTTAGAACTCTTTGCGATTAGCTGTTTTTTATTTAGTTATGTTTTTTTCTGAAAAGATTATTATTCTTTTGGTATTTCATTTTTAAAATACTTTGACAACGTTCATCTAATATTTCTGAATATCAAGTGTATTTGCTTATTCACAATGTATATTTTATTTGAGACTCTCACCTCTGTGGCCTCCAGAGGAGTGGAGAGCTGGTGCCAAGGTGGACAAGTCTGTTGTGTTTAGTGACCCTTTTTACTAGAAAATGGGGTAGTCTGTGTTAACAATTACGTGATTGGGTTTGTTATGAATGGAAAGGAGTAGTCAGGTCTCTGATCCTGCTTGTTAAGAGACTGCAATGTGTTGATTGTTTTGGTTAATAAAATACTTAGGTGTTCACATAGCTTTGAAGTTAGGTTGTGTAGCGATTTTTCTACCTCACTTAGATCACCCGGCTGTCTGACTAACTACAGCGATTTTCAAACCTCGCTTTAGTCACTTGCTGTTGCATGCAGAATCCAGGCCTTTTCCGGCTATGAACACACTTAAACATACTAGAAATAATCATGCACAGAAACAGTTTTCTGAGTGGAAGTCAGAGACGGAGCGCTCACTCTCCAATTCTTTGAGCCACTCTGGGCTAACCCTCCTGGGGGGAAGCCTCCTCCTTTGTCTCCGTGGGGTTTTACTAAGAAAGTTGACACAGTTTGTGGATTGACAGTCTGGCAGAAGGGATCAAAGGGAACACGTATCTTACAAGGATGTCAACAGAGTTTCTGTTGTGATTCCGGGCAGAGATTGGAGTTTTATCATATGAAAAGATGACAGATTTTAAAGGTTTCCTGATTGTGCCTTCAAATTCCAAGTTAATAACATCCTCCAGGAAACAGATCTCACAGGAACTTGCATATTCTTTGTCTCAGGCCTGATTACCCCGGGGGTCCACCATCTCTGGTCCCAGCTGGCCCCTTTGGCTATTTGCTAAGCTGGAGACAGGGGCAGCAAGGAGACTTGGATTTCTCACGTCTGAGTACAAAGACTCAGGCTAAGAGGGGGCAGGGGTAGATGCCGATCACCCCTTCCTTTCCACAGCCCCTTCATTTCCACAGTCTCGTGTGACTTATTTCACAGAGGCCTTTATGAGATCAGCCCCTGTCTTAGGTCCATTCTCTATCCTAGAGAATTGTTACCCGTCATTGGAAACTGATCTAGCATTAAAGGCCAGGGGCAGAACAAACAGGTAGCGTTTATGCCAGGTGAATAAGTTTTTGTCTCCTTAGTGGCTCCTGATCCAGAGGTCTCTCACTCAGCCTAAGTCACAGGGGGTCACAGCTTCCTGAGACCAGGCAGGGTGGTCCCCAACAAGGTTGGCTTTGAATCTTGGCTCTTCCATTTACCAGTAGTATAGTCTGGAGCCGTTCACTTTGCCTGTTTTGGCTGCTGTCTGAATTTTAAAGATATCTATTGGTATTATTTACCATATTAATACAAATATATCAGAGCCCTTTCTCATCTAAAAAGATTGTTCGCTATTAGTTTAACTTTTTCACTGGTGCTTTATAGGTTTGATTGCATATCCTTAAAGTGCCAAAATAAACCATTTCTGTTCTTAGCCAGGTCGTTCGATATGAGGAGATTCCAGCAGAATTCAGGGCAGCGGCGGCTGACCACCGGCAGGAGCTAATTGAATGTGTTGCCAATTCAGACGAGCAGCTTGGTGAGATGTTCCTGGAAGAAAAAATCCCCTCAATTTCTGATTTAAAGGCAAGTGCTCTCAAAAGAAGTCTTGTATTAACCAAAAATAGAGAGAGAGGAAGTTTTGTTTTGTTTCTCAGGGAGTGAACATGATGCCTTTTTTTAAAAAGTTATTTATTTTTTAGTGCATTTACACAATGGAATACTGCTTGGCTGTAAAAAATTAAAAAAGAAAGAAAAGAGATCTTACCGTTTGTGATAGCATGGATGGACCTGAACATGATGCTTTTATGCGTGGGTTTTAGTAATGAAATTAGAGTAAATTTATTTAACATAATTGGTTTCTTCAAAATATACTTGACATGCATATTACTGTCATGTAAGAGTTCTGTATAACTCAGTTAGATGTTACATAATGTATATTGTCTTGTATAACTGAGTTACATAATATCTTAAAGTGGAAAGGGAGTCATAGTTCTAGGAAAAAAAGACACTTAAACAACCAGCCTTTTGAGTACATTTTCATTAAGAAAGAAGATAAATATAGAAATGTTACAACAATAAGTATGTATGTTCTTTAAAAAAGAAAATAAATCAATTAAATATTTATTAAATGACACTAAATATTTTTTATTAGATGAAACATTTTTTAAATGTTTATGGTTTAAACACTTAAAAATATGCAAAAGTACACAGCTGCTTAGTTTTCTGCCCCCTCCCTTAAATAGGTAACCAGTTAATAAGTTGCCAGTGTATCTTTCAAGAGAGATAGATAGATAGATAGATAGATAGATAGATAGATAGATAGATTCTTTTTCCTTTATTTTACTCAATTAGCATAGTGTTTTACATGGCATGCTGTTTACACTGTTCTATGTGTCTTCTAAGTGTGTGTGTATGTGTGTAATTATGTGTGCATATAATTTTGTCAAAGTAAAAATTAGTGACATTCCAAAAGTGTTGAAAGCAGCTTTCTAGCCCTAAAAAGCCGTTTGTTTTTTTTTCTCTTTTTGTTTTGTATTTTGACCTTAAGTTATAGAGGACCTGAGTCTAGTCTCCACTAGAGCCAATACTCCAAGGAGTATTAACAATCTCTTTCATTTTTTAGTTCGTAATTGGTCCGAAACACAAAGTGTAATTCTTAGGATTGACTAATCATTAATTTCTTTTTTTGGTAGCTTGCAATCCGAAGAGCTACTTTAACTAGGTCATTTTCTCCTGTCTTTGTGGGAAGTGCCTTGAAGAACAAAGGAGTTCAGCCTCTTTTAGATGCTGTGTTAGAATACCTCCCAAATCCATCTGAAGTCCAGAATTATGCCATTGTCAATCAGGAGGAGTAAGTCTTGGAAACTGATTCTTAGTTTATGCGGAAATACTTTAACATTTATGCACTATGAAAGAATGTAAGAAGTGTTCTTGTAGTTGTGTTTGTGTTATTTTTCATAATTTACAAAAACAATTACCATTTCTATTTGGGTAACAATTTTGGCACATGCAAAAATATTTATTATTCCAGTTCCCATATTACATTGTATTTGTGAGTTAGAGGTATTATTTGGTTTATTATCCATCAAGGTTTACATCATTAGAAAAATTTGGGACCAGCTGTGTTCTCTATCATAATTTTTTTTAAAAGGCTACATGAAACAAAAAATTTTTTTTTGAACTCTCATTGATTACAAGGTCTGTCCAGAAAAAGTCCAGTCATTGTTAATATAACGAGAACAGTTTGCACAATATCGATGTAAACCTGGAAGCCAAGGAGAGTAAACTGGAATGCCCATGAATGAACAATGACAACTTCACTGTACTAGTTAGTGGGGTGGTAGATGCTGTTGAGTGAGGACATGTACAGTGTGGCCATTACATTCAAGATGACTGAGTGAGTAGAGCAATGATTCTGCATCAAATTTTGCATTAGGCCTGAACATTCCTCCACGGAAACTGTTCAGATGATCCAGAAGGCCAAAACCATTGGAAACTGGTGATTGGCAGCTTTATCATGACAACATGCCTGCTCATGCATCATGTCTTATGCAGAGATTTTTAGTGAAACATCAAGTCACCCAGGTGACTAAGCCCCTCTATAGCCCAGATTTGGGGCCCTGCTACTTCTGGCTTTTCCCAAAGCTAAAACCGCCTTTGAAAGGGAAGAGATTTCAGACCATCGATGAGATTCAGGAAAATATGACCAGGCAGCTGATGCCAATTGGGAGAACTGTGTGAAGTCCCAAGGTGCCTACTTTGAAGGGAACTGAGGCATCATTGTCCTATGTACAATGTTTCTTCTATCTCATATCTTCAATGAATGTCTATTTTAATATTACATGGCTGGATACCTTCTGGACAGACCTTGTATTTTTCTTTTCTTTCTCTATCAGACCACTTTTGTGGGTTTTTTAGTTTCCTCTGGACCTGTCACAATGTAATGACTAAGGCCAAAGAAGTTATTCTTGCAGATTTCTTTCAGTGAAACTGTACTAATGTGTGAAGTCAGAGTGTTTGCCACATGTGCTTTTTCTCAGATAATACTCTTTGATGGAACAAATTGATATAAAAGAAATATTAAATATTGCATCTCACAGAGTTGTATTTGTTTTACTTTAAGTGACTCAAAAGAGAAAACCAAAATCTTAATGAACCCCAAGAGAGACGATTCCCACCCATTTGTAGGCCTGGCTTTTAAATTGGAGGTACGTTGCTTTCTAATGTATTTAACTGTTATATGTAGAAATTTTCCTTTAGGCTTTTATTCCTATTATAAAAGAACTCTTATGACATATTTGGTCATCAGTTTCTCCACTGTTACTCTTTTCTCTCCCTTTCCATACCGACTCGGTAGAAGGAGGGGACTGTGCACAGCCCACACTTGAGTGGAGATTACGCTCCACCTCCTCAAGGGAACAGTATCTACTTAAGTTATTTGGGATTCTTCTGTGTGGGAGAGTTGTCTTTTCTCCCCGTTTATGTATGTATTCAGTCGTTTGTTTATGTCAGTATGGACTTAAAGATATGTACTGCATTTTGCCACACATGCCGTGCTGCTGCGTGTAATATGCACCTGCGTTCTGTGTGCAGTACACACGGGATTATCGTACTCATTATTCCCATGGCATGCAGTCATTATACCCATGTGTAATGCACACCCTTGTTTTCCCCTAAAAAATGTGAGCAAAAAAGGTGCATTATACACAGCAAAATGTAGCACTTGGTACTTTGAATTACAGTTCAGTAGTACGTTACTTGTTTTGTTGCCTAGATTGACCAGGTTTGGCCCTTGTAGCTCTTCCAGCTGGCTCCTTTGACATGCCCCAGTGTCTGCTTTTCTGACTGCTTCCTTCCCTTTCTGGCAGTGCAGGGTAGTCCAGGCTTGTCTTGAATGACACCAAGAGAATGGTGTCAGAAACCAAGCTTTGGTCACTGGGTATGCTTTTGTGTTGGGGCATCTTTGCTTCTGTTCATATTATTTTATGTGAGGAAAGAAAGGTGTATAAGTTGGAAGTGGTATGGACAGAATTATATTTTGAGGGCTTTTTCCAAATTTAAAAATTTTTATAATACAACTTTTATTATCAGTAAAATGAGAAAAACAGTAATTTTAAATTATAAAATAGAAATAACGTAGCAGTGACAATTTTTATACATAAAGCTTTTAAAAATACATGTTTAGGAATACTTTTTTAGGATCCCCAGAATAATGATTATAGAATTAAAGGTATGGAATATTGTTAGTATTCAATGGTTTGTATTGCCAAATTGCTTTCATACTCAGAATTAATATATTAGATTATTTTGATGAATCTTTATCAGCAGAATATTATTATTAAAATCATTGCTGACTTCATAAATGAAAAATGTTGTTTTAATATTTTGCCTTGCCTTAATTATTAATGATAGAGAATATTCGTTCATATACTGTATTATGCAGTTGTGTTTTTTCTTTTGTAATTGCCTCTTTTTTAAAAAATTAGGGTCAAAGATTTTTACTTGTATGAACTTTCTCTAATAAAGTTAATTTTTTTAAAAACAGTCAATACTTTAAAATTTGTATAGTCAAGACTGTGAGTCTTTGTCTTTAGTCATTCTTTCAGTTTCAACCTTAGAAACTCTCTTCCAAACTGTACTTGAACATTCATTTAAATTAAAAAAAAAAAAAAGAAAGAAACTCTCTTCTTTGAATATATTTAATAAACACTTCTTTTATTTTCCACTTTTCATTGGTGGGATGTTTTCACTGTTGACGCAGCTGGAACTTGCTGTGCTGTGCACGCGGCGAGGCAGGGCCCAGCGGACCTGCTCCCTCTGACAGAGGTCCCGTGACCGGCTCTCAGCGATGCTGCGCTTTTCCGTTGGGTGCCCAGTCTCCTGTGTCACCTGTTGATAAAGGAATTAACTGTTTAGACGTGAATGCCGTGCTCTGTGGAATGTTCAGTCTAATTGGCGCTAGTGCTATACTTTTTAAGTTTTGGAAGACTTGAAATGTTTTTATATTAGTCTTAGTTTCTTCTCATTAACATATATTTTCAAAAGTTTTTTTATTTTTTACCTATTCCTCTACATGACTTTTGCGATCACTAGCTAAATGTTTAAAAATTTTTCTTGGAATTTTTATTGCAATTTTGTTAATAAACCTGTAAGTTAATATGGGAAGAATTGTCAAGCTTTAAATGTGTCTTATTGTTATTATTATTCAAGAGAAATTGATCCTTAATTATTCATTTTCTATTCAGTCACTTTACAAAACTCTCACTTGTAAGATTTCCAGGTGATTATCAAATTTTTTTAGATGTCTTATTATTTCTAATGATATTTTTGTTGTCTTTCCAAAAATTATACCTTATTTTTATCTCCTATTATTTAAAGTAAAATTATGAAATCATACAGAAGACAAAAGTATAATTCCTTAAATAAATAATTTAAAGTTTTTTTCTAATAACTTTTATTTCAGAGAGATCAGAAGTACTATCTTGGATTGTGATACCAAAAAGAATATCATAACCGTTTAATTACCTATATTCAAAACTACTAAAATTGGTGAGGGAATATTTGGAGATAGTTGTGAAATTTTCCTCCTGATTTTGATTCTTAATGTGTTTTTTTTCTTTCTGCCCTTACCCAATCTCGACTTCTAGGCAGGTCGCTTTGGACAGTTAACTTACGTCCGCAATTATCAAGGACAGCTGAAGAAGGGTGACACCATCTACAACGCGCGAACCAGAAAGAAAGTGCGGGTGCAGCGGCTGGTGCGCATGCACGCTGACATGATGGAGGCAAGTGCCTGGTCACCGTGCGGTCAGAGGTTTCTCCACTGCAGGTGGAATAGGTCTCCTTTCTTGGTATCCCAAGCGCACAGGAAAATCACTTGCAGTTGAATGTGTTTTCCTAACTTCTCCCTTTCTGGTTAGGTGTGGTACATCTATTCTGATGTAGCACTTTAGTGTGGGCTGCATTAGCAGATGTTGAGAACACACGGTTTATACCATTGTTCTGAGTTAGCTGGGTTTCCTCAATGGGCAAGGTTAAGGAGAGGGGACACTTAGTTCCCCAAAACTCAGAACACAAGCTCAGCACTATCCTCAAGAGCTGTCATTACAAAGAATACGGTAGGTTTTTAGGACAGTGGAACTGTGGTTCTGAAAGGTGAGTGTAGTAAATTCACATGTTTCCCCATTTTGTTCAGTAAAAAATTCTGAAATATGGCTGGTCCAAAAGCTCTGTGTAATGCTAGAGCTTTATATTCATAGAACCCCCCCACCCCCAAGAATGGCCCTGATGATGTTAGAATCCATCTGCAGGTTTCAGACCTCTGAAGTCTGGTCTGGGCGATACGTTTTGGCTTGAATTCTTGAATTGGTTCTGAACCTGTCCTAGCTGTCTGTGATCCATACGTAGGGCTAGGCCTTGGTAGGAATGCCGAGTGTGTGAGGTTGTCCCCTTCTCTCACCTGTTCCCAGTTCAGTTCTGTATTCCTGGGGAGATTTACCAGTCTAAGCAAAATCTTCGGATGTTCAGTAATTTTTGGTATCTCCTGGAAGATGCATAGGCAGTCTTTCAAAATTGGACAGAATTGCTGTTTTGAGATATAGGCAGCAGGGGGCAGGCTAGAGGGATTAATGATTGTCACAGCTGTTTTGTGGGCCAGAAAACAGGAGAATTTTACAGCTGTGTAACGTTAAAGACACACACACACTTGCTCATTCACAGCTGCAGCTGGTATGAATGAACTGTCATATAAAAGGACAAAAACAAGGAAGTTTAGAGGCACCAATGTTTTGTTCTTAGACTTCCTGTTTTCCTAACTGCATGCATCTGTGAGAAATTAGATTATTTTAAGTAAAAGGGACTCCATTCTCCTGCCTTTGTTTTCAGAACTTCCTCTGTAGGCTTTTCTTGTACACCTTTGTCATATGCATCTTGTCATTGGACTGTGGCAACACACCTAGTACACGCTTTTAATCCAAGGGAGGAACTGCAGAACTGTGAGGCTCTACCTTCCGTCAGCACTGCAGACACTCCTAGTAATGCTGCCAGAGCTCTGAGTTCCCATTAGAGTAAAATCTTGTCTGTTGAAATGTGGTTTACATAAGGGCCCAGTTTAAGGTATGTCTCGCCACGGGTGGTGTTGCGTTGGTTCTAGCTAATTCATTCTTTATAAAATTCATGGGGAGATTCTGCCGTGTTTGTCTATGCTCCGTGGATTTAGTGTGCAAGTACTGTCTAGCTGCCCTGTTCTGATTTGTATTACTTGTTTCTTTACGTAGGACGTTGAGGAAGCATTTGCTGGAGACATCTGTGCATTGTTTGGCATTGACTGTGCTAGTGGAGACACGTTCACAAACAAAGATAATAGTGGACTTTCTATGGTAAGTCGTTAAATTTCAAAGCTGTTTACCACTTGAGTTTCAAAAGTCTGTGTCTGTATGCAGTACATTTAGTACTTCAGAAAAACAACCACAGATGTTTTCATTGTGTAGTGCAGTAGACATCAAGTATATATTGGTTGTGGCTCTTTAAATACCAGTTGGACGAGTGTGCTGTGTAAGCTAGTTTATTTGGCTTTTCGTAGTAAAGTCATTTCATGACCCTTCAGGTTTCTAGTGTAGGGGGAAAACACACCTGGTCTGTGTCGCTCCGATTCCTGAGCTCTGCCTCCCTACTGTGGGTTGCTCTCCAGATGCTGTGACGGTCCTCAGGCTGGTCCGCATGGAGTGCTCCTCCCTTAGTAACTCAGCAACCAGAGGAGACCCTTCCCTTAGGAACTGTAAGAGCAGACTAACATTTAGACTAGACTTGGCTACCACATAACAGAAAGGAACCAAGATGCAACTAGACAGTGGGACAGCCTACTCTGTGGCACACATAGGTCCCTTTTTATCACCGAGGCACCCTGGAGGGAAGCACATGCTGTTAGTACAGGTAGACCCTGGAAAAGCCCTGAGACTGAACGTCCACCTCTGTACATGGAGGGCAGGGAAAGGCTGGAAAAGAGGAAGGCCACTCCAGTCTGGCACCGGACAGTGTTTTTTCAAGGGAAGCTTACGTAGGAGGCGTATCTTGGGCAGCTGTGAGATGAAGTGGGTAGTCTCTGCCCTTCCAACAGGTGCCAGAGAATTATTCTAGAGGGTAAAAAGA
>PVIA01002885.1:0-190037 GCA_004024845.1 Tonatia bakeri | reverse complement strand
TTCACAGGCTACACCTAAATTACTTTTAAGCTAATGCTCCTCTGGATTTCCGGACTACCCTTGACCATCAGGGTACACATAAGCTACTTGTAAGAATATCCTAAGAAATATGTCTTATGCAATAAAGCACTTACTTTTCATTTATTTACATTTTCACTCAACAAATATTTACTATCTACCATGCTATGAGCATCACGCTAGGTGTTGAAGATACAGCTGTTCCACAAGACACTCTTTACTCTCAAGAAGGTGGCAGTGCTTTGGGGACACAGATATGAAGCCAGAGCATTCTAGTACCTTATGGTGAGTGTCATATGTCCAGTTATATGCAGGGCAGAGAGGGAAGAGATATGGGAGTGGGAAGGAGCTGTGCAGATAGGAAGTGGTCCAGCTGAGGCAAAACCTGTGACCTTTGTCTAGGAGACCTTTCAATCCTATTGGAAGAAGGACCTAATTAATTAATGAGCAAAGCAGCATAAGTGTGTCCTTGGCTCATAAAGTGAACTTGTAATTGCAATGGTTCAGACCATCAGAAGAGAGGCCTTTGCGTGATTCTAGGGGCACACTAGGGGCTGTGCCGTGGGAGCAGCGTTAGCAGCCACTGCTGCTCTCAGAGAGGGCATGGTACTCTTTCTTTGTAACAATGACATGTGCTCGCTTTGGCAGCACGTATACTAAAATTGTAATAATGACAATGGCTAAAATGAATTGAGTTGCCACTGGTCTAGCACTTCCAATATATTACTTCATTTGATTCTCACAATAGTAATTTGAGGGAGGCACAATGATAACCCATTTTAGGAAAGGTCTAGTCAAGTTTGATGATTTCCTTGCAGTTGGAAGTGATGGAGTCCAGATTTGAACACCGGCAGTCAGGAATAGCACCCATGCATCCCTTTTCTCAAGTCCCATCTGAGGCCAACAGCCCTTCCAATGACCAAGCCCACACCCTGGTGGCATTTCAGCATTGCCCAAAGTTGTGGAATGGGACCAGACTCCATGGCTCAGGGGGAGGACTGCTGAGACAGTGACCACACCTTCTGCACGTGCACACAGTGAGGTCGACTGAGGCTCCCAAGCTCACTGCTGGTGCAGGCAGCCTCATTCAGAGGGGGAGAAGTGGCTCTGAGTGACCTGATGGTGTATTACAATATTCTATTCTCTAGCCCCCTCCCTCATCACTCTGAACTAGGGTGGTTTGCAGCTAAAGCAGTGTGTGTGTGTGTGTGTGTGTGTGTGTGTGTGTGTGTGTGTGTGCAAATGAGGAAGTAGGAGGTGAGCACACAAGGGGACTTGCTCCCAGAGCCAACACTGCTGTTGGCTACATTCCCCCCCCTGGGTTGGGAGAGCCGCACCTTCTGTGGCCCTTAAGCTCTGCCTATCAAAATGCACTTTTCTCTGACTTATGATTAAACTGCAAATCCCCCAAAGACCTTTGTCTTCTTCTCTCCCCTGCCTTATGACCTGGTTACTTCAAAGTTGGTGGCATGACTCTGATCTAAAAGGCAACTTTCAGCATATATGGGGAATGAAAAGAAAACAGAAAGAAAACCACAAACTCACTCTGTAAGCAAGGCCATTTCTGATACAGAGTGGCAGATAGGAGCTGGGCTGAGAGAGCACTGGAACCGATGATTCAGGTCCATGACTTATGTAGGTCAGTGTAAATAACCTCGGGCATAAAAATGGTTAACTTTTGTGATGGGTGAGGCATTCAATTTAAGTAGATGGCTCAACATATTTTATTGTGGTTCAAGCCAACTTTTGATTGAGAAAATAGCATAAAGATTGGGGTAACAACTGAACCTCATTCCTCCTTGGTTGAAAGGATGTCCATGGGATCTCTCAGACTTCCAAGGAGTGCCAACTTTGCCAATTTCAACATTATTTCACTGTCCCTTTGGGGTACTTTGCAATTATTCTGAACAGTCAAGTATGTCAAGTATATGGTTAATTGGAAGAGAATGAATCCTGCCCATTTTTAATAGTTTGTCTTACTAATCTATTAGTAACTACTATCATTAATCTCTTTTAAATTATGTTCAATTAGAACAAGATTCAAAGATACAGTAAATTCTGATTAGTAAGCTATTTGCTAATTGTTTATTCATTTGCTCTTATTAATTATTGCTTAATAGAAATAGAAGTGTAGAACTCTTCTTTCAACCTATCATTCATAATTAAACAGAATAGAAACTTTCCCAGAGATATTTCTCTTAAACTCCAATTGATGGCAATACTGTCTATGTTTAGATGCTAGTTCCTGGTCCTGGCAGCATATAAGGAACAGGAATTGCAAGCATTGTCTTCTTCCAAACCATACTGCATTTGGTGCTGGCTGTTGCTTCGTTTCTATGATTTTTCCTGGATAATAGGTACTTGGCTACTTGCCCCCACCCCCTAACACTCAGGAATCTCCTAGTTCTCTACCAGCTCCTGACCAGGGTCATCTATTACCCTTCGGCTCTGCTTGTTGATCTGGTGTCTGGACACAGAGCTTCACCATTCCTACTGAGAAGGTGACATTATTCGAGGGCCTCTGGCCATGATCACCTGGCTACTTGACATCCTTGTTTGTACCATTTTGCAGTTTCCTCTATCCCATTCTGAGAATTCAGTTTTCCTGATATCCACACTCAGGCGTGACAGAGATAGGAAATACGTCAAGTGACAACTGACCTGCTTGAACCAGTGACATCTGTGGACTAGAATGCAGTGGTTCTCTGCCGGTCCACCTCTCATCTTTGACACTTCGCCCTTGGGAAATCCAATATACTGATGAATTTGCACTAAATGTTCCTGTAGTAATAATCATTTTCTAAGCCTTCTTTGGAAAGTCTCTTTACCCCACTTTAACTTTCTTGATAATATTTACAACTACCTGGCACTAAACTTTATATTTATTTATTTGCTCCTTGTCTGTTTCTACCATTAGGTGTAAGCTCCATGAGAGTAGGAACTCTACTTTGGTGCTTGGAATAGTGTCTAGCACACAGCTGGCAGTCAGTATATACTTGTTGAATATATGTTGAGTGAATGGATTAGCCATAGGCAAGAAGGGTTTGAAACAGGTAGGAAGGAATATTGCTGATTTACCAGTATAATATGCCGATATACCCTCTACAGAAATCTTCGGGACGAAGAACTTCAGGCTGTTTTGCGATAGTCTCACTTGGCATTGGGAACTGGATGAGGTATAGCACTGTGTTGAAGGGCATGGCTCTGGATTCAGACTGCCTAGGCTGGAATCTGGTTTTAACTCTTACCACCTGTTCAAAATTTCTTATAAGTAACTTAATTTATTTGTAACTCAATTTCATCTCTTCAGAATGGGGATGATAACAGTGCCCCTTAAGGGCACTCAAAGCGTTGTTATGAAGATGAAATAAAAGAATACACCTAAAGCTCTTACAATGGTAATTTGCTCATGGTAAGCACACAATAAAAAGAGCTATGTGGTTACAAATAACAGAAAACACAATTCAAGTTGACTTAGTTGACTTAAATGATGATGGGAATTTACTGGTTCATGTAACTGAAAAGTTCAGGGGCAAGATATGATTTAGCATGTATTGATAAAAACTCTGTTTATGTTTTGGTTTGGTTGTTTTTTGTTTTTTGTTTGCAATTCATTCCATTCTACTGTCCTCCTTGGTGACTTCATTCTTTATGGCAGCAAGGTGGTGCAATAATTTTTGACCTTACATATTATATTCTACCAAAAGGAAGAGAGATTCTGTTCAGATCACTCCCAGGACAGTTTGGAGTAGTTCCTGCCCAAAAGCAATAACTCTGACAGTCTCCTGACACTTCTCTGGGAAAATTCTATCATGTGCTCATCTTGACAAAATCACTGTGTTCTCTGGGACTAGACACATTGATTGGCTTAAATTAATCATGTGTAACTTCCTGGACTGTGAGAGGGTTACCTCGCAATGAAGCATTTGGGCTTCATGGTGGAGGAGTAGAAACCCAGACCAAAATCGGGGCATTATTAGTAAGAGGAAGGAAAGACTGTTACCACGAATAGCAAAAGTAATTCTACTGATGAATAGAGAACTTCTTCAATCCCACTGATGCTATAAAATGGGAAGAAATTTCATCAGCATCACCTTCACAAAACATTTACTTTGGTGAGATGGTTAGCCTGATGCACTGCAGTGAACTATGCCTCCAACTTCATGGCTTGCTAAAATAATTTTTTTTCACTCCAGTCTCTCTGTAACAGCTTCTCCACCAACAAGTGCATTCTGTTATTTTGTATTTCCTTTTGTACAATATGAATAAATTGACTTAATCCCTTATAATCTTGATTTGTATTCTCAATTTTACAAAATAAAAGCATCTTTTGCAATTAACTCTCTCCTATACAATAAAAACTAATAATAGTGAATGAATGTAAAGTGGAAAGATGATAAATTTCATGAGATTTTTTTCTTATAAATCTTATGTGACTCTGTCAATTTGTACAGGATATTGAAATATAACCATAATTTTATCACAATGACAAAGGTCCATGAGACAGTGTCAGCATCTTGATTTGGAAAATGTTGAGGTCATTTTTTATTCTCATTTTTTGTTTTAATGATATGCATAAAGACACTGCTTTTATTGTACCCTTCTGTATAAAACATTACTATTGACATCTAAGGATTAAGTTTTAATTGAAGTAAGATTTCAAATGGTCTATTATCTGTGATCCCTGCATAACGATCACACAGACATCCTAGAGCAGGCAATGAAACAGATAAATATGTTGAAAAGACAGCTAACGGCTCCATTTAGCTCACCCACGCTTGTCAAACTTGACACACACAATTTATCCCAGACTGATGGGAAGGGAACATAAAATACAGCCAGACTGTGGTACTGTATGTTTCTCAAATGGCATTTCCTTCAGCCTAACATCAGGTACCTTGTATGCCCAAATAAGGTATTCATACAGCTGTAGATGGGCTTTTTGCCCAAACATCATATTTTTTATGCTTTAGTTTGGAACTTCCTTGTGAGCAAGGTTAATGGTGAGTCATCTCTGCGGTGTTTTGGATGAAATGAGTGTTCCTTTCTCCCCAGCACAAAGAGAGAGTAGAGAGATATCTGTGACTAAACCCAAACTAACCCTAAGGGAGAGGTGAGAAGTAAACCCAACAAATGTTTAACAAACAGTATTAACCAGAGACAGTTATTGCAAACGATAGGAAGTAAAAGGGTTGCCGTGAGGGGGGTGCCAATGATGTGTTTGGGCTCTAGGTTTTTTTCAGACCTTCACTGGATAGTTTTGCCAGGGGGAACGTGCCACAGGGAATCTGACTGGTTTAAATTTGAGTCTATTTTCAAAAGTGATTCAATAACCTGGATGCCAGTAGCCCAGTGATTTTCAGCCTGTTTCATCTCTCAGCGCACAAAAATTACTAAAATTCTGCAGCACTCCAAAACAATATATTTTTTTGCCTATCTGACAAAAAAAATAAGTGTAATTCTGATTCACTCACACTGGATGGCTATTGTTATGTTGGCTGTTGTCTTTTCTTTTTTTCTGACAACCTAAGGGGAAAGAGGTCAGGGGCCCTGACTAAATAGTCAAGCACTGCATGTTTTAAAACTTCTTGCAGCACTCTGGCTGAAAATCGCTGTAATAGCCTGTACATGCATGGACAGCACAGTTTCCTGCAAGCGGGGGGGGGGACTGGACCACAGGTGCAGTGCTGTCCCCTTGTATTAGAAACAACACGCCCCTTCCATGTGTGTCCCCCGTCCCGAGCCACATTCCACCAGCCACTTCCTACTTCCCAGCTCAGGACTCACTTAATCTGGGCCGAACTGAGTGGAAAATGTATAGAAAGGCCCCTGTCAGAAGGAAGCCAGCAAGGGAACCCTCTGTGGATAAAGCAGAAATACCCTGCCACTTCCAACAGCCCTCCCTTTTTCATTCAGGACCCTGGAGACACACGCATTGAGGATGAGAGTGTGCGGGTGAGGGGCCAGAGGAATGCGGTGCTGCACCAGGGTGGGTTTTGCTGGTGTCACCATGGTTTCAGTCACTTCTCCCCTTGCTTCCACTTCTCTGGGCGGAGAGTTTCATTTTCCACCCTCACCTAGATGAGTCAGGCTGGAGGTAAAAATAGTCTACAAAAAAAGCAGCAATTTCCAAAGAGCCTCTTCAAGTCAGTAAAACCAGTGAAAGGTCTTTGCTTTTGCTTCCCAAAGGATGGATGACGAAAAGGGTAGTAGAGACAGAGATGGCATGAATAGGCAACACACTATACTAAATACGCAGTTATGGATAGGCAACAGACCACACAGACAGGAGTGATGCTAACTGCTAACCAGATCCCTTTTGTACCTGGAAAATTCCCCCTAAGCTCAGAATCCTTACCCCCTGGGAGCCCGTCAGAGTTGATGGCACTTTCCCCATCACAGCAATTCCCCTCTTGCACCATTTCCCTGCATGCTTTCTCCAGCCAGCCTGCATACTTCTAGAGGGAAAAAATCTTGTCTATATATTTTTATGTTTCCCAAATGTGGAATAACTATAGTACTGATGATGATGATGAAAGCTAACACTTACATAGCACTTACTATGTGCCAGCCATTGATCTAGGTGGCTCATATATTTTCACTCATTAACCTTCACAACAATCCTATGAGGCAGCTTCTATTATCCCACTCACTTTACAGATGGCAAAACTGAGACCTACAATGATTCAACAGCCCTTTAAAGATTAACTAACAGGGACAAACAGTTCATGGGGATTGGGCCTGCTGTGGATGCACTCAGCATTTGACACTGTCTTCTCTACTGCCAGAGCGTATGATGAGTCAGCAAATGACTTTTTTATGAATGAATGAATGAATGAATGAATGAACTGGAAAGGAACTTGAAACAAATGCCACCAGAATGGTTTAGATAATTTTTTTGTCTGTGAGCTATATGGAAATCATATATTGTTCTCAAACTCTTAGTCTGACGAAAGATTGATTTTTGGATTAATGAGTTTCTTAATATAGACAATCTTAGACAAATGTAAAAATAAATGCTACTTAGTTATATACAAATATTGCATTACACATATATGTGTATATATGTATATGTATTTAAGAGTTGGAACATAAGCTTGCAATGAGTATTGAATCAAATAATTTCAAATATAAAAGTCACCTACAACAATCACCAATCTTGTTTTTGTCCTCTCTACAAATTATTCATTAATAATAATTATCCAGACTTGGATTGAACTGATCCAGGAATGGGAAGCTCACTACCTTCCGGAGCAACCTATTCCCTCTTAAAATGTCTTCATTGTTTCAGAATTTCTTCCTTACACTGAGCTGCAGTGTAACTATAAAGTTTCTTTGCCAACTACCTACAGCATCTGCCCACTGATGCTAGCAGGAGGCAAAGTGCTGGGTCAGAAGACATCTTCAGCTCTCTTTTCTCTCTATATCGCCAAGTTATTACACATGAACCCCTTTGTCATAAAGGAACTGATCATTTAGATTTTACTCCTTGTGTCCATATTTGATTTCTTAACATTGTTCCATTTTTCAGGTTTGAGGAGACCTAGAAAAGAGGAGGACAAGGCTTCTAAATAAAAAGCTAACATGACAGTAGAATCTATAAGTCACTTAGGGCATTGCTTCTGAAAATCTGAGTCTAATGTGCACATGAATCTCCTGGGGATCTCGTTATATGTAGATTCTGATTTAGTGGTTCTGATGTAGGGCCTAAGATCCCATATTTCTGATAGGTTCCCATTTGTTGACCCATTGAGTAGCAAAGAGTGGAAGATTTAAGAAGGTATGAGAATGCATTTGCAATACTTCTCCTGTTCTTGGCATTTTCCTTTAAACTAGGACCTCTGCTGGTTTAAAGGACTCTAGTCTCTCCACTCACCTGACTGCAGGATTTCTCAAACTTTAACAAGTACAAAGAATCATGCAAAGAATTCCTTAAAAATTCAGATTATCAGTCCTATCCAGATACCCTAATTTGGTAAGGTCTAGAATGTAGCTAAGAAATCTGAACTTTTAAACCAGTGTGTCCTCCCATATGATTTTGATGAAGATGGCCTTTGGCTCAGGCTTTGGGAAACACTGTCTGAAATGAGTAAGTTAAGTGGAAACACCGGTTTTCTACAGAGCTCATCATTCTTAATCATCGGAGTGAAGATGTGGACTAAATGGTGACTGCATTCTGTAGCAGTTGGTAATGAAGGCCCAGAGTCACACGGGTTGGTCTGACTACTCTCTCACAGCCACAAGGACATGCCTCAGGAATGCCTCCCGACTGGCAGATCCAGTGCATATACTTTTGTCACAGGAAAACTTCAATAAATAATAATATTCAGAGAACAAATGATATGGTGGGTATATGGATACCACTTATTATTGAATTAGCTAAGCCAAGGTGCCATTTATCTGGCTCTTCCTCTTAACAAATGGTGTCTTCATAAAATGAAATGGTGCTACAAGGGAGGACCTGGCCCAGTCAGTAGCACTCTTGTTTTGATCTGAATGGTTAGAAAATCACCCAGCTCCCATAGGGCCTATAAGAAAATCAGCCACATTTAAAGATACCCAGGACTAGGAACTTGTAACTTTTTGCCAATCGGTTTTCTCCCCAGTTGACATGCAGAGGACAAGTGAGGTCAGCATTCTCTACTAAGCTCTTAGAAATAAACCACCCAGGGGTTGACAGGAAGCAGTGAGGAGAACCGGGGAAGAAGAGTTGGTGAGGTATGTGATCCCTGCATAATGGAGCTGAGATCAGGGAAGCTTCTAGGTTGATTTCTTGAGATGCTGGGAGGTGGGTAGGATTTCTGCCATAAATATTTCTTAGGAAACCAAGAATCTCATTTGCTTCCTGTTCAAACAGGCAAAAAGCTGTTGAGCTCAACTATATACTGGGTAAAGCAAATCGGTGGGACGTGCATTTTCTTATTCTTATACCATGTGTGTATCACCAGAGCTCCCGGCTCGTTCACACATGCTCGTATAATTGTTCGTAAAGGACCCTGTTGTGATGATAGCTTGCGAAGGTTGTGGTAAAAGGCTGAAATGAAGTCTGTGCTGCCTGGGTGGAAAACACAAAGGAAACACAAGTTTTGAGTGTGGATTTTGTGTGTATGCATTTTTGGGCTTTCTATGTGTTGGAACAATGTGACTTTCATTGTCAGGATAACTGGCAATGTGCCAGTAATATCTAAAAACAAAATTGCTCGGAAAGTTATTGCAAAATGCAGACCTGCATCAGCAGAGTTTGTGCTCTTTCCACTCCCGAGTCCTCCCCGATGAGGTAGGCTGATTGGATATGGTGACAGAGGATCAAAGGGGTTTTCGGGATGGCCATCCTCTGACCTCTCCAAAGCAGACGAACACTCAGGGTTGCTCGGAGACATAACAACGTACAGTGACGTGGAGACTGTTGTAACAAGACACAGATGTAAACAACCAAAAGCGTGCCCAACTTTGTCCCCTTAATTAGTGGTGGTTTCATCCTTTTCTCCCCAAAAAACTAATTGGTATTCTTTAGTCTTACGAGAATGAGAATCGGTAAGCTCCTTAAAAAAGGATTCCACCCCCCCCCTTTTTTTGGACATTTTAGGACCATGTAGCCCTACCCCTACAGTTAAAACTGCTAAAATCTGAGGTTAAACGGCCTGTTTAAAAATCACATCCATTAGTCAACTACAGAACCAGAAAGTTGAGAATAAGGTGCTGGACTAGCACCTTCCACATCGGCTCTTGTCCTGCCCATCATCCAAGTTCAGGAATATGCCAGACTTGTGTCACCTTGGTCATTTAACCTTGACACATTTGTTTGGAGGATGCTATTTTTATCTTCTCACTCCTATATCCTCAGACCCTGGCCTAGAAGAAGACAGAAAATAGTTCTTATGATGTTGCCAGAATGAATGAATCTATGTATCAATTATCTATTCAGATTTTCTGTACATTTTTACATCAATGTATTCTTTTTAAATACAAACTATGGTTTTAAAAATAAACTTTCCACTTTATACACACACTGCAACCAGCAATAACATCACCAATGGTACCATCATGATGATTCACACCAACGGAGTCTGCATTCAGAACCACTCACATTCAATTTTACATTCCAAGGGTCAGCTTCTTAGGAGGGCCAATTACAAATGGCAAATAATGCTTCATGGGGCAATATTTATATGGAGACCTTAGAATCCATTTTTTCCAAAGGTAGTCTTTCTGATTGGATTATTACTTGTGGCTGTGGCTAAGTTCAACCACCACAAATTATGTGATATCTATCTTTCTCATGCTGGACATACACACACACACACACACACACACACACAGGGCATAAAACATGCCTGTGATTCTAATTCCTCTGTTTTAAGTTTCTCTTCTTCTCCTAAAACTGATGCATTATTTCTAAAAACACAGTATTTCTAAAAGTTTCCTGCTGCTTCTTTGGTTGCCTTTTTTGTACCCTTGATTAGTACCTGCCAGTGCTGGCTCCCCCATAATCTAGGGCCTGCCTTGTTTTCCTCACTAGCAGATGTGCAAAGGCACAGTTTTAAGACAGAGAGCTGACTGGTGCAGTCTTTCTTCCTTTGAGCTCAGACAAGCCCCATCAGGATTATGGAGCTGGTATCTCCATCTCCAGTAAAAGATGTCTCCAGTATCTCTCTCTTTTCCAGGCTTCTCTAGCTCGTTCTGAATGGAACTGGTAAGTCTTTAGCTGCCCCTGCTAACATTCTGTTGGTTTCCTATTGGCCCAGGGCATGGGATGTACAGGTTCCAACTGAGCAAAATAAAACTGGAGGAAACTGTGTGGGGAGTGGGCCCTGTGGAAAGGAAGGTTTCTGGTTCCCCCTGCCCTCTATAGCACAGTGCTCACCTGTGTTTGTAGAATGTGTGTGTGTGTGTGTGTGTGTGTGGACACTGAAACAAAAGAGAGGCAGACAGATTATCCTTTATTCATTGACATTTGATAATATTGTTTTGGCCAGATTTGCACAATTGTTAGAAAGTAATTTTGTAGCCTGAAACCTCCTTTACTAAGATGAGGCTTTTTATCCTATTGGAGTCAGATTCACTATCTGAAGACACCCATGTGATCCTCTATAAGGCTGGTCAGGAAATTCAACAGAAAACCAGCAAACAACCCGCAATCCCTGTGGATACATAACCCAAGTTAGATTTGAAATGCTAAAAATATTTCAAATTCAATTACTCAGTGCCTGCACCTACACATAATATACTGTATGAATGCAAGTGTGTCTGCAACTCTGCAAATATCTGCTCATCTCTATGGTGACATCACATCAGTTTTTACTTATCTGTCGACAACCGAGTGTTCTCAATATCCCCGTGCAGGTTCTGATATAGAAAGCAGAGTGCAGAAAGGGGAAATATGTGGTGAGGGGCCCAGCAGGTCTGATGTGGTACAGCTCGGTATGCAGGGGAGCTGAGGCCTGATGAAATCTGAGAGCTGTTTCTACTCAGCTTCCTTGAAGTGCTTCCTCCAAATCATCTCATGGGATCCTCGGACCAAAAGTAGATGGCCTTGACTCCCACCTACCTCTGCTTTGAAAATGTAAACCTAAAGGGTCCCGGATGGCTAGGGTTTGGGAGCCTGCATTTTTTTAATACCTTCTTTTGATGCCAAACACGTCAAAAGAAATGGTAAAAAGAAGTCTGGGCTCTTTGTCAGACCAGCACGTTCAGGTTGAGGCAGGCAGCGTGTGAAACCGGCCGCCCGTCCCTCTGCAGCACCGTCTCCGCCCTGAGCAGAGGCCTGGGGACTGCTCCAGGTGCACAACTCTTGGCTGATCTCATTTCTGCTTTTCACTCCTTTGCCCGGAGAATACATGTGAGTCAATCATTGCTACCTGTCATGATAAGCTGGTGCCCTAGAGAACATTACCTAACCCAGCTCCACCCTCTCTGAGAAGGAGTTTAACCCGAGAAAGTTCCTTGAATGGGCCCTGAAAAACCGCCACAGAAGAGATTCCACCTACTGACGGAAGGCCACACGGAGGGAATGTGATGCAGTAGACACACTCCCTCTACCTGGACAGAGGACTTAAATGCACTTGATGGCTTCAGCTTTTAAAAATAAGTACATATTCTCAGTGCCTCCCTTCCTACCCCTGCCCCCCCAACATTTCTGCCTGCTTTACACACACACGCACCACCATCATGCCTACCACCACCAGTGCCACGCAGCATAATCGAACAGATCCAATCCTGACTCCTGTTGCGCTATTTGAGAGCTGTATGACCTTAGATGTGTTACAGACTCAGTATGTCTCAGATTCTCCAGATCAAAAGAAGAAATACTAACAGCTCCCTTATATGTGAGGTTGTGGAGGTTAAGAGAGGAGGGGAAGTTTCTCACCCAGAATCTTGCCCAAAGATGGGAACTCTGTAAAGGTAAAGGTCCATCCACCATCTCCCCAGCTTCACTTTGTTTCTCCTTGAGCGAATCCTGTGTGCTGTCCTCAGAACTTCCCATTTTCAGAGGTCTTCATGTTCATAAACTGTCCTTCCTCCCTCAAAGGGGGGTCAATCTTGCCTCCCTGCACTCTAATAGTGGCCCTACACCCCCTCAGCTGCCTGGTTCTATACCCACAGCTAGACTCTCAAGAAGTTTACCTCCTTTCTCCCCTCCATCTTTACTTTAAAAATACTTAGACAGAAAAGGCATTTTGCTGGAAGCGCTTTCCTCAGCAAGGCAGCTTCCCCTCTGGGTCTCATGCAGCCATCTAAAGGTAGGCTTCACAGATTGCAACCGAGTGCCGTGGAGGGGCTGGCTCTCCCGGCAACTGCTCGGCTGCTTTCCTCCTTGGGGTCCAGGGTCTGTGCTCCCCAAGTAAAGATCTTTTTGACTTCAACACGGTGGAATAACACCTATTTCAAATATATTATTTGATGAAAGCAGATGTCAGCAGATACTGCCTATGTAATTGATATTTGATTTATTCAAGATTTATGCATGCTGTGCCTTAGATTTATTAATGATAATCCCCGGCTCTTGTGTTTAATATAGTGGAACCAAAACATAATTTGCTGGGATCAGTCAGAAATGCATCAAAGTGATTAACTCTACATGCAAACCATTATCCAGTGACATCCCTACTGTGCACAGTGCAAAAGGAGGCAATAACATAGTAATTGGCTTCACTTATGTGAGTTAGGTATTCGCTGTGATTACCAGTAAAATGTGGTCCCTTTTATCTCTGATTCTGCATCTCCAGATCCCTCATCACCCTTTGATGCTCCTTTTGCAGGCAGCCCTCTCCTGAACTGAGCAGGTGTGCACACACACGTATGTGACACCCCGCTGCAGCAATTACATGGTAGGGAAGGTGCAGAGTCTTCTTACTAAAACAGACAGGAGGGTAACTGTCCTTCTCTGGAGGCCCCCCGGCCAGGCGCCACCCCTCGCGGGGATGATGGACCACCTCTCTTTCCCACAGGAATGCCAGCAAGTGAAAATCATGTCCTAGCAATGCTCTTCAGCCCCATCTGTCACCTATAGCAACACCCAGGCAGGCTGAAAAACCATTGCCGTCTTGGAGTAGACTTTTGGAGCCATGCAAACAATCACTAAGATAACTTTTTTTTTTGGCGGGGGGGAGATGCCTATTCATTTATGTTTGTTTTCTGCTTTGTTTTGTTTCAGCCAATTAAAACTTCTTTGGATGAATAACCCTTTATTATAAGACAATATCCTTCCACCTTTGTTGTTTTAAAAATATTTTTTCTATCATGCATTGCTAATAATAGAAGATGAGAGCAGTTTTAATTTAAAATTTTGAAAGTAAAAATAATATACACACGTGGCAAAATATTCAAAATCTATGAAATGTGTGAAATGAAAAATTGAAGTTTCCTTTCTCTGTTCTATCCTATCTCTAGTCCCTCTCCCCAGAGGTCATCACTGAAACAGCTTTTAGCATAGCCTTCCAGAAAATGCAAACAGTATCCCTACAAACATATGCACATGTGTTTTTCATTTAATTCTGTATTTTGGAGATGTTTCCCTGTTTGCACCAGGAGAGCTACCTGATAGTCTCCGTTGCTATCTATCATCATTTTTAACTGCTTAAGGTGCTGCCTGGCCTGGAGATGCTGGGCAGAACACTTTCTACTTGAAAGCATTTAAAAATTGCAGCTTAGGACCTGGACGCACAATTTAGAACAAAGCAGCATCTTGTGAAGACTTACAGGAAGATGGAAACGGGCATTGCACCCCGTATTTTATAGCAAACATGTAAATGGTCCTTGATTTCTCTGTTGCCTGGAATGTCAGGTGTCTTCATGGCATCTGGTGCGATGTGTCAACTCATCAGCATGACATTCTGATGGGGGAGGGTATTTCTGACTTGTGCATCTAATCCCAGGTCTATATGGGGTTTTCAGCGTATTCAGTATACATTGGTAACACTGCTGATGCTGTCTACCTCATGGATCTAACGTGATTCATGACTACTTTAAAATGAAGTCCCAGGACACTTTTGTTTGGTTCCTTAATGGGACAACACCAATTGTTCTTTATCAGTCTATCTTTTGCTCCCCAAGCAGCATTAGAGGTATCTTAAGAATATAACAGGGTTCTCGCAGGTTCGATTCCCAGTCAGGGCACATGCCTGGGTTGCAGGCCACGGCCCCCAGCAACCGCACATTGATGTTTCTCTCTCTCTTTCTCCCTCCCTTCCCTCTCTAAAAATAAGTAAATAAAATCTTTTAAAAAATTAAAAAATTAAAAAAAAAGAATATACAGGGTTCTTGTCTCTGATCACAATTTATCTGCTACTTGGATTTTATTATTTTTCTACAATTCTTCTAAAAGATAGTAATCTCTGTTGAGGTTTTGCTTTTTAAGCCCTCCAAGATGGGATCATTATTTCATGATTCTGGAGCATTCCTAAACTCTGAAATCAGCTCTGCACAAGTATTTAAAAATAAATGAGCTTTAAAAAAAAAGAATATATAGGAACAACTCACAAGGGGCATTCCTTTGCATTTTTAATGCTATTAGGGAATTGCAGTGAAAATCAAATGGGTATTTTTGGATGCTTTCTAATTTTTTTAAGTCACAATGAACAATCCCCATGTTCTAAGTGGCATGATTCATGGACTGGGCCTGTCAATACACATCCCAGGCTTTGGTCCTTAAGAACAGTCTCCACTCAGCAAACCCACCTTGCTCCTGAGCTGTGGATGCAGCAGTTTGCTCTCTGGACTCCTTTCTCTGAGCTGCTACAGAAGCTACTCCTACTTCAGCAAGACAAGTGATCTATTTTTCCTGTCCTGAGAGTTAATTGATTCCTGCTTCTGAGTGCCATGCACTATGAAGAGCTATAGTTTTGCTGGGCAGCAGGCTACCAGACGAGGTCCAGCTGGACTCACTTTGAAAGACTGCCACAGAGCGCAGCGCAAGTCTAAAAAAAATTGGAATAGAACTAAAAGAAACCGGAGGGAATGGTTTCAAAATGTAAAGTATGACTGTCAGTCTTCACAGTCTTCAGTCTCGCAGGAGATAAGGGGACCACTGCTGATACAGAAGGGAGGGACTAGTAGGCAGTGTGTAAGCTGGCAATCGTTATGCTGAGCAGATTCTTGAGCAAGACTCACCAGGGTGCATATCCAACTACATACGCTTCTTCCAGTTGAGAGGCTCAGGAAGAATACTTCATTACTCTGGGCCTCAGTTTTCTTCTGGGGCAAAATGTCTATCTTGGGTGCTATGGTGAGACCTAGGAAAATATGTATGAGGAAGTGTATATTAGGAAAATGATACATGATGCTAGTAGAATGCTTGGCACTCGATGAATAATGATATCAGTAATAGTAACCTTACTATTCAACAAGATCCCAACATTCCAGCCACTAGCAATTTTCTCAGCGAAAGGCTGTGAGAACTTCAGATACCTAAACTATGCTCTGGAAGACATATGACATCTACCAGGGCACTGGATACGCACCATCTACCGCCATGGTTTTTAGGCTCACTACCCCTAACACTCCCTCCTGCTTCCCGTGAGCCAGTGATATTGATGATCCTACAGGACTTGTTTAGCAGTGTTTAGTCAGTGTTTACTGACTGCAGGTCCAACATCTAGATCCAAGGAGTATAATAAGGAGGAAATGTATGGAGACCCTCAAGCAGCAAATGCTTAATTTACTCCAAACTACCCTAGGAAAGTCTGGCTGAGGCTACTTAAATTTCACAAAACCTAAGTTCCCCTCCTGGAAGTGGATCCTTTCCATCCAGAGAGCATAGTCCATGTTCAAGTTATTGAAATGACACGTAAAGCTGTGTTTCGGTGCTGTAGGCTTCTGAAACTTCTTTTACTTCTGAGCCACTCTTAAACTTGAGGCCAGTTGGTAATTTTTGAATTACCAACTGGTAATACTCATGATATTCAGTTAGGTCTGCACAATATCAAGATGTCAGGGAGAAAAGCTATTCAAGGTTCTTCTGGGCCACAAAGTCATGGATGTTTGTAAAAGGTTAGAGTCTGAAGGGATCTTAGAAATCCTTTAACTTGGTGTCTTGATTTTCAAACAAATTCCTGTGCAGGATACCAATACATGCAATTGATAAGAGCGCAGTTACTCTCTTGGAAGTGAAGAAGAGAATTCCGCTCACGTAACCTGGCACCTGAACTGCCTTTGAAAACCACTCTATCTAATTTAACTTTCAACCGGCAGGAGAGGGCTATAAGGCAGTGCTACCTTGAATCATGGCCTCTTGAGCACAGCATCAGCTTCACCTGGGAGCTCGCTAGAAATTCAAGTTCTCAGGTCCACCCTAGACCTCCTGGAGGTGGAGTCTGTGCTTTAACAATCCCTCTAGAATGATGATTCTGATGTATGTCACTCAGGTTTGAGAACCAGTCCTCCAAGAGCCTTTCAGTGAATAGTGCAGGCTCACTCAATAAAGCTCAGTTTTGGTAGAGGGCAATGCTAGCCCTCTGTAAATCTCACTGAGATTGTGGGGTGGTATGCACCTGTCTTAGGAGTGGTCTCTTCTACTTCATGCAATTTAGTAGCACTGCGGAGAACTCTAAGTCTGTTATACTTTGGAAACTATTCAAATGGTGGTTCTTTTAGACAAATGACTTAACAATCAAGAGATTTTGATTCCTACAATAGATTATTTTAAATGGATTTGGCCAGTAGCTCAAACTGTTGCAATGAGGTTATAAAAACTATATTTATTTCACAAAAATTATAATTTGTCAGTAATAAAAATAGAGCACACCTTAAATTTAAAGAGTTATTTTAGTTTTTAAAACATGTTTCTCATGTACTCTCTCACTTTATAATACCCTCTCCTGACACCCGACAACTTCCTCCTTTCCATTTTTCAGGGGTAAAAAATGCAGAACAGAGAGGTTAGATAAGATTCGCTAGGCCACACACCGAAATAGTGGCAGAATGGATATTTGAATCCCTTCCGATACCTAACCCATTGTTTTTTTTGCTCTAGGAAATATATTGGACATTTCCCTAAGATGCGAATTTACACCAGATCAGTTTCCTCTGTGGAGCTTCATTCTTTTCTCTCTCTTCTGTTATTCATCACTTACAGTAATAAACTTCATAAAGGGCTTAAAGCCGTTGAATTCCCCCTTTGCTGAAAAGTTAGGGAGCTCCCTGCCCCATCCTGGTGACAGGTGAGATGTGAGGTGTCATAACTAAGGCAACTATTCCCTTCTGATCCTACTGGTGGGCATCTGTTTCTAGTTGTAACTGGCCAAGCACTCCTTTGCAGGAAAACTAATAACATCTTAACATATGGTCTTGAATCTGGGCCGTCTAATGACCTTGCATGGAGATTAATTGAAGGTGTTAATGGCACAGTTCCCAGCCAGGAATGTCAAAATACTGGCTTGGCCTCCTATGTACATGTTTTAAGAGGATTTGCTATTGATACTGAATGGGATTAACTTTAAATATAAAGAAAAATACTATAACTTCAGCAACCACCTGTGAAGCAAGTTTCTGTAGCTAAGGCCACTGGATTAGTGCTCCCAGCAGGGTGCAAGATAATGAATTTGACATCCCCTTTCGACTCCCTGGGAGAAATTTCCAGGATACAATCTTCTTAGGTGAAGGTATTATAAGGAACAAAATTCTGCAGAGGGTGAAAAATTCATTCTATGACCTCTATATGACTGTGAATGGAAAATGCCTTTAGAGATTAGAGCTGATTTATGGGTTCTGTACTATGACTGCTCCCTCCCTATCTCACCCAAGCAGGAGAAATGGGCAAAAGACTGGTGAAGAGAACTATACTTTGAACTATATTCCCTAAAGTATTTACAAAGATATGTATTCAACCACTAGGAAGTTTTGGACTTAGTTATCATAATTCTCATAACTTCATCCAGGCACGAACTCCCCTTCTCTCTATCAGTTCTATTTTCTATTTTTTCTTTCTATTTTAACTACCCTAGTAGTCATGTTGCTTGTGTATGTGTGTTTATTATAATTCACCTTAAAAGCATCTTGTGGAATATAAATTATGAAGACATAAAAGTAAACATAGAATAATCTTCTTTCATGCATATATTTACAAACCCATAAACTCTCAGGAAGAGAGAATTGGATTTTCAAAACATTGAAAATTACTTTTACTGGGCTTTTCTTTGCTCAGTTTATTCAGCTATTTTGGCCAAAGGAACCATATAAAACATGTCAAAATCAGATCAACTGCTGGCTACACAACTGACTAGAAAGTAAAAATTATTGACTCAAACAGAGCGCCACGGATTCGGTCATGCCTTAGGGAACAGACCCTTGAAATCATAATTTCACAAGTCTTTCTTTGAGGAATTACTCAGTGCCTAGTTCTTGGAGTACTCCTCTGTGCCTTTGCAACCCTTGGTACACACAAGTCTGTACATCACTGAACAGCGTTTGTGTGCATTTTCTCTGTTCCCACTTGTCCTGACAAACCGTGAGCTTCTTGAGGGTAGACCTGGGCTTTACTCACCTTTTCAATACCCAATGTTTCCAGCAATGACTGACATATAACACTGTGCACATGGTTTGTGGATTAATAATTCCGTGTGGTATACAGAGACTTAGATGATGTCATCTTGATTGCAAGGAGGTTATAATACATTTGTGGTATTAGGGCTGATTTACCTGAAAAAGCAGAATAGAATTAATCCATAGTGTTGCTGACCACATAACACATTTGGTTTCACAGACTCACTAAAGCCAGCTAAGTTTATTTAGGTCACCCAGTAACACACATTTGTGCTTATTGAGAAACATTTTGTAGCATATGAAAAAAACTCTAGATGCTTAATTAATCTTTCCTACAAACTTAGCACATTTTCTGCTCGTGTACTTGTGCCAACAAGACTCCACATGTGCATTTTGACTTTCCCCCAAATAAAATTTTCCAAATTCTTTTAAAAAAATGCTTAACCCACTATGTTCAGATGAAAGAAGTAGAAAATGGAGTGGACCAGCTTTATCTAATTTTCTAAATTGAATAAAATGAAAAACAAATAAATGGATGATGAAAAGCAATGTATGTCTGATTCACTTGGCTTTCCTGTTGGTCAAGCCACTCAGGTAATTCAGTTGGGCAGGCTTAAATTCCTTGCACATTTTGCTTTCAAGATCAGGCAGAATGGCCTGCCGTCCACTGGGCAGCCCATGGCAAAGAGAGCCACACAAACCGTAAACAAAGGAATGCTGAGTGGAGCTATCACCGGCTTGGGTATCGGAGAGCGGAGGAACACGAGTAGAGTTATAAAGACATTATGTGGCCCTGGATATCGCAAATGCACTCTAGACCGTTTCCCCCTCACTAAAATGAGGCAATGCGAAGATACCTCAGTGAAAAAGGCAATTAGTGGTAGGGAATGAAGTTCCTGACTTTTCATTCCCCATTCTCTCCCTCCCAATCTTTTCAAGTCTCCCTTGGGTCCAATTTGGGAATTCTTGCAAAGGCTAAAGTCCAGCAGTTTAACAGCTATTAAACACGGTCGTAAAAGTGAAGACGCCGCCTGTGAGTTGGGCTCTCGGCAGCGTCGGAGGAATACGGCAAATAGCACAACTCTTTCGCTGAAAGGGAATAATGGAAGAAATAAAGGGAGGGGCTGCGGAGGGGCCAGGCTGGGACTTCATGATGACAGCCAGTGGAGCATACCAACTCACTTTGGTATTGCTATTTAGTACCTGTGAAGTCTGCCATTATGCATTATTAAATTCATGTATTATTGAATCATGAATCCTTGTTCCCTGATAAGAAATGGAGATGATTTCTTAGTTTAAATGAAAGCCCTGCCTCCTTATTTAAATAAAAATGCATTACTGGCTGCCTAGCATGCTAATCACAAAACTGCATTAAGCAGGTAGGACTATACGAATTAAAAAATAATGAAACAAGACTTTTCAGCCAGACATTGTTCCCTCGCCTGCTTTTCATGACAGCGGATTTCCTACTTGGAGTTGATAAGACAACGGCAAATGAAGATAACAACATGAGAGGGAAATCATTCACTCTAATGGGCTCCACCTGTGCAGACTGCGGCTCATTTACATGGCTGCAGAAAAATTAGAAATCATGCGGCAATTAGTCTGTTCTAGATTATGCAGTGTGTCAACTGATACCACTCAGGAGAGCACTAGTGCTAAAATGGTTTCAGAAGATAAATCTACTCTCCTATACAAACAGTTTTAATTACCTGGAAAACGACATTGCCTATTGAGAAATCTCCATTGTGAACCTGGGCTGCTCTCCTACTATTGGAATCAGATGTTGGGACATTCCAGTGTTTATGTAATTGACTCATATAATATTTGATGACTTGTTGAAACTGAAATTGGGCTTTTCGCTCAAGTCCTCAATTGTTCATCAGAAACCTCTCTAATGTCTCCCTCAGAGCTGGTCAGGGAAGGGATGTGTTAGATTTTTTTTTAAATGCTTCTGTTTACTACTTAGTTCTCCTGGCCTGTACAAATCTGATCATTTATTATCAAATAATTTCAAATATAAAGCTGGAATCAACAGCTCTACCTACTGTAAACAATTTCTTATGAATGAAATGTTAAGACCTTTAAGATTTTTGGATTCTTACTCAACACAGTGCGATAAAATTTTTCTATTCATTTTGGCCTTGAAGTATATTTATAACTTTCTTAAAAAATCATGAAAGTATCTGAAGAAGAAATATTCATGAAAATCCAGGTTTTGCATTTATAAGAAATTGCTTAAAGGTTTTGTTTTGATTTGCTTGTGTATAAAAATGTTTGTGTGTTCACAGCCACTTTATTTACTCCTTATTATTTTTTGTAATGTTTTATTGAGCTTGGGGGTAATTCAATAATTCAGGGTTAATGGAGGCATCCTGTAAGACAAAGTTTGGGTTCTTAGGTAAACTCTTGGAGTTTGTCTTCTGCCTGCACTTTTAGGGAAGAGAGGGTCAAAGGCTCTTTTGGAAAACAGCAGGCAAGCACTTAGCATTGTCTGTTACAGTTTGCTCCCAAAGCAAACAAAAAAGTCGCTTCCAGCCAGTGGGTGGGAATGGGAGCAGGGCCCTGCCTTAAAAGGCAGGCAATGGGCACCTTCAGTGACAAAACAGGGCCCCTCTCACCTACAGGTACAGAAGTCAACCCTCTAACCTAGTGGGGCTTCAGCCAGGGTAACCTCTGCTGGCCCAGAGAATTTTCCAAACCTGTTCTCTGAGATCAAGTTCCAAGATTCCAAATCTGACTAAAAATACGGTCTCCGGGGACACTCCACATGGAACTTTAGGGACAGGTTTTCACTTTTTGTCCCAGAAGCATTATTCTAGTGAGGTTTCCTTCAACAAAAGACTGCCAAGGACATATCAATTTAGCAAACATTTCTATACCCCTTCCTGAACAACAAAATGAAAACAGTGCATTATAGGTTCTGCAGTGAAGACACTTGTCGGACCCAACATTTTCCAGATCTAGCTGGGCGCTATGAACACTCCGCCCCACCCTTTTTGTAATGGAGCACTAATTCACATCTGGGATCTAAAAGAACAATGTTGGGTTGTACTCTTGCAGTGGGAGACTAAATTGCTAGGGCAGGATCTGCCTATGGACAGAACCCTAAGATGTTAGGGTCACAGTTTACAGTGCTGGAGAGGACAGAAGCCACTTCACTGACTGGGCAGATTTTCGGAATCCTTTGGCTCATTCCAAGGGCTGTTTCCTCCCATCTCAACACCTATGTGCACACACACATGCATAGGCACATGCCTGAGCACAGACACAGACACGCATAACCCCAGCTACACCAGGTCCAGCACAGTTTTGCAACTGAGGCTCTTTATGTGAGCCACTGAACACAGCAAATGTTTTAAGCAACAATTTTCTCATTTTCTCAAGGCTGGGACTTAATCAGTACCATTCTAGATGCCTAGGAAAGAAGTCAATTTCATTACCCACAATGAATATCTTAAGGCGCCAGGGCATAATTCTCTCCTAGAGCCAGAGTACAGTGACACCCTAGCAATATTTTAGGGCAATATATATTTTTTCTGGCAATATCTTTTCTTACATTATTTCTCCTTCCCTGAAAAAGAATGTGAAGTGTCTCATGATATAGAATCAAAGAATGATGGACCTTTTAGTCTGGGCAGGATCTTAGAGAGAGTACAGTTCCTTGTCCTCACTGTGCAGGCAAGGACAGTAAAATGCACAGGGAACCCCAAGTTGCTGTGGGTGACACACTGGATCAAGGATGGAACAGGGTCTTTGGACCCAAGGATGTAGTTCGGGCCTGTGGGCCCAACCATGGGGTTTGTTCTGCCACATTCCTGTACTGTGTGGGGGCTGGAGCCATGATTCTTGGCTCTGCTGTCGCCCAGGGTCCTTCCAGGGGAGAAGAGGGTGGGTCCCATTCAAAAGAGTCCTAGCCACACACATGTGAGTTCATCATGTCAGAAAGTAAGTCACACAGCACCCTGAAACTCACTCAGAGAGCGACACTGACAGCACTGAGAAGATTAAGGAGCCAGAAAGTCCTCAGGGGAACTGTGAGTGTCCTAGGAGAGAGTAGGGAACTGGGTGAAAGGCCAGCGAGTGGAGCTGCAGTCCCTCAAGGAGCACGCAAACTTGTCCCAGAGGTGAGAAGTTCCCTTCCACGGCTAACACGGCAGCAGCCGTCCCGTTTCTAGGGAGATGTTTATAAACAGAGTTCCAGCTGGACAGTGTGAGCATGCACGGGGAATGGGAGTCTGAGCTCAGGCTGGGGGCTCCAAGCAGTCTCACACACACAAGGACCCTTCTCACAGCCGAAGGGGCAAGTCAACATTACAAAGGCAACACAACAGCAGCTAAACTTCATGCTTCTTGCTGCATCGATTTGGTGGACTATGAAATATTACCCAATCCCTAAAAATGATGGTGATTCCTGAAATACTAGAATTGGATTGAGAAATATTTTTAAGCATTAAGAACAATGGAAAAAAGAAAATACGTATTTGATTACACAAAACGTAAACTGTTAGAGTGTTAGAAAATGCAACAGAATCAAAGGCAAACTGGTGAAGTGATCTGTCATCAATATAACAGGCACATGTTTTAACACCTTTTTAGGGTGGGGAGAAAGGTACTCGTGCTTTTGGATTAAGTAGCCATGGCCACAGCAGCCATGCATAATCCCTGTGGAAATTTGTTCTTGGCCACCAGTGTCCTTTGCGCTTCACATCTCCTGAGGTGACACGTGTCCTCCCACGGTTTCTGCGAGCCACTGTTGATTACAGTTGTTGGATGGTCTCCACAGGCTGCAGGATATTTATAGCACATGTCACAACATCAAAGGTTTCTTCTTTTCACCTGCTAACTCTTATCTGCATTTCCTCAGTGTAGGCACTTGTAGTGACCTCAAAATTTGCATTTAACACCCAGAGTGACACCCTGCTGCAGGCCCAGTGCCAATACTCACACCCCTTTTTTTAGTCATTTTATGTCCAAGGGTCTGCAGAATACATTAAATGGCACAGCTGATATAACAGATAAAGCCATGTCTTTGAAAATACCCTAGGATTAATAACTGGCTGAGGGCGTTCCCAGTATGCTGCCCAGAATACACAGTATATTCCACCATACATACCAGTTTCCATTGGCTAAGAGCATAGTATAGCACTCAAAACATGGGACAAAATTAGCCAGGGGACTGTCAGCTGTAAGCCCAAGGAAGCTCAGTCCTTCATCTTCTGTAACTCTGCTCACTCCATTGGTGATCTCATCCTGAATTATGGCTCTGAATATCAGAAAGTGATGACTGCCTGGAAATGTATGTCTCCAGCCCAGACTTGTCCCCTGAACTCCAGACTCATATATCCAACTGCCTGGTTGACATCTCCACTTGGAAGTCTAATAATCATCACAGACTTTCAGGTCCCAGATGGAACTCCTGATCTCATACAGGTACTCCTTCCCCATCTCAAAAAATGGCAATTCCATCCTTCCAGTTGCTCAGACCTCCGTTGTCTTACCCCCATCGCTGTTTGAGCAGGAAATCCTGTTGGCTATTATCTTCAAAATATACCCACAATCTGACCATTTCTCACCACTTACACTGCAACTTCCCTGGTCTAAGCCGCCATCATCAATCACCTCAATAATTGTAATGGTCTCTAACTGACCTCCCTGACTTTGCCTTTGATATCCACAGTTCATGCTCATCTTAGCAGCCAGAATCTGTCATGTCAGACCTTTAACAAAGGCTTGCTCTGCCTCTCAGAAGAAAAGCCCAGAGCCTCACAATGGCCATAACACCTTACTAGTCTACCTCTTTCGCACAATTTTGTAGTCACCTCTGTTTCGCTCACTCTGCTCAAGCTATACTTAACTCCTTGCATGTTTTTTTTAAATATGCAAGGCATGCTTCCACCTTGGGGATTTTTAAAAAAATGTTTTTTTTTCTTTTTTTCAATTAGCAATAATCACACCTTGGATTATTGCTACAATACTGCCACTGTGCAAAGGTGGAGGGATTGTTTTTAATTTGCCTTTTCACTGGCCTTGATCATTCTTCCTATAGTCTCCAAATATCTGCATGACTGTCATCTCCCTTAAGCCTCTGCCTAAATGATACCTTCTCATGAGCTCTTTCACAGACCACCCCACCTAACACTGTAACCCTCATCCCAGTATTCCCTATTTCTTTCTGCATTGTCCTCCAGAGCTCTTATTCTAGGTGACATTATGCCTCTATCTATCTATTCTCAGTTTCTCTAAAATGTTACCACAATGAAGGTAAGGGTTTTTGTTTCAATTTTCCTACTGCTGTAAACTCAGTGGCTAAAATAGTGCCTGGAACACTAAAAAAGTATTTGCTGAGTGAGTAAAGGAAGGAGAAAAACATGTATATATATGTTTATTCCTATGAGATTTGATGGTCACATAAGGCACATGGTCTTGCCTGGGTGTAAGGATACTGGGAACTATAGCTTAGCTGTGTGCCCAGAAGGCAGAGTCAAACCGAGAATGGTGAACAAAAGCAGTCTTTATGACGTGTCATTAGATCATATATATTGATAAGATAGACATGAAGTCCCTGATAGATCCTGAATAGGCAACTCACGGAAGAGACATCTAAAAAGTTAGTAAACACATAAAAAAGAACATATAATCTCAGAATTACAAATAAGGGTGCAAATTTAAACAAGATAACATATTTAGGAAGTTCTTTTCTAGTTTGCTGAGAGCTTTTTAATGAATAGTTGTTAAAGTTTGTCATGTTTTTCCTGCGTTTATTGTGATAATCATATGTTTTTTTCCTTCCTTAGTTTGTTAATACTACTAATTGATTGACTTTAGAATGTTAAAACAACCTGCATTCCTAAGAGAAAGGTCGTGATGTACTATCATTTTTGTATATTTGCTAATGTTTTAAAAGGATTTTTGTGTCCATGGTTGTGAGAGATAGGGTCTGCAATTGTCTCTGATTTTGATATCCTTACCAGGTTTTGGTATTAGAGAAACTGAAGTGTCCCTCCTGGGTTTTTGAGAAGAACTAACTAGTATTAGTTTTTAGGATGTTGCCTAGAATTCACCAGTGAAACATTCAAACTTCCAGTTTTCTTTGAGGAAATTTTTAATAAAGAATTCAATTTATTAAATAGATATATAACTATTCAGATTTTTTACTTCTTCTTGTATATTTTGGTATGTTGTATTTTTCTTTTTAAGAAATGTGTCAATTTCATCTAAATTCTAGATTTATTGGCATAAAGTTGTTCATAATACTCCCATATTATCCTCCTTAGGTGAAATATCTTAAAACTCCATGTTTGTAAATAGTCAACAGGAGTTATCTTTGTAATATACTCTTTTTAGAGTAGGTTTAGAATCACAGCAAAACTGAATGGAAGGTACAGAGACTGCCTCTATTGCACATAGCCTCTCTCATTACCAGTATTTCCCAGCAGAGTAGTACATTTGCTGCAATCGAAGAAACTACATTGACAGTGTCATTAACAATGAAGGTCCACAGTCCACCTTAAGGTTCAGCCTTTGTGCTTTACATCCTGTGGATGTGGGCAAATGTACAATGACATGTATCCACCATTCTGATACCATACAGATCCCCTGCCCTAAAAACCCCATCCTCCACCTATGCTTCCCATCCTCTTCTTCAACCCCTGGCAACCACTGATCGTTTTTCACCGTCTTTTCCAGAATGTTAGTCATTTGGTTGGAATCACACAGCATACAGCCTTTTCAAATGTATCTCCTACTTAGTAATATGCATTAAAATTTCTTCCATGTATTTTCACGGTTTAATAGTTCATTTCCTTTAAGTGTTGAATAATATGCCATTGTCTTGATGTATCACAATTTATTTATCCAATCACCTGCTGAAAGACATCTTGGTTGCTTCCAGGTTTGGGCAGTTATGAATTAAGCGGCAGTAAACATCCATATGCAAGTTTCTGTGTGCACGTAAGTTTTCAATTTCTGTAGGTAAATGCCACGGAGTGTGATTGCTGGGTCGTATGGTATCAGTACGTTTAGTTTTGTCAGAAACCACCAAACCGTCTCCAAAGTGGCTGTACCATTTGGCGTTCCGACTAGCAATGAGTAAGAGTTCCCGTTGCTCTTCATTTTCACACCAGGATGTGGTATTGTCAGTGTTCTGGATTTTGGCCATCATAGTGAGTGTGGTATTTCATTTTCATATACTGCTTATGGGAGAATAAATCTGAATAACTGCAGAAAAATGCATACAAAATCTTTGAGACAAAAAACTTTATCAAACAATACAAGTTTTACAAATTGATATATATTTACACATACATATTTGATGTGTATATGATGTGTAAGTATATATGAGATTGTTTCATGCTCTCTCAGCTCTCCTCACCTTTCTTCTCTCTCTACTCCCAGCTGATGAACTTATTTCTTCATTCTCTGAGGGAAAAAAATCAAGTAATCAGAAGAGAACTACCTGACAATCTGCCACAAATCCCCCACCCCTCTACATTTCTACCCACGTTCACTACCTTCTCTCCACTGCAATTCAGAAGGGTCAAGCCCTCCCCTTGTGCACTAGATCTTGTCCCTTTAGGCATCAGTCTTGAAATGATCCTTCTGTCCCCTGCGTCATAAATTTTTCCCTCTGTACTGGATTATTACCAGTAGTTTGCAAATATTCTGTGTTATGTTATGACTTAATCCCACATCTCTTTTTATCTGATTCTCTGTACAGCCCCCCACCCCCAGCAGTTGTCCACACTAGGCTGGTGTCCTTAACCTGCGCTGACACCACTCTTGCCAAATCCAACGGTCCGAGCTTATCCCTCATGTCACTCCCCCTCCAGCAGCATCTGGGAATACAGAGGAGCAGGCCACTCCCTTCTTCTTGAGACATTTTACTACTGGCTTCCAATATTCTATACCTGCCTATTTTCCTTTTAGCTCACTGGTTACACCATTTCATTTTTTTCCTCTTCCTCATTTTAAAAACCTCTAAGATTGGGAAAATCTCTGAGTTGACTCCTTGGCTTTCTTTTGGTTATTTTCCTCCCTAAGTGGTTTCATGTAGTCACGTCATGGATTTAAATACCATATATACAAAGGGGGTCCCAAAAGAACCTGGAATTATATTTATAAAAAATTGTCTATTTATTCTTGCAGTACTTTAAACTTTAGTCACCTTAGAGTACTCTCCATTTGATGCAAAACACCTATCAAGACTTTTTTCCATTGCTCAAAAGACTTTTTGAATGTGTCAGTTTTAATGCCTTTTAGTGCTTCTGCCACTTTTTGTTTCACCTTTTCTACACTAGCAAGACATTTCCCTTTGAGGACTTTTTTCATCTGGGGAAAAAAAAAAAGTCATTCAGGGCAAGATCAAATCATGCCATTTTTGGTCAGCAGGGTACGGGCAAGGGCATTGTAAATTACCCATGATGAAATGGGCAAATGCATTGAGAGAGTTTTCAAAAAACAATTCACTGAAGTTGAGCGCAGCCTCTCACAACAACACCAGCTAGTACACTGATACAGATAGGATCCTCGAACACTCCCCTAGAAGGGAAGCCTGTACTACAAGGAGCCTGCCCTCCAGGAGGTAATTCCAGTTTTCTGGGGGGGATTCCCCCTCATATACTGATTTCTTTCAAATTTACATCTCTAATTTAAGCTGCTCTCTGGGTTCTAGGGAGTGCTCTTGAGCTCAATGGTTTCACCTGGACTTCAGTCAATTTGTTCAGAAAACAAAAACTGTAGATGCCTTACTGCAAGACTGACCTTCTCCCAGTCTCTTCCATCTCAGTAAAAGCTTATCTTGTACTCTGGACCAACACTATGGAGCCATCTTCTTTTCTATTCACCCATATCCATCCAGCTAATCACAGGAGGGAGGAGATAAGATTTTCCTATAAGGGGGATGTCTCCATACACATTGTAGGGGCTAGACAGAGTTTCTGATGCTATAGCCAAAGACAAATAGGGAGGCTAATGCAGTAGCTCACCAAAACATAGAAGCCTGATGTTTAGATAGTAGGTTACATAGGGCCTGGTGCTGTATAGAGGATGGAGGAGTGGGGAGTCAGAAGAGCTAAAGTGCTAGATAAACCTCAGTCAACCTGCTATTCAAGTGTGTCTTCTGATTTCATTAAAATGTATCATTTGACAAGTTATTTGATTATAACACAGTTTTGGCCAATGAAAGAGCCATATCTCAGGGCCAATTTTGCTCCTATTAGATTTGAGGAAAACTGAATTTTTTAAATGAGGCTTATCTTTGTATTATGTTGGTAATTTTTCTTGTATTTTATATAACAGCATTAGAATGGTAATTTTGTGCAGATATTTCTCAGGTTGTATTCTTTTATATTTCTTTTCCCTCAACTTGAGAGACTGGCACTAAACACACTCCATGGCACATCTGTCCCTGTTAGAACCACTCTTGTTTTATTGTATGTACATTTCCCCTTTATTTCATAACCCAACTCACTTTCAACTACCTTTCTCTTCATCTTACTCTTCAAATGAACTTTGTATGTGTTCTTGGGTATAAATGTATAATCAACAATAATAGTATTTCTCTGTGCACGCTGTATTTTCACATTTCATAAGTGATATTATGCAATAGATCTCATTCTTCTTACTTGGTTCAGTCTACACTGTAAGATCCATTTATGCTGTATTGCCGCATGTATCCCTAGCTCATCGCCTGTGACAGCTTCGTAGTGTTTCACAGGGCATCAGCATGTCTCACTTCTCCACCCCCTAATTACAGACACCAAGGCTGTCTCTCATTCCCCCACCCCACCACCACCAACACTGCAATTAGCATGTTTCCCCCATGAATAAACGCAAGAGTTCCCGACCAGTGTGCTCAGGAGCGTGACCCAGAGGCCACAGGGTGTGCACATTCTTACCTTCACCAGGTGCTTCCAGTCTGCTTCACGGAAAAACTGTGTTGCTCTACATTCCCGCCAGCCTCATGACTTCTGCTCTTTGAGTCATGTTCAGAAGTCCTTTCTCATCTTCAAGATAAAGAGACATTCTATGATGTTTTCTTCCAAGAACATTATAGTTTATCTTTCATACTGAGAACTTTAATCTGCCTGGAGTCTACCTTTGTATATATTATAAGGTATGGGGCCTCAGGTGGTTTTTTCGTTTGTTTGTTTGTTTGTTTTATCACTGTGTGCATGTGGTGAGTTTTCCAAATGCTTTCTGTGAAACACACTAACATGACACTGCTGGGTATGAGGCCACCAAAGTGACATGATGGGTTTCCATATGTACATGGGTCTGTTTTTCAGCTCTCTCATGTTCCATTGGTGTTTGTGGGTTTTTTGCACTAGAAGTACACTTATTTTTGTTTAATTTTATTACAATAGCTTTGTAGCATGGTTTTGGGGCAGGCAAAGCAAGTCTTCATTTGACTCTTACTTTCATAAAGTCATCTTGCCTATTGGTATGTGCATTTTGTTCTTACTTGAAAAGTTAAGCTATAATTTACACACAATAAAATTCACCCTTTTCAGTATATGCCAGTAATTCTTTGAGTTTTGACAAACACATACAGTTGTGTGCTCAACAATGCAGTTGAGATATGGAACAGTTCTACCACTTCCAAAATTTCTCCAGAGCCTCTATGCAGTCAACGCGACCCCCACTGCCACACCCTGGGAATCACTGAGCTGCTTTCTGTCCCTAAAGTCATTTGCCAAAATGACATAAGAATAGAATCGGACAGTATGTAGCTTCTTGAGTGTGGTTTCTTTCACTTACCATAAAAACTCTACTGGAAGTTTGATAGGTATTGAATTTAATTTAGAAATTAATATGGGTTGTGTTGAAACTTGTACTACATTAAGACAGTTCATCCATAAACATGCAGTCCATTTATTCAGATTTTATTACACAGGGTCTGGAAGAAGTAACGCCTAATTGAGTGTGGTTTGTAGGGCAATAATAGGGGTGTAATAATTTATAGTTTAAATTAAACACTTCATCTAAAATTTCATATGGTGTGCTTGGGTGTGATATTGTTATGTTACAGAAGTAGATGCTTATGATTTTGTAATAAAAAAGGGGCATTGCTTGTATGAGACCCAGGTACAATATAATAGTATTATTTATCAAAAAAAATATTATATATTTTTTTCTGGGATATTTTCTCAGTCCTTTATAGTTTTAGTTTTGTTGCAAATGGTATCATATTTTGTTTTCTATTTCACTAGAGTTAACACAGAACAAAATATTTTAAATTACAGTTATATCTATCAACAGCTTAGTATTTCACCATTTTTTTCTATTAAGTTTTCTTTTAAAAAAAATTAATTAATTAATTTTTAGAGAGAGGTTAAGGGAGAGAGAAAGAGAGGGAGAGAGACATCAATGTATGGTTCCCTCTCACATGCTCCCCAAAGAGGACCTGGCCCACAACCCAGACACGTGCCCTGACTGGGGATCGAATCAGAGACCCTTTGCTTCACAGGCCCATGCTCAGTCCACTGAGCCACACCAGCCAGGACTCTACAGAGTTTTCTATGTTGATAATTATATCTTCCCCACATATTAAGTTTTATTTCTTCCTTTCTACCTGTGTTCTACCCTCCCCTCTTTTTTTCTTATTTTGGATGTTTGGTTCTCCAGTACTATGCTGAACAGTGATGGGGATACAGCATTCTTATCTCCTTCTTGTTCTTAAAGGGAATGTCTTAAGTTCTCCTAAAGTATGACATGCAATCTGGGTTTTCTCAGTCTTTACCAAATTAAGAAAGTTTCTTTCTTTAAAAAAAAATTCTTATTTGGGTATAATTTACATATATCAAAGTTCCCTAATTTTATGTGCATGTTTTAAATAATGTTTTACTGAGATATGATTTGCAGTTTTGATTCCACCTGGGAGTGGAAGGCACGGCAAGGTCACATGGTGACTCTGTGTTTAATCCTTGGAGGACCTTCTGTAATATTTTCTAAAGTGGTGACACCATTTTACATTCTCATTAGCAGTCTATGGTGTTCTTATTTAATGTTCAAATGGAGAGACAAAAGACCTAAAATAGACAACACAATTTTGAAGGAGAAGAACAAAGGTAGAGGACTGACCCTACCTGACTTCAAGACTTACTATAAAGCTATAGTAATCAAACCAGTGTGGTATTGGTGAAAGAATACACACAGAGATCAGTGAAATAGAATAGAAAACTCAGAAACAGACCCACATAAATATGGTCAACTGATCTTTGACAAAGGAGCAAAGGCAATACAATAGAGAAAAGATGGCGTTTTCAACAATGGTGCTAGAACAATTGGACATCCACATAAAAAAAAATCTAGACACAGACTTTTTACACCTCTCACAAAAATTAACTCAAAATGGACCACAGTCCTAAAAGTAAAATGTAAAACTATAAAACTTCTAGAAGATAACATAGAAGAAAACCTGGATGATCTTATGTATGACAATGACTTTTTAGTATTATATCAAAGGCAGAAATTTTTTGAAGGCAATTAAGAAGCTGGGCTTCATTAAAATTAAAAATTTATGCTCTGTGAATGACAATGTCAAGAGAATGAGAAGACAAGCCAAAGAATTGGGAAAAAAATTGTAAAAGACACATCTGATAAAGGACTACTGTCCAAAATAAAAAAAAAGAATTCTTAAAATTCAACAATAAGAAAACAAATCAATTAAAAATGGGTCAAGAATGTTAATGGACACCTCACCAAAGAAAATATTTAGATGGCAAGTAAGCATATCAAAAGATGCTCCATATCATATGTCATCAGAAAAATGTCAATTAATACCACAATGAGATACCACTACATGCTTAATAGAATGCCTGAAATCTAGAAAACAGACACCACTATATATACCCCGCTGAGCACCCAGTCTTTCTGGCACCATGGTAAAAAAGCCCCTTTATAAACTCTCTTCCAGTTAGCCAATTTGAGTGTGCCATTAATTTCCTGTTGGGACCATCACTAGGTAACTAGGGAGCTTTTAAGAAGTACAAATGTCTGGGGGCTTTCAAAAGCTCTCCGGTTGATTCTAGCTCATAGGTGGGGCTGAAAATGCCTGCCTCAAACCGTGATGATGATGTTTGTAGTTACTGAATCTCTCTCTCTTTCTCTCTCTCTCTCTCTCTCTCTCTCTCTCTCTCTCTCTCTCTCTCTCTCTCTTTCACACACACACACACACACACACACACCCCAATACAGCATTTACCAAAAGTAAGAAAATCACATGAACTGAGCAAGCTAGATTCTGGTGATCTACGATTTTTGAAAACTCCAGTCAGGCTGACGTTCTGATTGATAAATGTGCAAACACTTAGAATCCAGCAGCCCTGTAAACACATTCAAAATATTTACTTTCCTGCTGTTTCTTTCTTCTTCTTCTAACACCCAAATGTCAATTTTAATGGAAGCCACATCTCCACATATTGATTGGTTCATCTTGATTTTATTAAGGTTTCATTTGCCTGCCCAGGAAGCTTTGCTAGTTTTTGAAACATTTATAAAATTGTCTGTCCAGGAGGGGCAGGGAGACAGATGAGGTAGGTGGGGGCAAGAAAAAAATATCACGTCTTGCCTAAGTAAAACACAGTTTGTTGCCAAGATTTCATTAATTCAATAAATAAAAATACAAGTAAGCTCCAACTTCAACAAGCTCAAGTTTCCTTCCTAGCTGTGAAACCACAGCACCCCAATGGCTTCTAAATGTGTCAACACACGACCTTCCCATCCCAAACTCACCAGTGGGGAGAGTGTGATTTATGAGGTTGTCTGACCATCCCTGAAAGAGGTATGAAATATTCTACTCTTATAAAGTGTAGCACTTTCCTGCAGTAGTAAATGATCGGGGGTTCTTAGAGAAAAGGGTGACTTTCTGGAGAAAAAACAAGACCTGAACTTGGAAGAGATCTACAAGCAGCGCTGTGGCACCTTATGGTGTGTGAGCTAATTACTTGCCCTAAGTTGCCTAGTAAACGGTCTTTGTTTAGGAAGGTTAAGTTTCATCTTGGTTCCAAAAACTCGGAGCCAGACAGGGAAGGGAAAAAATGATGGTGTCTGTGGCGAGGCTGGCAGTGCTGCCCGCCGGCCGGTTATGTGGAACAGTTTTAGAAGAAGTGCTATGAGGCATGGTAATATGTGCCATTTTTCATGAATGAAGTCAAAGGATTTAGCAGGTTGAGTCCAAGAACTGGGATTTGGCAGTGGAAAACACCAAACGGCGTGTGAGCGCTACATCCTCTGCTGTCCGGATTCCCCTACGATCCGATGCGGAGGAAGAGGACACTGTGTTTGGACTGCCGAACACAACAGAGTTAGAGGATGAGGGACTGTGCTCACTCAGCTCTAATGTCATTTCAATATATGAGAAAAGTTTGTTTGGATTGTTGAAGTCCCTCTGATTAGAGGTTATGAATGGAGAATATGAATGTTCTTTGAAAATAATAAGTCAAAACAGTGGTGTCTCCTATTCTGAGAAGCAGGAAGTGACCCTAAAAGAAATAGAATGTGCAGTACCTTTCCCTTGAAGTCTTTTTGTACTTATTTCTGAGAAATTTGTGCTCCTGTGGGACTGAGGATATACCTAACCCTCCCAGTCAAGGATCCTTGTTTTCCAATAACAAAAACTCATTGTTTGAACTAGTGTAAACCCAAAACAGCAACATTCCTTATAAGGACAGAGGCATATCTCATGGAACTCAACAGTCCACCGGGAAGTCAGTCTTCAGAGAGGCCAGAATCAGGAACCAGAAAGCCATGAGGAACCAAGGCATCTGCTCTGTCCTTCTAGCTGTCTGCCTCACTGGTCTCCCACTTTAACTTCCCACTCTATTCTGCTTCTGTCATTTTGTCCTATAAACTGGCTTTCTTTCCTTATTCAGGCCCAAAGACAACCATTTCACAGTGATGTCTTCTATTCCCCAATCTACTGCTCCATAGTTTCAGTGACCAGCTAAGATCACAAATTGACTATCCCTTAGAGAGCACTTACCACTTTGTAGACTCAGTATCCAAGTAATGTGAACGTGATATTAATTCATTTAATCCTTCTGTCTCACCTATAAGTTTTATCCTCATTTTAAAGATAATAAAATTGAGGCAGATAAATTAAGTGACTTGTCCAAATTCACCTAGAAATGAGTTGTAGACATGGATTTCAAACCCAAGAAGCCTAGGACAGGTCCATGCTCTTAACCATGGCTATTCTGCCCTGAGTCTCAATTCTGTTCCCCAGAAAAGAGAATGTAGTTGACATCTCTTGGACTGGGTAGGCATCACAGTCCAATCAGCCCTGGCCAGGGTGTTGATGGATGGACCTCAGGAGGACTGCACAGCACAGTATGAATTATAAGGCCCATCTCAGTGCTGGTGAGAAATCAGTTTCCGAGGTTGGGTACTGGTCTTCCATATTACTCTATGGAAATGCGTGTGCTCTCTGAGCCAAGACATAGGATAGGATAACAATATAGGATTGAAAGTCATTCAAATTTATAAGACACAGGGTATTTTCTGGACATGATTATTTTCAGTGAGGCAACCCTATATCTGGCTGGTTATTTTTATGTTTTTCTAGAATTATCTAGAGGTGGAGCTGTGAGATTCTCCACATGGCAATTCAGCCATGTTCTGCAGAGTTCCTCCTGGGAATTCTTCTCCCATTCGAACTGAAGTGCCTGTAATGGCAGCTCAGACTGACTTGTCTTGCTGTCAGGGCACACTGTGCACCAAAAGGAACATGTGAGAATATTCTGAAGTAATTCTGTTTTTTGGCTGAGTGTCACACTGACTTAATTAGAAAATGTTATCAAAAGACTAATAACAAAGGCATAATATATTCCTGGAATTATGTGTCTGGAAATAGTTTCATTAATTTATGTTACGTATATGTAAAAATAAGTACATAAGTGAGGAAAGCATTCCAAATCTCAGAGAACATTGGCTCTATAACAGAAATGATGGGAAAGATAAAGCTGTGAACTAACAAATAGGCCTTTTTTGGTACATATTTCTGACCCTCACCCTATAAATGCCCTAATGCATGAGGCATCGGCCTATGTGGAAATTTTGATTCATTCAACACTTTCCTAATACAAAATTCCATTGAATATATATAATATTCTACCACAGCAAATGAACAAAGTAAAAAGGAAAATCAAACAAGATATGCTCATTTTATTCTAAATTATCCAAAGATGTTTTCAGCTTATTCTTTTTTCCCAAACATTCTCAATTTTTGCTGCTAATAATCTTTTCACCCCTTTCAGACCTCAGACCTTTGAGCACTTCTCATCTCTCCTCTATTGCAGCCAAAAGACTTTTAGCAGATGAATTACCCCCGTTCCTACCCCCTCAACACACACACACACACACACACACACACACACACACACACATCTTGGGTCTACTCCTTGACATCTTCCCCACAATCCTGGTTTAGATCTATTCCACCCCACACTCAACCAGTAACAATAAGCAGCCTCTTAGTCATCCTAGGCCTTATTTTCATTTTCAGAAAACAATGTCAGCTCATATAGGTTGCGCTTCCACTATGTCTATTTATCATGGCCTCTTACTACCTGTGGAATCAATGGAAGCTGCAACCCAAGTGCCCTGTGAGCTGTCAAAGGTCCCCATTTTAACATCACTCCAGTTCTCTTGGGCAGCCTGCTTTCCCTTTCAATTCCTCTTGAGAATTACATCTGACTTCCAGATGATACGTACCAGGGATGATTCAAATGGAGGATTTATAAACTAACTTCCTTTTCTACCTACACACAATCTCTTGTGTCAGAGTCAAGTAGCACCTTTCTGAGATAGGCAGGGTATGTATTATTTTTGTTGCCATTTGACAGATGAGAAATCTGAGGTCATTGATCCCAGGTCTATTCTACTCCATATCTCCTAGAATTAGAACTTGTTTCATAGTCACCAAAGCCTTGGTCAGGTGCTCCAGAGATCAGGCTAGAAAGCTTTACCTGCACAGATGGCTGCACAGGTGCACACTATAAATATCTGATTAATTTACTCCACAAATAATTATTGAGCTCATGTGCCAGTCACTGAACTAGTACTTGAGACAGTTATATTCTTCCTCCTATCTTTCTGAAGGTATTTGCTAAAGACCTTGGCAAGAGTTTCAGGCTGAATATTTCAAGGGTATTCAGTGAGAGACCATAGCCAACCCCTGACAGAGCAGGTTCACTGGCCCAGATCATACAATTTTACCCATAAAGGCACCTAGAGTTATATGATGTCACTGGTTCTTTTGGATATTTCCTTCATTCATATTTCCTTCACCTATACCTTCTCTGTTAGCCAATCTCTCTCCCTCAACACTTCTTTCCTGTCTCTCACTAATAATGCTCAGGGTTCTTGGGTCCTTCCTGCCCTCAGTCCCTACTACTTGTGAAGAAAACTCATTGAACCAGCCAATCTAGAAGCTCTCTTGTCCAGGAAATTTTTCACAATGAACAATACTTAAAGGGGGTATTGTTCAGCTCATATGAATAAATTACTAACCAAATTTCAGATAATTCTTCCTTGGTTGGGATAGGAGTGTTCAGCTACAAGGTGATTTTTGGCTAAAGGAACCTTTCCTGAGGTGGCTTAAGATATAGAAGATCTTTGAATAATGTTGTTTTTTGCAACATCATTTCACTACAACATTGATGAGATGCTATAGGAATTTAACTCGTCTATATCTGTTAGCCTTTGGTAATGCTTGTTTCATTATATGCCATTTCCCTTACAGTTGCAGATCCTTGACATTAAGTGAAGACTTGCTGTACTTTGAAGAGTCCACACCATTTTGCCCACTCCTAAGGCCAGCCCTGAAGAAACATTCTCACGTGCTCTGAACAAAGGAAGGCCTGGGCCTCAAGCAACCTGCAAAATTGACTCATGGGATTTGTTTTAAACCTTAATTCATCTCTAGCCTCAAGTTCTCTGCTGTCAGTAGAGAAGTACTTTCCTTCAAGATTTAGCATGCTTACTGTGAACATATTGGTCTTGACTTTCATTTCGCTGGACACAGTAGTACAGTGTAAAAGGGGTTTGGCTGCACAGCTGCTGCTATCCTGTGTGTGAATGGTAAATTTGGGAAAGACACACTCCCTGGGAATGTGGAGAAGGACCACACAAAGAAGGCACGGTTGAGGCCAGCTGTGTGTTTGGGGGGGGGGGGTTGGGGGGATGGGTGCAGCAGCCCAGGATGGGGAATCAGAAGACCTGGCTTTCTGTCTCTGTTCCATTCCTTCAAGGGCTGACCTTTCCGAGGCACTACCCCTCTCTGGGTCTCAGGTTGATCATCCAGGGGTGGAATGTCCCCAACTCAAGTTTTTCTGTAAACTCTTAGATTCTGGGATTCCTTGGACTTTGCTCTTAATCCAGTCTTTATGAGTCTAGTTTCACTCTTTGTAAGGAATGAGACCCAGCTGTGGGAGGCATCAGTGAGAGACACCAAGTCAAATCTAGGGTGCAGGGAGCAGGAATGAGCCATGCACTGTGTGCCACCAGGCTCACAATTCTCAATTGTGTGAAGCCTGGCAGGTAACAGGTAATATATGATGTGCTAGATCGATGGCAATTGGAAATTGTGAAGCTTGCTGTAAACTGGAGAGGGCATGCCTTACCTGAAAGGCACTCAAATTCATATCTTTTAAGCACAGCACCTGTCAAACCAAACAAATCTATGAGCTGATTTATACCCAAGAGCAGTCATTTTGAGACCCCATACCATCTCTAGAATTAGAGAAAATACTTTTTTTTAGGGCAACCAACTTGTCACTAGCCAAGAAATTTTTCTTTCCAGAGCTTCAGGCCAGTAGATTTCATTTCAATCGAGTGTATTCCATGAAATGCAAAAACAGAGAGACAAACGGGATGGGCCAAACAGGAAGGTGCTTAAAAACTCACAGCCCATCTGTAATCACACTAGGCCCCAAGCCTCGACCCCAGAGTTCGTTCTGCTGTTGAATTGAAAACCTTGTCTGCAGCCAAAATGATTCCCAATTGCCTTCTGAACTGTGCAGTCCCTGGGAGCTGGGGAGAGTCACATAAGAGTGTGGCTTTTCAGATGAGAACAGCAGGCAAGAAATAGAGACTTCTTGCTAAGCCCCATTAACGTTTTAATAGAGCAGTTCTCTTTGAAAATGTTTTATTCATAATTGACCAATTGTCATTAGATATAGTTACACTCCGTGGCATCTTATTAGAAGGAGCTTGTTTGAACCCCCCTCCCCAAGTATTCATAGTAATTCCTAACAGATGATGTCATAACAGGCCGTTACAATCCACAACATGTAGATACCATTAAAGCAATGTGTGTGCCTTTTTGATACTGAAACATCTAACTTTATTATGAAGTTTGCTATAAAAGCTGCTATGATGTATTTAATAACATTAAAGCATTTACTCTTTATTATTGAAGTCACACTGCCCCTGTGATTCCTGTTACTCCTGCCACACATGAGAATTGCCAAGTCTATCAGCTCGACTTTTAAACACTTCCTTAGGAGATTTCTTTCTTTCTTCTTTCCTCTTCTTCATTACTTTTCTTTGCTATGAAAAAGCAGATGTTCTAAAGTACAAGTAACTGAAAACCAGCAATATATGCTCAAAGGCTGAAACCTAATATTTACAATAAGCTGATCCAATGAGAAATGTCTCCCTGGTGACCCTGGTCATGAAGTGGGACCCCACGTGGTCAACGGTCCTGGCTGAGGCAGTTGTCATTTATCAGAAACTCGTACACTGTGATTCTCAATTAGGGACTTTCCTGACATCAGCAACTCTCCATCCACTTGATACAAAAGTCAAAATAAATATGAAATCCCTCCTTACTGCATCACATTCCATTGGCTTTACCACTGCCATATACGGCAGTTATTATGGATTCCATAATTTATGTAAGGAGATTTGGGTTTGGGGGTGGTGGTGGCCATATTTTTTGTCTCTATCACTATAACAAACATTAAAATTTCCTAATAAATCCTTCAGGTAGGAAATACTGTCATAAATATGTATTTCTAATTCTTAATGAGAGCTATAGATATTTATATGCAGACCAATGGCAAAAATAAGAGAAAAACCGGTATTCCCTAGAAGAAACTATAAAATTCAGACTGTAGTAGGGACTTGACTAAGTGGGTACTCAAATGCTAAGCCTGGGCTTCTGGGAAATGTATGAATGTTGGGGAGAAACTAGAGCCTCCCTCAAGAGCTTTCGGGCCAAACATGTTCTGCATATTCCATCAGTTACAGATTAATTTGATATAACAAGTTTCTCTTTTCAGATGCAAGCATTCCTTGGAAGGCTTAAGCCTGTGGATTATTGTTTTTTGGTCTGCCTTTCCTTACTATAGTAATCTTTAGAAGGTTCTATTAATTCAATCTACCAAACATTTTAGTGAGTACCTATTAGTTATAACGTAAGTACTATGTCCACTATGGGGCTTATAAAACCAAATGTCCAAATCCTCTTAATGGCTCCTCAGAGGAGAGACTGCAGGTTCTTAAACAAGTACCTCAAAGTAAAAGGCCCCTGATCCTCCCTACCCTCCAGAACCCTCTGGATCTTTCTTATTGTTCCTGTAACCTGTACCCATTGAGACACTAGATGTCCAACTTCTTTCCCATGCCATCTTTTCCACCTGGAATTTCTTAGTCCCACAGCTCCACAGGCCTACTCTTGCTCTTCTAGAACCCTACTTGGACCAGAGCCCCAGGCTCTCATTTGATACGAGGAAATGCTTCCTCATTTATCTAGATGGAAAAGACTATTTTTCTGTAGGTCCGGCACTTCTCAGCCTGCAGGTTACGGTTGGAAGGAGCACTTATCCTCCAGTCTAGCAAATCCGTGAGTAGGATTCCAGATAGACGGGGCCCTGTGGTCTTCCTCTCTCTTCCCATTCACTGACCACCCATGACGCTGCTCTCCAAGGATTAATAAATCAACTGACTGGGAGTTGGGAAAAATGGGCATATGTGGCTTAGGTCTTTCTTCTCTCCCTTTTCTTGACTCAGAAGAATACCTCTATCGGTTTGGAGTCATGAGTAACAAACCTATCCCTGCAGGTGAGGCCTGTGATTGTGGAGGGGAAGTCAGATCCATATCAGTCAAGTGTTAGCAAAGACCATTTAGCTCTTCATCTAAGTCACGTTTTTAAATCCACCTCTAATCAGTAAAAAGCTAATAGTTGGATCTCTACTTGTCCAACTTCTGTGCTAACCTCACATCTGCTCTGAATCAAGTGTTAGCAAAGACCATTTAGCTCTTCATCTAAGTCACGTTTTTAAATCCACCTCTAATCAGTAAAAAGCTAATAGTTGGATCTCTACTTGTCCAACTTCTGTGCTAACCTTACATCTGCTCTGAATCTGTGCAAGGAAAAGGGCTGTTACTCCTTGAGTTCCCTAAAGCCTAGCACTTCAACACATCCTACGCTATGGGTGGTACTGACTCCACCTTGCACTCCAGGCTGGTCTCTTACAGCATTTACTTGGAGACACTTTCCTTAAGAACAGATGCAGGATTATTCCACAGGCTACCCTGATAATTTTGTCAGTACACTGCAATCCAGTCTCATTCCTCACTGGAGAAACACTTCTTGGATATTGTAGGCAGAGAAATCTGATTAAATCCTAACTTATGAAGGGGAAATGTTAAAGAAGTAATATTGCATTCTCCTTCTCAGAAGTGTTTGCAGTGATTTGAGTGGAAAATCAAGTGAAGAATCAGCTAGCCCAAAGTGATGAGTAGTAATGGCAGAACTGTAGGCATAGCTGAGTGAGACAGTTGGGGACAAAACTAATCACCCTGCTCTAAGGATGGAAAGCTTAAATGCTCTCCATAGATTCCAGGAAGGCAACATAACAGATTCAAACCTCAAGTATAAGAAAACCAGCAGCTCAAATATAACAATAACAGGTCACTGGTATTTGGCTTTGGCATTAAGTAATACAGTATGAAATTTCCTCAAAAGATTAAGAATAAAGCCATCATATTATCCAGAAATCCTTCTGAGTATCTACCTGGAAAATTTAAAACCACTTTTATGTAAAGATATATGTTCCCCTATTTCACTGCAGCATGATTCACTATCACCAAGACATGAAAAAAATGTATGTATCCCTCAACAGGTGACTGATAAAGAATATGTGATATGTATATTGTATACACACATGCACACACACACACACACACACACACACAATGGAATACTTCTCAGATATAGAAAAGATGAAATATTTCCATTTCTGACAACCTTTCCATTTATGAATCTTGAGATTATGGTGCTAAATGAAATAAGTCAGATGTAAAAGAACAGGAACTATATGATTTAACACATATGTGGGATATAAAAAAACAAAAGCATCAAATGAGCAAACAAAAAAACAAATTCAATGATACAGACAACAGAAGGGTGGTTACAGAGGGGAAGGGAGGAGGGCGGAGGATGAAGAAAGTAAAGGGGTCAAACACACGGTGACGGAAGGAGACTGCACTCTGGGCAGTGAACGCACAGTGGGGTGTACTGAGATTGTACTATAAAGTCATACACCTGAAATGTATACAATGTTATTAACCAATGCTACCACAAAAAAATAGAGTGGATAAAAAACAAACAAAAGAAGACATGATACAGAGCAGAAAGGGTTCGGGCAAGCCAGATACTGTGGACACCGAATAGCTGTAGTCAGTACACAGCAAAAGAATTTATTTAAATTCTCTAAAAAAGGGCCGCCTCTACTCAGTGCCAAAGCACTGTCACCACGCAGAAGAGGGGGAATAGATCTTTTGCATTTTCAAGTGAAACAAGTTATGTATGTAGATTTTTACATAGAAATGCACCTCCCTTCAGTGTTAGCAATGAACTCACTAAGAAATCAAGATCGAACAACAAAAACAATGACAAAAACAAAGGCAACACTGTGTCTGCTCTGATTGGCCTGGGGGTGATCTTTGCCACCTTTGGTCCTCACCGAGTCTGGCCTTCCTCCACCCCTGCCTTTCCTCCTAGATGTTAGTTACAATCTGGCATTCCTAATTCTGATTTTTTGAAATCACCATGAAAACCTTCAAGGAAATGAGCGTAGACTCATTTTCAGTAGAATGAACTCTGGCTAGCCTAAAAAAGGCTTGTCTTTCAGCCATGAACAGCTGCTAATACCACCTTTAATGAGACATATAACTGGTGCTTTCTGATGTGACTTTTTTGAAAAGTTGAATTATGCTAGAGGAAGAAAAATGATGGAATTATTATAATATTCAGACTTCTTCAAAGCACACAATTGCCCACCATAAACTCCAACACATTTAAAGCCTAAAACATCTGAAAAAATCTGGGAATAAGAATATATTTTTTAAAGTATCACCTTTATCAGCATTATGGCTTATTTCCCTTCAGCCTCCCTCAGGTGTTCCCCTCAGAACTTAACAATGTTATCCTCCTTACAAAAACTTCCTCCTCTGAGATGAAATGGGTTCAAAAATTTGGTCCAACTGAAACTTTAAAATGTTTATCTTAATAAACAAACCTTAAAAAAAGGAGAATTTGCCCACTCCATTGGCTACCTGACGACAAGGCCCTCTGGGTTTAGGGATCCACGAGAAAACGCGGTCTGTCTGCATGCTGAAAAGGGCCCTTGTGTGTATAACTGGAAGCAGGCAATGCTCTTTCGGGATCTCATTAGGGCCCCGGTGCTGTTTGCATAAGAGGCTGGTGAGCCCTACAGTGTGGCAGGGGTCCCTGCTGCAGAGGGTGACAGACTTTGATGAAAACAAAAGCTCGTGATGACTTGAATCCTGCTGCTTTCATTTCAAAATCCCTACAGAAAGAATTTTGTAGACTACTTTGTAGAGACTGGGCTCTTAAATATATCAAATTTATGCGAACAGAACAGTTTGGGGGTAAGAATCAGATTCAAGCAATCACACGACTAGAACCAGGGCTGAGGAAGGGGATCAGAGAAGCAATCACTCATTGACTGGCTTGGGCTGGGTTCTCTTTTTGGCCCTTCAGAAGATGAGCTGTTTGGCTCAATGCACCAGACTATTAGCGTTCAAGGTGTATTTCTGCCCTTAGAACCACTAGATAGTTGATGTAATTCAGCTCTTGTGGAGATCTGTGCTGCTTTAAAGTGTTCGATTCCTCAGATGTGTTTGTTTGTTTCAGAAAATGGTTTCTGGATACAGGACACTGTCTTTGCAGTCTTCCTTATGGGTGAAAAGGAAGTGTGGGCTTATAACCCATTTGCACCTGGGCAGATAAATGACAGACTACCCACAAACCCAGAACAAAACATGGTGGGCAAGAGTAAGGAGTTCAATACTTTTCAGTTCAATTCAACAAAGAGTAATTCAGAAATTCCTGTCTTTTTTCTTTTTATTTTAAGATTTATCTTTAGAGAGAGGGAGAGGGAGAGAAAAAGAGAGGAAGAGAAACATTGGTGTGTGAAAGAAACATCAATCTGTTGCCTTTTGCATGTGCCCCAACAGGTGACCAGCACACAACCCAGGCATGTGGGCATGTGACCTGACTGGAAATTGAACCAGTGACCTTTTCTGCTCTGTGGTATGGCACCCAACCAACTGAGCCATATCAGTCAGGTACAGAGATTCCTGCCTTAAAGGAGTTGATAGCTCAAAAACAGTGCATCATCATACGTTGAATGTGGTGGTTACTCAGAGGGAACATGCAGCCTCGATTACCTGGAACAGTCCTAGTTTTCACATTTTACCCAAGTGTAGTTGTTACTGAAAGAAGTGTACCTGTTTGAAAAGAGTTGCCAGTTCAATTCCCAGTCAGGGCACATGCCTGGTTTGTGTGCCAGGTCCCCAGTAGGGGGCACACAAGAGGCAACCACACATTGATGTTCCTTTCCCTCTCTATCTCCCTCCCTTCCCCTCTCTCAAAACAAACAAACAAACAAACAAATAAATAAAATCTTTTTTAAAGTGTACCTGTTTGGACAACAAATGATATGATCACCAGAAGTTAGAAAAAAGAGGGATTACAATTTTTTCATTGTCTCTGATTGTCTTCCTAAGCAGGGTGAAATAGCAATAGCAAGATTGTTGATGGCTCCAAGAAGACCCTTGAGAAATGGTTCTGGTATTTGTACCTCCCTGGCTCTGGGAGGAACAGAGTAGCTTTGTTTTATAAGTATAAATGTAACCCCCCACCAATTTTTCTTGCAGATATCAGAGTAGTATCAGATTTAGCAAATAAAAATACAGGATATCCATTTGAATTTGAATTTCAGAGAAACAACAAATAATTTTTGAGTATAAGTGATTCAATTCACTGACCATAGTGGACCAGGGTGTTAACGGTTATGTTCTATGGACACCCTTGCTGGGGGCTGCCTGCTCACGGGAGTTCCTTCCTGAAGCTGTTGACAGGGCCTGGATGATCAGAACAGGCCCTCAAGGAGTCCCTACCTTCTCTAACCTAGTCCTCCTGGAGTGAAAACATTTTATTTTTCTAGGTGGAAGATAAAGAGTTGAACAAGGAGGTCTGCTCCTGGAGGATGGTGAAGTGAGACAGCCATTTTCTGCCTTTGGAATGAGCAGCTTCTTGGAGGGTTCCCATCTCTGCCTAGAATTCTCAGTCCTTTGCCCTCATAATTCTTTCCCCTGGCACTAGAACCGGGGAGTGTAGAAGACAAGGTGGGGCATGAAAGCAATGGCCTCACTTCCCAGTGGGTTTGGTGAGCAGCTTCGCCTTTCATCCTCACACGCCCCTCCACACTGCGGTCTCGGTGGTCTGCGAGTGTGGCTAAGTGTTAAAGCTGCCAACGCCAGTTTTAAATCATGCTGGCTTCCACCTGAGGGGGGATTCCAGGGCACAGGGGTCACTTTGGTGAAACACAAAGGAAACCACACACACACACACACACCAATGAAAGAGGTTTCACACCTTGGGCAAAATCTGGGCGGGGGGGAGAGAGACAGAAACAGAGACAGAGAGAGAGAGAGAGAGGGAAGAAAAGGAGGAGGAGGAGGAGGAGAAAGAAAGAAGAGACACGAGAAGAGAGGGAGGGAAGGGAGGAACTTTATTTTATAGATTTCTTGAGGAATAAAAGGTATACCAAGTCACCCAATAGACAAATATGTAAACACATGTATAATACAACAATAACAGCACATATACCCCTCTGTAGGATGCAATTACCCAAGATTATATGACAACAACTACAAAGGAGAGGTCAGGAAACTAGCTCATGGACCAAATCCATTCTACTCTCTGTGTTTTATAAATAAAGCTTTATTGGAACACACCATGCCCATTCATTTATGTATTGACTATAGCTACTTTTTGCCCTACAAAGGCAGAGTCGAGTAGTTACAACAGAGACTGGCCCACAAACATAAAATATTTACTTTCTGGCCCTTTTCATGCCTGACGCCTCCTCTAAAGCATGCCCTGTAAATCAGAGTCATGAGGTATGTAGACCAAATGAGCCTCACTAGCAGTTTTCACTCCTGCTGAGGTTCTGGGGACACAACCAGGGGCTCTGCCCTGGGAAGGCCCAGACTGCCTCCTGATTGCAGGATCTCTGCCTGTAGGAACCAGGTTCCCTTGAAGTCTCTCTCACAGTTCTAATCAGACATCATTGCCTATTTTCTCACACAGTTACCCTGCAGGAAGAAGAGGCAAAAAGCATTACTGTCACCTGGTTGGTGTAGCTCAGTGGATTGAGCACGGGCTGTGAACCAAAGTGTTGCTGGTTCAATTCTCAGGGCACATGGCTGGGTTGCGGGCCAGGTCCCTAGTGGGGGCCATGTGAGAGGCAACCACACATTGATGTTTCTCTCCCTCTCTTTCTCCCTCCCTTCCTCTCTAAAAGAAATAAATAAAATCTTAAAAAAAAAAAGTGTTACTGTCTAGATCTCAGAAATGGACCCATCAACCAGGCTAATTAGAGCTGGGGGAGTGGATCCAAATACTTCTGGGAGAGCACCGGGGTGACAAGCGAAGGAGCTATACTGAATTTGACCCATATCCACCTAACACCAGAGAGGACCACCTCCCCCTTCCTCAAGGGAAATTACTGGCTGAAAAGAGAGGGGGGAGAATTAAAAGAGTGACAGCCAGTGAATCACAAGGGGAGTTGCCTTCAAGTCTGACTGTGAACTGAACTGAACCTGTTCTATGTTCTAGGACACACCTGCTGAGTTCCAAAGCATGATGGAATGTCCTAGACTTTGTATGTCAGCCCCCATTTCACATTTTTATTCTTTTCACTGAAGTGACTTGTTAAATATGTCACTTGGTGGGATCGTGTTGCTATTGCTTTGTAAGACTTTCCAGATGAGAAAGCCCACAAATCAGAGAAAATCCTGTCAGACCTTGTGCTGAAATTTCTGGTTCACAAAGTTTCATCACCAGATCTAGAAACCAAAATAGGACCTGCCTCCAGCAAAATTATGTAGTGGATAAAGTTTGCTTGCCAAGCTTTTTCTCTCCCTTTCTCTCTTCCCATGGTGCAACCTTCCTCCCATTCTGACCCCGCAGCACCATCACAGGCTCCCCAGCCTGGGCATTCGAGGTCAGTCTTGGGGCTCCCTCTTGATGTTGAACTTGGGGGTGCTGGATGGAAACCTCATTCTATTAATCAAAGAATGTTTTGCTCCATGGAGAAAGTGGTGGAAGGAGCTGAGGGACAGAGCAGCTCGTGCCACCATGAGAACTCATGACATGCAGTTAGTATTCAGTCCATCAACAGTCGGGAAGGTCTTGAGAATCCTTGCTGAAGTCAGACCCATTTGAAACTGGAACTTTTAACTAGAAAGGGAGGGCAAATCCTTTGCTTAATTCTTGAGTTCGGTGTCAGAGTGGTTCAGGAAACTTTTTTTTCCAGACTCTCAGTTTCCATCTCTGTGATACAAAGCTGGTTACCACGAAGGGGTGGGTAAAGCTGTCAGCTGATTCTGTTGTTTACAGCTCCAAAGCAGTGCCATGTGACAGCCAAAATGGAGATCTGTGGATGCCCCCAGAACAGTAGGTAAATGTCTGTCCAATACCTGGTCTCCTGCTTGCATCCCCACAATCTAAAGTGGCTTGAGGGAAAGTTACCCAGGGATAGGACTGTCCCCAGAAGGACTGCATCCATCAGGAAGGACTTGAGGTAGAAAAAGAGCCGGCCCAACTTTCACTCCTGGGCTTCCTCCACGGGGCCCTGTGCTGGCCAGAGATTTTGGCCAGTGTTCATGGTTGCAGAAAGCCAGCTCATTGTAAGTCAACCTTATAATCCCTTGAGCCCACAGGTCTGCTGCCCCTGCCAGACACTTTTAATACTTCTAGCCACTTTCAAGGTCTAGCCCCTCCCAGCCCAACACTCCAGGCTGGCTGTCCTACAATTCACACTGCAAGCCTAGAATTTTTCTCCTTTTGGCACTGCTAAGGGGAGAGGTGTTGAAAGGAAGCCGGAGCAGATGGAAATGGGATTCCATTACTTTGTAAATATCTGAATGGCATTTCTTTTTAATGCGATATGAGAGTTTTAGCACGTTTAAAAATTTCCCTACCCTAATCATAAAGCCCGTTTTTATTAAAGGCACACACACCTCACTGTTAGCTGTTAGCTGGAGACGTTTTGGCTCTGAGGTTGGTTTCTATGTGAGAATTCCATCCTGGGCACTGTTTTAAGTCTGTTAGTAACTGGCTTAGCACTTGCCAGTTTCCCTCCCTGGGTAATGACAGAGACACTAACACAATAGCAAAGCTGTTAATCCCAAACATGTTATTAATAAGGCAAGCTGCCTTGCTAGAGGTTGAGAAAGGATAGGGAGACATATGTGGAAATGCTAATATGTGAGCTTACACCCTCTCCTGTACCCACGGATTTGTAGATAATGAGGTATGTCCTGCTTTTCTCAAAATATCACTGTACTTAATCAGCTTGGAGCTTCCTCCCTGATCACATGCCATCAGCTGATGTTTGGTGATTTGGGAGGCAGTGAAGGTAGAGTGAGTGTAGATGAGTTCACTCCATGGATGGCACCCAAAAGATTCTTGTGGGACTCAACTTTCCTCATCATTTTTGGCATGCTCCTCTGCGTAATTTATTGATCCTTTGAACACATGGTAGACTTCATAGCTATTTACTTATGAAAAGAAAATCAATGTGTGTGAATAAAAACAAACCCTCTCAATCTGGGCTTTAGTTGCCAAAAAAAAAAAAAAGACCAAATGAAAAAGGCTGGCTATTGTACAGTTTGGTCCAAATGTAGTTTTGGAAGCATGAAGTGGCCAAGTTCAAGTATGAGAAGGTAGAAGAAAGGAGAGAAGTCACGGAAACTGATTCTTTCCTTTCCCCAGAGAACAGGTGCAAGCAGCTGTGGGGGACCCACACAAACTTTAACTTTGATTTGGAGACAAAACTGTACTGTGGACAACCGATTTCATCTTTACGTAGCGCCAGTCCTAGCTCACAGAATCCCTGTCCTGGTCATGCTTGAATTTTGGTGGGACTCATAATATGACAGCTTTGGTGGCGGCAGAGATATAGCCACTGATCAAACTGATACACCTTGCTTGACATATTGTTCTGGAAAGGCATAAGTAATTCTTTACCTTAGCCATAAATCAGAAAATTTTGGGAGCTTTAAAATAATACTATGGTCTGAGTTTACCTCTGTAGACTTGGTTTCAGTTTAGTGCAGGCTCCTAAGAATTGTAGTTTCCAAAGCTTTTCAAGTGATTCTGGTGCTCACCCACATTTAAAAAGAATTTCTATTTTCCAGATTTTGGTATTTTACATATGGGTTAAATTATTTTTAAAAAGTGCCATGTAAGGAAAAAAGAACTGTCTGCTATCACCACTGTTTCATAAAGAAGAGAGCAGATTAACACCAAGGTTAAAAATTGGAAGGACAGATCTTTAAACACATTTAATGTTATAAAAACTCACTGTGTTGCCACCCCCATGTTCATAGCAGCATTGTTCACAGAGGATGAAAGATTGTTGCCAAGAGATGAAAGTAACCACAGTATGCACTGGCAAATGAATGGATAAATAAAATGTGGAATACGCATACAATGGAATATTACTCAGCTTTTAAGAGGAAGGACATTCTGACACCTGCTACAACATGGCCAACGCTTGAGGACATTACGCTAAGTGAAATAAGCCAGTCACAAGAAGACAAATATTATTTTACTCTATTTACATGAGATTCCCAGAGTAGCCAAATCCATAGAGACAGAGAGTCGAGAGATGGATTCCCGGATGTGGGCATCATCGGGCGTGCGAGTTATTTTTTAATGGGTTATGAAGTCTCAGTTGAGTAAGATGAAAAAGTTCTGGAAATGGATGGTGGTGATAGCAGCGCAATAATGTGAATGTTCTTAATGTTACTGAACTGTGCAGTTAAAGATAATTAAAATGGTCAATTTTATGTTAGATATATTTTACTCCATGTTATATATATTTTTTATGAAAAAAATCATAAAGTTGCCTTTATTCTTCTCATTTTATTCGGTAAACTGTCATTGGAAAGCCACTGCCAGGCAAAGCGACCTCCCATGGCTTAGAGAGAGGATGCGGCCCGTGGGCGCAGTCACCCAGGAGCTTCTCCCAGTCAGAAAGCCTTGCCTCCAGGCAGTCCACGGCAACCTAACGCAGGCCAGGGGTGTGCGGAGACACTTCCAGATTGTAAACACATTAGCCATGCTCTTGGAGAAGCTAAACAATCCCCTCAAACATGGAAGTGCCCTAGTCAACTTGTCCTTGAAAGTGCTTGATAAGTTTCACAGGCGGAGACGCCTAGAGGATGATACACCCAAGAAAGTTTTCAAGAGACCAGAGATTTGGCCCTAACATTTGTCTGAGTAGGCAACAACAGTCGGTGATACCTCCTTTTTCCCTTCGCAAAGCAACAGAGCAACATAGAAAAGAATTGCATAGAGGTTAAAAGCAAAGCAATTTGATACCCGCAGGAAGCCATTTACAGCCGAGATGTTCTCTGAGACAGAGTTAATTGTTGGTGAAATGACAGGATTACACAAAGAGCTATATTGCTCTTTATTATATAGTTGTTTCGATGTGTGTGTGTGTGTACATACACACACACATGAAATGAGGTTTACGATCCTCAGGAGGTTATGACTGGTTAGTAAGTTTTTCAAATTCAGATTAATCTGTCCTTAACAACACAGACCCTGATAGCCTACAAGGTGGGCCGTGTAGCTGGAATTTGTAATCACGGAATTTTCATACTGCATTAAGAATCTCTGTGGGTGATAATAGAGCACTAAAATAGCTAGCATTGCACTGATGTTTCTCACTCTCTACATTTGTTTAATTCCTTTGCCAGAGACACATACTTAACTTGTCTTGGTAGATTTTTGTAATGTGTCTTTCAAATGGAAAAACTGTATTAAAGCATTCCAACTTTATCAAGTAGCAAAAACACCCAGGCTGCTGGCCAGAATTTGCATGTTTGTTACTGCATTCCATACCCAGATATCTCAGGGCTGGAGAATAATAACAATTTTCTAAAATGTTATTAGATCCATAATTCTGGCAGCAGGTTCATTCACTTAGCCATTTCCATTAAAGCGGTAATTATTGGCACATAATCTTAGGAAGCATCATGCATAATGGTAATCAATTCCAGGTGAAATAAAAGGCTAAGTACCTACTGTGTGTAATGCTCTATAATTTCTTGCCTTTGCCTAGCACTTCAGGATCATGAAGGTCATCTTCAATATGGCATTTGATTCTGACAGAACACTATGAGGAAGATAAACAGGTTAATATATAAAGAAACTGAGGCTCAGAAAGATTAAATATTCACTCAAGACCTGGAAGTTAGTAAGTGGTGGAGTCAGAAATCAAATCCAGGTTTTCTCCAGCCTATTCTAGCCTTCTCTGTGCTGCCCCACACTCCTCCTCCTCATTGTCACCACTCACTGTTGGTGCTGCTCTGAAATTATTCTTTATTGTTCCTCTCAGCAGTTTCTTGTGCCAATATGTTTTTCTTCTGGAATGCTGTGCAGTTTCACTAAGCAACATGCCATGTGATTCAGACTGTCTTAGTTTCATAAGCTCCCGTCACTTGGCTATGCCATTCAGTTCTTCTGCTTTCCCCTTTACCAACGATAACTTTGTGTGCCTGTTTCTTCCAAGAAGACAAATGAAAGGAGAAGCTTTGCCTTCGCCCCAGTGAAGGTAGAGTGACATGGTGTGCAGTGAAGTCGAGAGACCCGAGTTGAAGCCTTGGTTCTGCCACTGACTAGACATGAAACGTTAGACAAGGCATTACCCCACCACAGGCCTTAGTTTCCTATGAAATATAAAGAAATTGTAATGACTTTGCTGAGCTTCTCAGAAGACTGAGGTTAAAAATAAATATGTGAAGAATTTGAAAATAATTAAACTCCTATTAACGTAAGTACTGCCAAGTCTTTTTAGAATTCCTACTAACATTAAAAGTGAGAGGTAGGTAAGAAACTTCCCAGTGACAGTCCTGGGTCAAAGAGATTTTGATTATACTTCTGTGTGTCTGTGGGCTGGGAAGTGTAAATGGGAATAAAAGAGGAGACAGAATATTACCTTTCACTTCAGGGATCTAATGTCCTTGGAATACACACATAGTCTTAGCTCTCTAAGGACTACTAATTTCCCAGTTTTGCAAAGTCGGCATCAGAATAAAACAGATTTTCTCCATTTCTGGTAGGTGCATAAAAAACAGAAATACTTGGATTGATAGTTTAACATGGACCTCAGCGAAGAAAAAAGTAAAATTATCTGAGAATAATTAAATAATAGTGGTAAGAATACATAGAGGTTTTTTATGGAATATACTAAAAAGGATCCTGATTCCAGTCTCCATTTCCTGCTCATTAAAAAAGTAGTGGTAACCTTTAAGGAATGTGACTAGAGGAATCATCTTTTAGCCTTTTCTCCATGTCCCAGATCTTATTGTTTCAAACCATTAACATTGAGATGGCTGTTTTTTACTACAAGTCTTACTAATCACAGAAAAAATAATAGTCTGTCTGAATTTTCTACTTTTTAAGAACTAAAACTTCACCAATTTACACCTATGAAAAATTTTGCCTCCTTCCAACACTCTCTGCAAGTAATTAGTGACAGCTTGATGACTTGTTAACGAAAATGGCGGCATGATACTTGAGCTCTTTATCCCTCAAACCTTAGTTTTAAATCTTCCTTCTTTCTACTTTACTCATTGTCTTTCTCTGCCATGTAGTGTTGGGAGGCATATTTTAAGTCTCTTTTCATGGAAAGAATTACTTGCTGCTTGAAAGTACCAGCTGAAAAAGACCACCCACTGCACTGTGCCGTATCTCCTCCTGTGTTACACAGTCAACTCCCCCTGGCATTCATCACTCAGGAGAACTACAGGGGCAGAACGATGTAATTACCTCATGTTCAATATTGTGAAGTCCCTGCTATTTCTCCCAGCATAGACCTGAACCACAAGAAGAAAGCTCTTTAATGGCCTTGGGTTGAGAATCATGTAAAATACTGGTCAAGATTATTCCTTTCTAATCTCCTCCCTTCTTTTCATACCTTAGTTTGGAAAGAACATTCTCTCTGTCCCAGGTCTCCAGAATGATGAGATTTGTCTCCAGCATTTGAATTATGAACAGGTTAATTATCTGCAACTTCTTGCACTTGTCTTTGTGAGGGTCTGCGGGTAATAGGAGCACTGCGCTTTCTCTGCCCGTCAAATCAGGACAAAAGAGTTATTCAAAACTCATCCTTTCTGGTCACTTTCAAACAAAGGATTCTCTCAGGAAGAAAAAAGTCCTAGACAATATCTCCCTTGAAAAAATTCAAGATTGTATTATTTGACCTCTGGGTCTGATACCAAGATTGTGTAACTTTCGGAAAGGCAGCCACGAGCAGTCTGCCACAAATCTGTTTTCAAGAACAGGATGATCTACCATGTGATGGGTCAGGCCTGCACTTCACTGGCTGCATCCTTCTTCCACTTGGCTCATAGCTACTAGCTTAGGGAGTAAGGGTCAAAATATTAAAAAGCCTGCCACTTCTGTGATATCCTACCTTAACATCCTTGCCTCCTCAGAGGAAGGTGCTTGAGGCTCAGAAAACAACCTAAAATGGGAAAAAAGAGGGTTGTGAGTAAGTCAAAGATGATCTAGGCCCTCAATGAGCTATTGTGCAGCCATGCAGAGGGCTGATCACAATGACTTGTCATCACTACTCCGGAGCTGTAGGTCTCCAAGACTGTGAAACTGTGACTGGGGCTGTGCTAGAGATTCAAAGGTGGACCCAATATCTACTGCAGATCAGCTCATGTTTTGGTGTTTCAGAACTGTCCACTGTAATCAAAATAATCTGACAAGTTCAGATGATTATAAGACAAGGTTTCAGAGGCCTAGAACATGAACTGACTCTGTTTTTGTGGAAGTGTTCATGGAATGTTCCTCTAGGGGGCAGGGAGAGGAAGGGATCAGTGCCCCCTGTATAGAGTGGCCAGATATCCTGTTTTTCCCATGGACATTTGAAGTCTACACTTGTTGCTCTGACTCAATAATGCTTTCTCTTCGATTTGGGGAAGTGTCCCAGTTTGGTGGATGAACTACGTGGTCACCCTAGCCATATGATACTTGAATTTTATTCTCCAAAGGGAATGGCTTCACTGACCTTGCAAATGGCTGGTCAGGTAAATTGTGTGTTTGTGTATAAGGGTCTATGGGTGAAACTGTCTGTTATGCAGCACTGATACAAAACATTAAAGAGAGATCATTCTTGCCCAGCTAACTGAACCAAAATACATGAAGCCAGAGGGAATGCATGCCAAATGTTTCTGAGACAAAATTTTCTCCCCACCTTTCCCTTCACTTTACAACATGAACATGGAGCCAGGGCATTCTGACCAAAGAGATAGCTGAGGAGCCATTATTTACCTATTGTCTGCAGACCAGGACCAACACAGGGCTGGACAAAAGTAGATTTACAGTTGTTTGTATGGGAAATAATACCATAATTAATGAATAATACAAGAATAAACTGAGTTTTGTATATTCACAACTGTAAGACTACTTTTGCCCACCCATGTATAAAACTTTAAAAGTAAATGGGGAGGATTGAGAACATTGCAGATGTGTGGAACAGTGAATTCCATCGCTTGAATGCCCAAACCCTTAACTGTTGCAGCCGTGGTGTTTCTAGTCAAGTTAGTGAAAGACACTCCTTGTGGCATCATGTGCAATCTCCTAGCCCCCACCCTTGGCTCTCCCACTGATGCAACAGAACTCTGCCTCATCCAGTTGTGTTCATGTCAGAAGATGACTGACATCAGAGGGGAGCTCCTTATTTCCAAATATACTTTGAGTCGGTAATCATGAATTTTTGCCACTGGACACAGTTCTCCATTTAATTGGTTACTATGCTGATATTATGTAAATAACAGGTTAATATTACCAACAAAAAGAATCTAACTTTGATTTTAAAATAAAATGTGAATTTTTTTCTGACCAATTCTGAAAAAAAATTCAGGGAAAGGAGAGCTGAATGTCCTATAGCAAGAAATTAAAATTGGATACAATGGTGTTTAAAAAAGGTTTTATTAACTTTAGGTTACACAGACATGAGGTATTCAATTAAAATGATTTCTGAGGTTTTAAAACTATCATGTTCTGTGATTAATATAGTAAATGTATGTTTGATTGAAATATTAAGCAGAGGGAAATAAATAACACAGTTTTAAGTATATATATTCTCATTAGTAATGCAGGGCTGAGGTAAAAAGTCCAGTAAAAATATGGCTTTCTTCTAGGAGATGAATAATATTATTTACGGAACTCTTTTGGACAAGTCAGGATGTTCTCATTTGCATGTGTAGCCTGATTGATGAATTATGACCCAAGATTTCAAATCATCGTCTCTGAACTTGAGCCCAGAAATGTAAGGTGCCTTGTGGGTCAACCTCCTTTCTTCCGTTTGTTCCTCGCACTCTGTTTGCCATGTAGTCTCGACTCAGGGGTGGGGTGGGACATCTGAATGAAGTAAATACTATATCTCAACACGTTAAAATGACTAGATGAAAAGCAAAAAAATTTATCAAACTTTGGTGTCATGTAGCATTAAAATTTTCTTTTATCTGATTGTATTTAATCTACCAATCCAATTGAGGGGTTTTTTTTTTTGACTATTTAAGTGAAGAACACAACTAATATGGGTTAGCACTAAGAAGAGAAAAAAAATCAATGGTTCAGTTCGAGAGAAAACAGAAGGCAGAAGCCATAATCATTTTTGTTGTAAACTTGCCTATAAATAGACCAAAAATCTCTAAATAATATGCAAATACACATATGACTTTAAATATCCTCTGGCACTAAGAAGATGTTTGACTCGAAGCAAGTTTATGTGATCCCTCCCATTTTTGGTGACCTAATCCATAACATAAAGGCATTCTTGCATTCTTCATTCAACCAATATTTTCTGAGCACACGTTATATGTCAGTAACTGTGAGAGGCCCTAGGATTCAATGCTGAACAAAATATAGGCCCAGTCTTGTCCACATGCAGCAATCCCTCTAAAGGGAAATAAAGTTGACTATGAAACAGTACATAAACAATCGTAAAACTGCAACTGATACGTGTGCTACTGCACAAAGGGACATGTGTTATGAGAGTCTATAATGCGGAGTGACCTCGTCAGGGAGATAGGAAAAGGTGTTAAGGAGAGATCTAAAAGTTCTGCTAGGTCAAGTGGAAAAGGAGAAAACAATTGCGAACTAGGAAATAGCACATGCAAGGGCCCAGTGTTGGAGGAAGCAAGGTAAATATGAGGGACTGAAAACAGGCCAGTGTGGCTGGAGCCCAGAGAGCAAAGCTGAATACAGTGGAGATGAGGCTGGAAAGGTCAAAAAGGAGTCAGACCATGAACAGCTTTGAGGATCGTGTTACACAGTTTTGGCACCACGGTAAGATCATTGAGGAGTTTTAAACAAACGGATGATGTGATTGGACTTGAAAAGTTCTGTGCCACACAAATTCCCCTTCAAAAATGAAGAATCTCTTACCCCAGCTGCTGAGAGTCCTGCCAGAAGGAAGCCCTCAACTATCAAATCCCTTTGGAATTGCCTGAACTACAGAGCCCTGATGCCCCAGGTTACACCCTTTCCAGGGCTCACATCCTGATCAGTGCAGGGGTATAAAGGCCTGGCCTGCTCTTCCCACCTTGGGGCAGCTCTGAAGGGCCATTCCTTCTTCAGAAATCCCCACAGTGTTGGCCGAAGCTTCAGTTGAAACTTCAGTTGAAACTTGCAGCTCAACCACTGCCTCTTCCCAAGCTCACTTCCCTTGCTCCCCACAGGAAACACTGCCTGATCGGCTTCCTGGATTCTAACCTCTCATCTCCATCGTGAGTCCGTGTCCTTAGACACCCAACCTGTGGCAGCCTGGAAGTCCCATGGAGAATGGTCTGGAGAGCAGCTGGTGGTAGAAGTGGTGGCCCAAATATATAACCCAGGGTGGTAATATATTTCTGAATATGGTTATGATGGAGAGAGGCATAGGGAGAGTGGGTACATTTAAAAGATGTTTAGCAAATAACAAATAATAGCATTTGGTGACAAAGTGATATGGGAAGAGTGATAGCAGAGAGTTGAAATCATGATGACTTTTTGGTCTCTGGCACGCACAGCTGGGAACACTCAAAAGACTCAGGTGTGAGGGAAAGAGCCAAAGTTTGCTCTCCTGGTGCTTGTCATGTTGAGACATTCAAGTAGCATTCTGAAGAAGGGTGGGGTCTGAGGAGTCTAGATCATGGGAATATGTGTCTAGATTGTAAAGGGAGTCATGGAGGTAGAAAAAAATTATTTAGGGAAAAAGATCAGACTGTGAAGAGAAAAGGTCTAGGTCTGAACCTAGGGGGATTAATCTCAATGTCCTTCCCAGCTCTTATATTCTATATTTCCACTCCCCCGTGAGCTCTAGAAGCATCTTTGATAGCCTTTTAGGAATAACCACTGCTTTGAAAATGAGAAGGAAGTTAGGGCCTGCTCCCCAGAAAATAATTTATTTTTTATATACAGTTTGTGCATTATTTCTGGCAGCCCTGCACCTCTAAGGTTATCCCTAGATCTCTCAGTGACCCACAGTCCCAGGTCATAAACTCATACTCTAGAGCATAGGTCCCTACCCCTGGGGCCACAGACTGGCAAAGGTCTGTGACCTCTGAGGAACTGGACTGCACAACAGAAGGTGAGTGGTGGGTGAGTGAGTGAAGCTTCATCTGTATTTACAGCCACTCCCCATTGCTCACATTACTGCCTGAGCTCCGCCTCCTATCAGGCCAGCGGGAGGCATCAGGTTCTCATAGGAGTGGGACCCTACTGTGAACTACGCATGTGAGGAATCTAGGTTGTGTGTTCCTTATGAGAATCTAATGCCTGATGGTCTGAGGTGGAGCTGAGGCGGTGATGCTAGTATTGGGGAATGACTGCAAATACAGGTTATCATTAGCAGAGGGGTTTGACCGCACAGAGACCATAATACATCAATTGCTTGCAGACTCATATCAAAACCCGATCAGTGAGGGGCAAGTGACAAGCTGCATCTGGTGGCAGGCTTTAGAGTGGCAAGCAAGTTGACGTACTTCACTGTACAGCCGCATCCGGTGGTAGGCTTTAAATCAGAGTCCAACACCTACTTTAGTTGTGCATGGCCTGCCTATTATTTTATTTACTACTTCCATCTGCACTTCTGTACCATACTGTGCACTCATCTCAGTCACAGTTTTGGTAAGTCCACACACTAGCCCTAGCCAAAATGAGTACAGAACAAATGTCACTGGAGAGCTTCTTGGAAAAGGGGGAAAGACCCAGTGATGAGACAGCCAACAAAAAGAAAGGCTGCATTTGAAAGACAATACCAAGAGCCCTACTTATATTATGGGTTCATTGCAACAGGCGATTCACATTCTCCAAGCCCACTTTGTGTAATGTGTGGCAACCGGATATCCAATGAAGCCATGAAACCTTCAAAACTGCTTTGTCACGTGGAGACAAGCCCCTGCATTAAAAGACAAGCCTTTGGAGTTTAAAAAAAAAAAAAGTGAACAATAAGAACAGAAGAAGTTACTGAAGACCACCACTTACTTCCTTAAATATGTCTGCACTGAAAGCATCATTCTCAGTAGCTAACCACACTGCTAAAGCTTAGAAGCCCTTTACTGTTGCTGAAGAGGTGATCCTGCCTGCTGCTAAGGGCATTTGTTGTGAACTTTTATGAGAGGTTGCAGTTCAAAAGGTGGCACGTGTCCCTCTTTTGGCCAGCACCTAACTAGACAAATTGATGAAACAGCAGAGGATACTGAGGAACAATCGTTGGAGAGGATGAATGACCACCGTGGTACCCAACCCAGGCTGACGAGCCTACTGATGCTGACGACAAGGCCACAATGCTGGTTTCTGTGCGATGTATTTTTCAGGAGGATGCGCATGAGGACATGTGGTGTGCACTCTTGTTGCCGCAGCGCCACAGCTGCAGAACCACTCCGGTCTCTGAATGATTACATATCAGGAAGACCGCACTGGTCATTTTGTGTCAGTACATGCACTGGTGAAGCGGCTGCCGTGACTGAACAGCTTTCTGGTTTCACTAGTCAGGCCAGAGAGGTCGCTTCTGAATGGGAGTCTACGCGCTGTGACATCCATAGAGAGATGCTGGCTAGCTAAAAAATGTCACCTGAACTTAACAACATTTAGCAGGATGTAATTAAATTATCAACCACATTAAAGTACATGCCCTTAACTCACATCTGTTCACACAGCTCTGTGAGGAGATGGATGCAGAGCACACAGGTCTTCTCTTATACAGAGAAGTGAGATGGCTTTCTAAAGGCAGATTGCTGGTCAGAGGTTTTGAGTTATGAGAGCCACTCCAGAGATTTCTGTTAGAAGAACAGTCACCACTGGCAGCACATTTCAGTGACACAGAATGGGTCGCAAAACTTGCTTACTTATATGACATATCGAACCTGTGCAGTGAACTCGAACTGTCACTTCAGGGGAGAATGACAACTGTGTTCAAGTCGGCAGATAAAGTGGCTGCTTTCAAAGCCAAACTGGAATTATGAGAGTGACGAGTGAACATTGGGATTTTTGACATGCTTCAAACATTAGCAGAGATTTTGAAAGAGACTAAGCCAGGGCCTTCTTTCTCTCAGCTGGTGTGTGATCACATCTCTCAGCTTTCAAAAGCGTCTGAGCATTACTTCCCAACCGCAAAAGGCCTCGAACTGGGAAGGAATGGATCCGTGACCCATCTGTGAATAAGCCAGGTGAATTGACTCTGTCCGTGCTAGAAGATGACCAATTGCTTGAGATCACAAATGACAGCAGCTTTAAACATGTCTTTGAAACAGCTTCAAATCTTCATACATACTGGATTAAAGTCAAGGCAGAATAGCCTGAGATTGCCACAAATGCACTGGAAAGACTGCTTCCATTTCCAACATCCTATCTTTGTGAAAGCAGGGTTTTCGGCAGTGACAGCAACCAAAACGAAATTACAGAGTAGACTGGGCATAAGCAACACACTTCTGGTGTCATTCTCTCCCATCACCCCCAGATAGTTGCAAGAAAACAAGCTCAGGGCTCCCACTGATTCTGCATTATGGTGAGTTGTATAATTATTTCATTATATATTACAATGTAATAACAATAGAAATAAAGTGCACAATAAATGTAATGTGCTTGAATCACCCCAAAACTATCCTGGTCCATTGAAAAATTGTCTTCCATGAAACCAGTCCTTTGTGCCCAAGAGGTTGGGGACTGCTACTCTAGAGAAAGTCTCTGCTTTACTTTATACAATTTCTGCATTGCTTTATGCAAACTGCATTTTAATGTTTTAAGGCTCTAGCTGATAGCCATCTCGATGGTCCAACAAGGGTTTCAAGAAGCACCGCATACCTGGAATACCTGAGCCTCCACATCACTAGGCGCAGGTGGTACTTACACTTACCAGCAGCCACATTCAGGGCTGCCCTGGATCAGAGGAGGAGTACTGGGTTTAAGCCACAGGACAGGAATTGGCAAACTTATGCTTCAAAGGGCCAGGTAGTAATCATGTTAGGCTCTGTGAGACACATGTGATCTATGACATATACAATTCTGTCTTTAAAAGACCTCTTTCACAATGTAAAAACCACTCTTAGCTCACAAGGCATAAATAGGCAGAATGCTGGCCACCACTCTTGTTTGCTGTCTCCCACCAGAGAAGAGAGTCAACTCCGAAGTCAGACCAATTAAAGCGTTTCTCCTGCCCTGAGCATTCTAGCAGTTAATCTTGGGTATAGATAGTCTTTAACCTTCAAAGCTTGTTTCCACATCTGTAAAATATATTATAACATCTACCTTTTGGGGTTGTTGTGAAGCCTAGATTGTCAATACCCGCCATTTACCTGGTACAAGGAAGTTGCCCCAATAATGCGTATAGTGGAAACGCTACCTTGTTTCTGAAAACTTCTTTTGCATTAGAATCTGTTGATATAACAGATTGTTTCCCTACATTATAGCTGGAAACATGTTTTTCTATAACAGACTAGTTATTTGCTTATCCTGTTTGTCAATGGCAGGGAAATCCAAGTCCTCCCAGATCCTATCGACTGCTGACTTGGGAGCAGAGGGGAGACCCTGGAAACGTCTCCCAGGCTGTCTTTCTCTGCTTTTGTGCATTCACCTGATTGCTTTGGCCATTTCTAACTTACTTTGTCCTCCGTGCTGCTGCTTTTGCCAAAAAGAAAAAAGTGATATGTCCCAAACCATTAGCTTCACATTGGCTCTAGTATTTGTTGCATGAATGTTCCACCCACCAAGGCAGAACACTCCTCTCCATACATACTGGATTAAAGTCAAGGCAGAATATCCTGAGACTGCCACAAAAGCACTGAAAAGCTTGCTTCCATTTCCAACATCCTATCTTTGTGAGAGCAGGGTTTTCTACACCACAAAAAGTCAGTTATTTGCACAGATCCTGGCACAATGAAGGGGAACTGTCCCATTTCATATCTCATGGAATCTTCCTAGCTTCTGCTTAAGGTCTTAGGAGTCCAAACTCTCATCCCTCTTTCCTATCCCAAGGGCGATGGTCTTAATAAGTCATACAGAGTTGATTCACCCTCTAGGGAAGCATCTGTTCCCTTCCTCCCTTCTCCATCAGCAAATTCTGCTATATGACCTTTCACTTCACTGAGCTACAAATATTAGCTGCTCTGTCTGTTCCTTTAGATCTTGATAATATGGAGTAAAACCCACAAATGCATACTCTTTGGAAGGGCAAATTCTCCCAAAGACATCGTGAATTCCTAGGAATAAGGAAGAGATACTTATTCTCAGAGTCACTTCAGTCTGTTGGACCTTTCTTGTGCATTCACCTCATGGATAAAATTGTGAAACTGGTATTTTATACACATGCACAAACACACTCACAAAAAGTATATGTGTGTCTAATAGACATAAGTACATGTTTGGAGGAATTGTAAGAGAGAGTCTGCATTGGAAAAATGAGCACACTTTAAATGAAATATTAGATACTCTCATTCTTAAAATGTTTTGCCCCATTCCCATATAGGAATTTTACCAGTTATTTTAATCTCACAAAGAACTCAGGTTCTTGACATATTCTCTTCCCTCTGCCTCACTTCCCTAACCATGTATTTTATCCTCTTCCCTTCCTCTCAGGAATAAAACACAAGCTATTTTTAGTCTCTTGTGCAGAACACTTTAAGGATCTTAATGACTTTTACTCCTTTTGTTACTGCTGCTCTCAAGTCTCATCTTCTATCTTACATAGGGTAGGAGATGACAGTAAGTTGAAGAAAAAAGGAAGAAGAAAGAGGAGGAGGAGAAGAAGAGAAAGGAGAAGAGGAAGAAGTTGTTACTTTCCTCAAAGAATGAGTATTTCCTCTCTGAGAAGAGAGGTCATACTAGTAGCTGTAATTTTTACAATGTACTCTATTACATATTATCTGGCTGAATTACCTCTTTAATTTTCATTTTCAGCCATTAATACTTCAGCTTAAATCAGTTAACCAGATGAGTTGAGAGGAGCAAGAACCAAGAAAACAGAACTAAGAAAACGTCTGTTTTGTTTGAGGAAAGAGAGCCAGGGAGAGAGCATAGAAGGCAAGTGTTTGGAAGTGTGTGGGTATGGATCAGACAAAATTCAACATCAAAATGCTGCTGGGGGCTAGTGGGGAAAGAGAGGCAGAACTGTGAATAAGAGTATAGGAAAGCAGGGAAAAGAAAATGTATCTGTTTTACCTGGGGCAGGGCCTCATTTTAGGTGTCACATATGTGTGGTTAAACCCTCTGGTGGAGTACACAAGAGAACAGGAGAGATCCTCCTTGATGTGGCAATAACTACAGAGAAAAATCCATGACTTCCCCTGCGCCAATCTCCTAATGTCACTGCTGCTCTGAGAGCCTGCTGTGGCTCTGTCCTGCATGGGTGTGGGGACCCACGTGACGAAGGTTGGACGTAATTGATTACTGAGTCTGTACACTGTACAACTTTAATGATGCATGATTGGGGAGCAGGGGGCTGGTGGAAGGGCGGAGGCCATTTTTTGTTGTTTTCTCAAGTCTGCTTTGGAATTTTCCCATATTTCTCTGTGTATAACAATAAACATTAGCATTTTCATATGTCATGAAAGTTAAAGCAAGATGTGGGAAATTCAATTGTTGAAGAGCAGAGTTCTCTAATTGCACTCCTCTGAGATTTCCATTACTTTTGGAAAATGCGCATTGATGAAGAGTTTAATTATTGGTGGTGTTTCATTTCTACAGATGGCCTAACTTCCAATCCACTCTCCCGCCCCAATGTATCTGCTTGGCTAGGGTGGCTCCCACTGGCTTCCAAGGGTACAGGGAGTAGAACAAACACGCTGAAGAATGAAGTCAGGTCAGTGCTGATTTTTTTCATCTTCCCCAGTGTCATCACTGCAGAAATTGAGTTGCTTTTGGGAAATGGATACATTAAGAATTCTTCAAAAGAGCTAGGAGCTGGAACTGGAATTTTTACTGGAAGGAGTTTTTCACAGCTAAACATGGTGTCCAGTCAGTTCTCATCTATTTTCTGAGACAGTATGGACTTTAATTAATATGCAAACTATTACAGCTTTGCAATACCTCCCCCAGCACTAAACCACACACACTGTCAAGCAGCTTGGCCCTTCAAATTCAACCTTACCACAACGTTATGTAAAAACCCGTATCTTCTCTATTATCCAGCAAGGTTTAGGGAAACCCTTATTTTCCAAGCACTAAATGCCTTTGCTTAGACTCTGAAGATTTCCACAGACAGCAGTGCCTCTCATTGTGACCCAATGGACCTGTTGCTCCATATAGGTCTTGGTGACTCAAGGATCTCACACCAAGCACAGTCGGTGAAAAGTATGAAAATACCTACAGGAACAGCGAGGACCTTGCTAGCAAAACAAAAGCTAAATGACTAGAAAAACAGTTCATTTATTTTCGTGAAATTTTTCTCAAACATTCAGCAGAGAATCTGGAGCAAGGGCAGGGTATGAACTGAAGAAATAGGAAATGTGGTGCCTAGCCAAGAGCCGTCGCTGAGGTCCGGCAGAACTCGTGGGCCCGGCGCATGCAGATTGACCACTGGCTCAGATGTCAGGAGTTCTTCACTTTTATGGAGCCATTGGTGGGATGTGAAATGGAAATCAGTACCTGCAATCCAAATTTTGTATTTTGTGTGTTGTCAGTTGAAGTCTGATGTCTGTTTCTCTTTCTTGGACTGATTTTCTTTCTGCAATCAGCATGATGAAAAAGAAAACAATGCTCATAAATGAAGTCAGCATAGAGTACTCGCTGAGCTGGAGGAAGTTGGCAGCTGCAGAAATTCTGTTTTCACTTTACATTAAGTGGCATTAATTACACTGCTATGTAACTAAGTATAACCACATGGTCGTGCATCGGGATCCTGCTCTTGTTTCAGGGGCACTAGGGTGCAAGTGTGTGGCTATTGGGTGGGGAGGACAGGCCCTCTTCTTGGTCATCTCTCAGGAAAGAATGTATCGTTTAGCCCCCGGACCTCATTCTATGCCAGAGGTTGTCAAGTGCCTCCCCTTTGCCAGAAAGGGAGCCAAGCCCAGATCAGACCAGAGGCACCTGGTTTACCAGGTGAGTCAAAAGCATTTCCCCTCTCGCCCAAAGTGTGAGGTGTGTGAAATGTGTCTAAGCCAGAAATCTTTCTCTGCAGGCCTTAGAGTTGGCTTTGGAAATGAGGTCACAACCAAGTTCAGATTTTCAGGTTTTCCCATTAAATCTATTAGTGTTACAGACCAATGTGACGTCCAACAAGAATGTCTGGTTTATGGTTCTACTTGTAAATGAGGTGACACAGGATCTAGTAACTCCCAGCCAGGCAGTGGGGACTTCTCAGCACATCCCTGCTAACCAGGCCATCTTGACAAGGGAGAAAGAGCAGCACTTTAGCCTCCTCGCTACCATTAACCAGCTATGAGGCTTTGGACGAAGTAAACTGTTGAATCACTGACCCTCCCATAGGTCATTTTAAAGTGAAGACAGCTCAGCTGCTCAAAAGTAAGAACCTGACTTAGCAGAACTCAAAGCTCTTCTTGGCTCAAAAATCTGGGATTCAAAATATACTTTTTCTGTATTTCTGAGGGCAGAGACCTTTATTTTTACTTCTATATCCTGAGTAGTTGGTACACCACAGGAACTCATTCACATTGGATTAAATAAATAATTAAATAAGTATAATTATAATGTTCAAGAAAAATATATTCTCCCAAATAATCTATAGTACAACTACCCAGCCAACTTTGTGTGTGTGTGTGCGTGCAAAGAATGAGATTCAGCAAGACAGTTCTACATACCAAGGGGCCCCACCACAGACAGTTGTCAGAAGCAATGAGAAAAAGGACAGGTGGGGACACTCCTCCCTTTCAGAGAGCTGGGAACCTGAGAAGACAGGCAGGTATGCAGTCACTCCCAGCAACGCCAGGCTGTCTTGTTTGTGTGGACCAGGAAAGACAAGGCTATCTGAAAAAATAATTGTGTAGGTATGAATGTAGCTCCTCCTGTTTCAAACCATTTAAGCCAATGGCTCTGTAATGTCAGAAGAAGAATTTATTTATTCCCAGACCATAGGGAATTTTGTATGGTTTGGGTACAAAACCAGCAACAATAGATGGAGACTCCTCTTTGATGTCCAGGTGCGGTGGAGGTTCTCGCAGCTGTGGTCCAATCTGTGGAAGGAAGAGGGCATCTGGTCTCAGGCAGCACTTAGAGGCTTGCCTATTGCCTGAGGAGCTACACGGGATTCAGAGAAGTCCAAGGTAGTAGGGTCTTGTCTGGAGAAATGAGTTTCAGCAAATGGAGCTAAGATAGCAAAGGACACTTCACTGTTAGTGGAAGACACTCAGCTATTTGGGGGATTCCTTGGGGACCCATTTTATCATCTTCCATCCACAACTATATTTGGGGTTATGTGCTTCCCATGCTAATAGTCAGCTGTGGCAAGTCAAAATTGGTGTAGACAGGGCTGCTACATACACTGTAGATACACTGTAGAGCTTACCCTGACACCAAGGCACTTAGCCTGTGAGGTGAATAGGAATTAAAATCTAGCCTGGTCTCCACTCACCAAGTCATGAACCCCTGTGCTGGATATGTTATTCCCCAGTGGAGTACTGTGGCTAAGCTACTTACTGTTGAAGTTGCATCTGCCCAGAACAATGACTTTTCTCTCTCTAATTTGCTAGGTCAGTGAGTTATATGCCAATTATTCTCTATTTTCTCTTCCCCATTCATTGTTTTTCTTTGTCCTGCTCAGTGCTCCAGGTGGTGGCCTGCATACAATGCATCTGAAAATTTCTTTTCTTTTGGCTTCTAGTGGGGTTTGGCCAACTGGAATTACTCATAGGAGATGGGGAAGGTGGGAGAAATGAGAGACTAGGTTATTTATTTTCTCCATCACCACCCTCCACCTCCCCACTCCTATGCATCATGCTCCATCCCTGTCCCATCATGGCTCTGACAGTGGTTGTGGTCCTTTTGGGCAGCCCCAGCTCTCACTGGGTTCTATTTACACCATTCCTTCTAGTCCTTCAGGAGGAGGGGTAACAATGGCTTTCACTGTTGCTAGTTCCCATGTGTCTCATCAACACTTGTATGTTCCCTCTGCCCTGATCACTCATCCATAAATTATCCTTTTATTCAATTCTGTTCAATTGAACCCTTTTGACTATGTCATCTTTTCCTGGATGGGATGCTGATTGGTATAGGGAACCTTTTTCTAATCTGCACAGGTGGACCATATAGTCTAGCAGAGACAATGGTACTTTGAAAATCAAGACAAGTATCTGTCAGTCACCTAGGGATCTCCGAGATTTTCAGAATGGGTGCACTAGCAGAATCTGGAGTGTTAACTAGAGTATTCATTGCTGTTACTGCTTTCAGGGCTCTTTGCATTCTGGCCACACAGTTCTTTCACTTCTCTCCTTGCTCCAGGATGAATGTCCCTCACTCTCCTTCTAATATGCCTCTGTAGGTATTGTTCCACTACCTGAAACCCCTTTCCTCTTTTGGAAAGGGTATATGACACAAAATAAAATTTTTGCTCTTAAATTGGACAGAAGTGAATTAGATACTGGCTCTGTCAGTTATTATTAGGGAAATTTAGTTCCTGATCTCAATTCTTCACTCTTATTATAGAAAGACACATCCACACCCTTGCCATGACCTCATGGTGGGTAGCGTAGACTTCCTTTCTACCCCTTGACTTTAGGGTTGGCCATATGACTTGTTTTGGCCAATGGGATATCAGTACATGGGACTTGAAATATGCTTGCAGAGTGTGGCTTGCCCATTTGTGTTCCCATAATAAACCATGAGAAGAACATTTCCAGTTAATTGTGGTTCCTTCAGCCTTGGCCCCAGAATGAGTCATATGATACAGACCACATATTCCACATAGCCAAAGTCCAAGGAGGATATGGCAGGTACAACAGGTGAAGGCCAGGGCCCAAACACAGGAAACTGGAGACCAGCCCAGCTGAGTTACAGCTAACCTACAGATCCATAAGCATGAGAGTAAATGGTTACCATTTCACACTACTGAGTTTTGGTGTGGTTTGTTACACAGCATTACTATAGCAATAGCTGACTAACACATTATCTATGTGAACTTGAAAAATAATTCAATTTCTAAAAGCTTCAGTTTTCTTCTTTGTAAAATGGTAGTGATTACAATACTTATTTTATAGGGTTGTTGTGAAGGTTACATGAGGCACACAGAGTGGTCTGCATAGTGCCTGGCACAAAATAAATGCTCAAAAGGGGGTATTTTCCTTAGTTTGTAATCACTGAAAAATCACTACTCAGTGTTCACTCAGCTCTCCTTTCATGCACACTTTGCTGAGCACTGCAGCTCCCACAGTGACTGTCTCTCTCTGAACTTCCATCCTATTAGTTACCTGTGTAATTAATTTGGCTTCATATCTTTTCACTCACTATTTTTAATGTCTATTATGTGTGCAAAGTATATAATTCAAAATATTTTCCTTCCATCAATGAAAACATGGTCATAAAACTGCGTTAGGCATTTTTTCTGTCATTTAAATTTCATAACAATTCTATAAAGTAAATATTGTTATTTGAATAAAATGCCTAAATTCCTTGGCCAGTAAGTGGTGGGGAAGGGTTCAAACATGTGTCTTTTTGCTGCAAAGCACCACTAACTCTTCATTCTATTAGAAGAGATGACACATAACCAACTAACTCCAATTCAGGGTAATTACATATACCTTATCATTAGGAAAATTATGTGCTACAGATGGGCAGGGAAGATGGGCATGTCTCCCTGATGGGTGTTTATCCAATATCATTAAAAGACAGGTACTAAGTAAGCTCTGGGATATGGAAATGAACTCAGCCAACCCTTGTTTGGGGAAACCCAGATTCTAATAACTAAGTCAGACTCATGGAAAGATCATTTCAACATAGCCTGGAAAGTAGTGAAGCTATGAATATTAGATTTGGAGAAAGCTTCATGGAAGGAAGAGGATTTGAGCTACATCAGGTTAGTTGATTGAAGAAATAAAGGCAAACTTTTCAGGCAAAGGGAACAGCATGAGCAAAACCTCTACCTATACATTTAGGCACAATAAATCATCTGTACACATGTATTTGACATTTTGCAATTGTCAGTGGCCTGAGATCAGAAGCTATGCCTCCTTTACAACCCCACCCCCTCCATACTCCATTCAACACAAAGCTGAGGACCTAGGGGAGCTCAACAAAATCTTCTGTTTGATTCAATGAATGCCTCCTACTCTCCCCAAGGAGATAGAGAAGGAATAAGTAGGACCATGGTCTCCCTAATTTCAAGGCCAATGCCATGTTGCTGCCCAGACAGCAGAGTTGGAGCATACAGCTGAAGACAGGCACTACTATTTCTATGTGGCAGAGCTCATCAGTGGTGGGGCTGGAAATGGAGTCCAGGATGGCTGGTGCTGTACTGATGTTAGCACACTATTTCTCAAGAACCAGCAGTTCTGGTGTCTGAAGTTCCCCCAAAGCTGACTTCAACACATTCAGGAGACAATTTCAACAGAACACATGGAGGACACAAAAACACTCCCCTAATTTCAACAGGAGTAAACCAGAAACACGTGGAAAAACATCTTGCTCAGATGAGTTGTTTATAAATCTTCTCTTTCCTCTCATGAATATATCCAGTCATCATAGTCTTTGTTCATTCGGAGTATTAAATAACCTCAGTTGCCTACATAGGAGAAATTATCTTTAAATTGCACTTGAAAATTTCTTTGTCTTTCAGGGACTTTCATTTTATAATTGTCCATTGTTCTTGTTTTTTGTGCTTTAACAGATGAAAACTGTCCATAGGAGATAATTCAGCAAGTTACCCATTGCCAAGCAAAACTAAAGTTGTTATCAGCTGTTGGAAGATAATTCAATTTGCCTTTAAATGGTGTTTGCAGAATAACTTATAACATATATCAAAATTATTTTAAAATTTGAACTAGGAAACTGTGGGAACCTTTATAAGAGATATGCAGCTGATCTGCCGTTCTGCAAACCGAAGCTATTTTCTAATGTTGTTTATTTTTTAACTAAAGTACTAAGTGTCTCATTCAAGTGGCAATAGGTGGTTAATCCTCTGTAAAAGTTCTTGGATAGATTCCTTGTAAATGTGAATTATTAAGAAGAAAATGTTACAGGGTTTCTTAGGAAATCAATACTTTATTATGCAATAATTGGATCTGCAAGTTTAATGTTCTCCACAAGCCCCAGCACAATGAAAGAGGTCACTGGGTGAGATGGTGCAAACGGTCCTTGCCTGACCTGGAAAATCTTCTAGAATGTGAGGCCTAGTAAAGTGCCGCAATGTCATTAAAATATTTTCACAAATACAACATTTATTATGGAAACCAAATTGCAAGAACATCTGTCTGGATGACACTTTGGCCCAAAGTTGGATCTAAACCTGGTAACAGTTATAATTGAAACTGTGGCTTCATTTTTCTCTCAAGATCTTTGATTTTTCCTTGCCTCTCAGAGTAATTTATTTCTCAAAGCTACAGCAGTTAGTTTTTGTTTTCCTAAACATTCCTGGGCAAACATCCCAGCTCTTCCAGTTTCCTACCAAGAAATCATGGAAGGCGGGAAGGAGGAGAAGGTGCCCTCAAGGAGATAAGTGGTAGCTCAAAAACCACTCTTCCACGAATTTCTGGGTCACTGTCTAATTGATACGCCTATTGGCAGGCCTCAGATTTAAGCCTCTTCTGACTTCACAGGCAGTTCTCATTCTGCATCCAGCCATGTGTGAAGACTCGAGGCATTGAACATGGACCCCCCCACACACACCAAATCCAGCCAGCTCCGCTTAAAGCACTCAGGCTGGGGAACTGTACCATAGTAAAGTACCCCAAACAGTTGTTTTTCCATTATGATCCTCAGCCTGGCATTTATTATCATTTTTTATTGCACACTTTTAAAGGCAATGGTCCATTTTACTTAGATCATTAATTTGCAAAAATCATGACATACGAGCAGAGATGGTATTTTTTATGGGCCATGCTACACCTCTATAGGACCCCAAAGTAAGTGAGGTGTGGGTCTCAGCACATTATAAGAAGAGACCCTGGGGCCACAAGCTCCGTACACTTCTCCAAATAGAAAAGACCAGAGTACTTTCACAGGAATAATACAGCTGGATGAATGGACATATGCACAAATAATTGACAGTCTGAATAAATGAATGAACAAATAAGCAATAGAGTGAAGCTTCGACCAGCAGTGGAGCACGGCCGACAGACACCTGCACGTGGAGCTGCGGATCTTGGGTCTGCTCATGCCCAGTCACTTACCAGCTGTGCAGCTGCCGTCAGTGACCTTCTCAGCATGCACTTTGCCCTTGCCTCTGTAAAATGGTGATGTAGTATGATGATGATGATCATGATACCTATTTCATAAAATTGGCTGGGAGAAGAGTCCTGCAGAGCCAGGGTTGCAGAGCCTTGGTTTAAATCTGAACTTTTCTCCCTTGTTTCTTCTGTCACGCTAGGCATCAGTCCTCTCCACAGGTGTGTTTCTTCATCTATAAAATGGGAATAATGTATTAAATTCCTAGGGCTATAGGTGAGAACTAGATGAATTAATACATGTAAACTACCTAGAAGAGTATCTGGTACATAAAAAAGCTAGATATATTACAATACTACTTTGGTATAATAGTGTTACATAGATACACTCTACATTACCTTCATTCTTGTTGTTGTTATTATTATTATAGTTAAGATTATATACATGGTGATTCTCAGTTGCAATTAAGAGAGTCAAGTCTAGCAACTTCAGCAGAATGAGATATTAGAAGATATTAAGGGGATCATAGACCCTCCAAAATAATCAGGGATCCTGGCTTGTTCGTTATATACAGCCAGAAGCAAACCAGGCAGAAGACCCAACTACACTCCAGGACTGTTACCGTGAAACACCCCTGCCCAACTCTAGGCACTGACTGCCTCTGAGATTGGAATCCAGGAGCTGTGCCACTGCTCTCTGAGAGAAAGTCTTTATGCCCTGAAGATCCAGCTTCTCTTTACATAACTGCTTCCTCTTATTTCTCCACGTCACAAATGGGATGGCTCTAACTGGTAGAGCCGAAGCTATTAGTTGGTTTCTGACTCCAAAGAAGTCTGATAAATGTAGTTCTTAGCATTCCAGCCTGCACACCCTAAGAAAACTAAGAAAAGCTAAAAGAAAGTTGGAGTGAGTCACCCTACAATGTCTGCTGTGAGGATTTTTAAGTGAATATAGGTCTACCAGCCACTTTTTGATCTAATACGGTAGACAGGGTTTGCTTTTGGTTAGTTGTTCAGAGATTAGTTAGGAGTTACCAAAGATTAATATTGTAATTCTGCTTGTAACGCTATTGTGTTTCCACTAAGCCTAGGCAAGTAGAAGTGACCTATGACTGGCTCCCTGTCTGTGACTTGGGAGAAGGGCGATTCCTCTTCTACCACCATTCTGTGCCCTGTGTAGACCACCTTCGCTCTTCAGGGTCATGTACATAGACTAGTATGATCTAGAAGGGCCTGGACGGAAGTATGTACTCCTGGAGGAGTGACTCTGGAAACTTTAAATGTACATTCCAAGTACAATGATCTATGAAGTGCTGGCTTCTTGAAGTTAAGAGGACTCAGCACTCCTGGGGACTATCAATAGCCATTAATGCAATTAATCATATTTCAAATGAACAAAACAGTAATTACCTACAAGGTGTGGTTTAGAAATTGTCTGAATATTGATAAGCATAGAGATTCAGGAAATCTGGGCCCTGCTTCCCATCTGTCACTGCTGCATATGTTATTTCTTTAAGTTATTTCAGCTCTTGGACCTCATTTGAAAAAGCTTCCTCACGTAAACTCTACATCTCATTTACATTTTTAAAGTTCTACCTTCTGTACTTTGATGTGTTTACACACTTAAATATTTCTTATCAACAAAAACTATAGAAGAGAAAGCACTGGCCTTGACTGGTGCGGCTCAGTTGGTTAGGCATCGTCATGCGAAGCACAAGGTTGCCAGCTCGATTCCCCCTGGGGCTGTGCGAGAGGCAACCCACTGATGTCTCTCTCTCACACCGACGTTTCTCTCCCTCTCTTTCTCCCTCCCTCCCCCATCTCTAAAATAAATAAATAAATAAAATCTTTAAAAAAACAAAGTGCTACACAATCATGCTCTTGTTAAATTATGAAGCACATACCAATTATTATCAATTAAAAAAAATAAGTAAACCTCATCATATTCACTGTTGGTGAATTTATTTTCAGGCAGCGAATTTTATTTTACTTTTGCTTGTTTTCCTTCAATCAAGACAGTGAATGACTGGCTACTTAGATGTGGAAATTACATTCTCTTTATTTCCTATTTAATGTCAAATAAACTTACACAGTATAACTAACCATATATTATGAAACCTATCAAAGCAAAAAAAAAACCTTCAAAAGTTCTTGTTTTAGAAATTGTTGCAAGACATGAAGTTTAATTTCATTTATGTGGCTTAATCTTCAGAGCATATTAACCTTGCCAATGAAAAGTAAACTTAAGCCAGCTTCCTCATTGTCTCAAATTCTACAAGAGTATCCACGCTAAAGTAATAAAAAAGTGAGTGGTTTAGAGGAAAGGGCAAAAAATTACTACTATCTGAAAATTATATAATCTTTTCTGTTTATAAAGCCCTAGAGAATCTACTGAAAAACTATTTTCTTCAAACTGTTTAGCTGAAGTAACGAACTGCTTATAAAAGAGTCATCAAAATCAATAGATTTACAAAATACATACATTTTGTAAACATCAGCAATAATCAGCTGGAAAGTAAAATGGGAAAATGAGCCCATTTAACTAAGCACAAAAATATACACCACCTGAAAGTAAGTGTAGTAAGAAACACATGTTCCATGTGTGAAGCAAGCTACAGAGCTTGACCAAAGGATATACACAAGAAGTGGGTAACTGGTGAAGAACGCTGCATTCTTGGGTAGAAAGTTTCAACATTGCAAAAACTAATTAGTTTTTAACGGACTTCAACTCAAAAATCCCAACAGTGTTTTTTGTGAGGGGAGAGAAGTGGGAGGGAATTACCTAAACACATCTTAAGGAAAATACACAAAACAGATAGAATATTTCTCTCTAGCACAGGGGTGGAGACTGGACTGGATTGAGTCCTGTCTCTGACATTCAGAGCCTGAGGGATCTTATGCAAAACACTTTTCCTTCTCTATGGCTTCTTGGTCCCACTGCTGAAAAGGACTCATCATCATCATGGTATGCCACAGCATCCAATGAGACAATGTATGGGGTGGAAAAAAGTGGGTTTATAGTTGTGAGTACTTGAAACACAGTTTATTCTTGTATTATTATTTATTAATTATTGTATTATTTTGCCATATGAAAAACTGTAAACCTACATTTTCCCACCTCTGTATATGAAAGTGTCCTGTAAAATTCCAAACAGAGACACAAATGTTAGTTATTATTCACTTTCAAAATTAGATAAATGAAACAGGAATAAGACTCTGAGGTTATATAATATATGCACACTTAGCACTCACTGCTCAAAAGAGGATTGGCCAGCATATAATAAAAGCTGAACTAGTTCAAGGAACAGGTGAGTTTTAGGAAGTGAGGAAGAGGTCTATCGAGGTGCATTAATAGACAAGTTTTACAAACACAGCTGTCAGTATGAAAGAAAGGACGGTAAAAAAGTAACACACTATTTTAAAGCTACTTAAAGTTGTTCTTCACCGAGCATTTACTATGCACTAAACACCACAGAAGCTTTATTTCACAAGGAGTCTATGAAAACATTATTTATTGTTCCTGTTTTAGAGAGAAGGCTCTATAGGTAAAAACGGAGAGCTAGAATGAAAAGCTCACTAGTTTGACTACATGATCCTCAACAAACTGCTTAACAATCACAATAAACTGCTTCTAAGTAGAACTTTGATCTTTGCAAAGCACTTTCATATCAGCTTCCTCATTTGAGCTGGTCAGCAACCCTATGTAGGTGGACTAATTCTTATACTAATAATCTAGATGGAAAACTGAGTCACCAGGAGATTACCCTGGTTGCACATCAGAATTTCCAGTGGAGCACTGTAAAGTTACGATTCCTAGTCCCTCCTCTGAAACCTAGTAAATCAAAAATATCTAGGAATGACACCCTGGAGTCATTCTTTAAACACTTGTGCAGCTGGGACTGCCAGTCAAGATGGCGGCATAGACAGACATGGCTCACCTGCTCATACAACCACATCCAAATTACAACTAAAATATGGAACAACCATCACTCAAACTCATCAGAAATTGAGTTGAACGTAAGTCTGACAACTACAGAATTAAAGAAACTACATCCATCCAGACTGGTTGTTGGGGTGCAGACACAGAATGGGTTGGTCCCTCATCTACATGTGGTGGATAAAAATTTGGGAGGGATATTTAGGAGCAAAGAGTCCCAACCCTATACCAGGCCCCCCAACTCAGGGTTCCAGTGCCAAGAAGATAAGTCCCCACAACTTCTAGCTACAAAAACCAGCGGGGTGGGATTGAGTTGGTAGAAGAAACTTCTGGAGCCCCAAGCAGTTCCTCTTAAAGAACACACAGGCACAGACTCACCTGCTCAGACTCACTCCCTCTGAGCTACAGCACTAGGGTAGCAGCTTGAAAGGCACTAGTGGCATACAGGGAGGAACTGAGTATCTGGCATCAAAGAGAACAGAAGCCATTATCCCTTTTCTAAACCCACTCCCCACAGAGCCACAGAACCAGCAAGCTGGTGCCATATCTAAAACTCCATCAACCTGGCTAAGGCAGTTTGACCTGCCTTGGAGATCCCCAGACACTCTGCCCCATCAACACCCAAGCTGCTTTTCCATATGAATGGCTGGTCTTGGCTCATGCTCCATGACTTCCTAAATCTTATCAAACAAGAAACAGCTGGCCTCAGTGAGCCCTAGCCCTGGCACTAGCAGCAGCCAGCCTAGATTCACAGCTTGGCTTCACCTGCGAATATCTAAGCCAAGGGATTGGTAAGAAATATTCAAAGTCATGAAAGGCAAGGACCTACAACCAAGATTGCTCTACCCAGTAAAGCTATCATTTAGAATTGAAAGGCAGATAAAAAGCTATCCAGACAAGAAAAAAACTAAAGGAGTTCATCATCACCAAACCATTATTATATGAAATGTTAAAGGGACTTATTTAAGAAAAAGAAGATCAAAACTATGAAAAATAAAATGGCAATAAATACATATCAACCACTGAATGTTAAAAACAAACTAAGCAAATAAGAAAAACATAGACAGAATCATGGATAGACACCTTTTTGATGGTTGCCAGATGGGAATGGGGGAAAGTGTGAAGAGATGAAGGGATTAAGAAGTACAAATAGGTAGTTGCAGAATAGCCATGAGGATATAAAGTACAGTGTAGGAAATGAAGTAGCCAAAGAACTTACATGTATGACCCATGGACACGAACAATGGTGGGGGAATCATATGAGGGAGTGGAGGGTGTTGGATGAAGGGGGGCAAAGGGGAAAAATCAGTATAACTGTAATAGCATCATCAATAAAATATTAAAAAATAAAAATAAAAAATAGCCCTGGCTGGTGTAGCTCAGTGGATTGAGCGCGGGCTGCGAACCAGGCATTGCAGGTTCGATTCCCAGTCAGGGCACATGCCTAGGTTGCAGGCCATGTCCCCCAGCAACCACACATTGCTGTTTCTCTCTCTCTCTCTTTCTCCCTCCCTTCCCTCTCTAAAAAATAAATAAATAAAATTTAAAATAAATAAATAAATAAATAAAATAAAAATAAAACCTTGCCCAGCTGATTCTCAAGCAGCTACACTGGGATTCCCTAGATCAATGGTTTTCAAAGTGTCGAGTCCAACCAGCAGCGTTCGCATCATAACTCATCAGAAATGCGAATTCTCAGGCCCCACCCCAACTCTACTGAGTCAGACTTTGGGAGGAGTCTGGGTTTTAACACACTCTCCAGAGGCCCTTAGGCATACCATGGTTTGAGAATCACTGATCTAGATGAAAAGAGGTGACCTAGTATAGTGAGGAAGACAACAGACCTGCAAGCCTGTCAGCCTAAATCAAATCTCACCTCTGCCACTTCCTACCTTAGGCAGGTAGGAAGTCTACATTAGACTTAATGTCCCTGGCCTTGGTTTAAACTTGTTAGATGAAGATGATTGTTTTTCCTTCACAGCATTATTATGAGGAATAAATGAGTTAGAATTAGTAAAGAACTAATAATAGTGTCTAACAGAGAGTGACAGCTTAGATAAAAAATAAGGTTTTTGCCCAGGATTGAAGCTATGAATGAAGTGAGAGAGAAGCAGCAGCTCAGGAAGTGAGATCTTGGGAAGCAGCAGTGGCGGGGCGGGGAGGGGGGCGGTTTCGGTCTGGAACATGGGGCCAACGGCCCCACTCACACATCCTAAATGACTGTGGGGGAGAGTGTGAAGGACAGTTTGAACAAGCCACCCGCCAGGATCCTGGATCCTGCCCTGACTCACAGAAGCTTAGAAGAGCACTGAACCACCTAAGTCCTAGCTGTGTGGCCTCAGGAAATTCACTCAGCCCCTCTGGGCTTCAGTTTTCTCACTGGGAACAACTGAGATAATAGTAATAACCTGACTTGTTCCATGGAATGGGTAAGAATCAAGTAGAGTTATTAGATGTTGTTATGTATTTTAAAAGTCAAAAGTCTGAGGCAAGTGTTCAGGATCATTATAACATCCTCTCCCAGTCTAAGCATCTTTTGACATTGCAATTAACTCTTTCTAGTCTGGAGCACTGAGATGATCCAGTATGAGAAGATGAATGGTGAACTCTGAATTCTAGAATTTCTTTAAAAAAAAATTGTTGGCTGGATTGGGAGTAAAGGGGAGAGAACTGTTCTTGAACAATGACTAAAATAAAAAATAAAATAAAATCTTAAAAAAATTGTCAAGTTATTTTATTTTATTTTAAACTTTATTGTATTTTTTCCCATTACCATTTAGTCCTCTTATGCCCCCTCCCCCCAGCAATCACCACTCTGTCATCCATGTGCATGAGTCCTTTTTCCCTTTTACTAAATCCCTCCACCCCTTAACCCCAGAATTTCACACTACAGTTGGTTGGTTACCTCGCAGCCCCAGAGCTATAGAATCTAGCCATCAGCATGGGGCGGGCCAGGCCAGAGGGGTTGCCTAATACAGATGGTTGGCCTAGGATATGAAATACTTAAGATACATTTTTTAGAATCTTGATAAACCAGATAACTTTTATAACAGCCACAAAGGGAAGCTTCACTTTTAAATATCTTATTGAAGGGACTTTAAAAATATATAACCAAGTGCTTAGAGTATGCAATTAGCTGAGATCTCTTCCAATGTAGACCTGGCTGTGTGGCTTTTCTAGAACAGAGCAGGCAGGGCAAAGCCCAGGGAGATCAGTTGCCACCACAGTCTTTCCTCTCTTGGTAGATGATGACAGGCACTCTTGCTATCCACAGACTCTGAAGCTGTGGAGCTGCCCCCAGCACCGCTGGCTTCTGTCCCCTCCCTGAGGAAATTGCAGGTGTCTGGTGTCCTTCCTTTGTGTCCTTCATCCAGCCCTTCAAGCTGCTGCTGGGCACCAAGCATTTGTGCTACACCTGCACTCAGCCATAGACTGATCTTTCTGCTTGGGTGACTCCATGCTCCAGAGAGCTTGAGAACAGCCACTTAGCAGAGACACAGCTGGCTTCTTTGTGTGCTGACTTCCAGGGGCTCAGACAGGAGAAGCACCTAGTGGCATTTTGCTTCATCATTACTTCAGGCCCAGCCTGCTTGGCCCACTGTGATTAGATCGCCTCCCCTGTGCTCCTCTGCAGGGCATGAGCCCATGCAAGTGCCTCCAGCCATCCCTTGACTGTGCAAAGACCATTGCATTCTGGGGAGAGCAGATCCAACCACAAGCTGGCAAACATCTTTCCGTATCCTAACTCAACTTACATCAGGCTTCAGTGGCCTCCTGTAGGGTCATTTCCTAGTTTCCTTCCTTTACCTGGGGATCGAGCTAATGTTCCTGTTTATAAATGAAGCTAGAGAGTATAAACAGGAACTATATGTCTGCTTCTCCAATCTGAATGAAGTTTTAAATTTGCTGCCTTGTAGGTTTTTGAAGAATCCAATCTAATTAGACTGGAAATGAAAATGATTTTCAATGCCTGAAACACTCATTAAATTTCTATGATCCTGGAAACCCGAAAGGGGCTGCCAGTAACGGCAGGCCCAGCCCAGCTCCTACACATCCCACCTGGCCCCTTCTTATGCCACTTCCCCCACACCTACAGCTTCAGCTCCATGGAACCCAAAGGAACAATTCCGGTTTTGGAAAAATGTAATTTAAACAGTATTCCAACACATCACTCACTTCTACTGTGGTTCCTAACTTGTGTCCCTGTGTCCAAGGTAGGGCACTTTTCTTATTTCTGAGACCCAGACCCTACTGTGCCCCACATGAGGTAACTAGGCCTCTGCCTGAGGTTGTCCCCCCGGCCCGTTAGGCCCCGCCCACCCCTGTTGCTTCTCTTCTTCCTCTCAGCTGTGGTCCTGCTCCTGAACCTGAGTCCAGCTGGGGCCCTAGTTTCTAAAAGATTTCCCTGGATTATGGGGCCTTCTCCACTTGACACCTTGCCGTACCACTCACAACCTGTAGTTGCCTTCTTCTTCTGATGCCATATTTTATCCACCAACCTGGAATTCCTAGCACTTGATCTATTCTAGTAGATGGCTCAAATTTTAGTCCTGGCCTCTGCCAGGCTGTCCTCTCTGATTGCTGTTAAGTGGGTCACACTCCATCATACTCTAAGACAGAGCAGTAGAGTATAGGCTTGAACATTAGGCCTCCTGAGCAATCGTGAACAAAGCTTCATTTCTGAAGACATTCGCTATGGCACAATGTAGGCCCTGGAGAGATGTTGAGGAGTAAATTAATGAATGGAACTTGTTTGCCCACAAGAGACTCTTGATTACTTAAGGAAGCCAGGTGGGTACGGGAAATATTGGGGGGAACACCTTATAAAGTATATGATTGTCTAACCACTATGCAGTACAGCTGAAACGAACACAAAATAATATTGACTGTAAACTGTAATTGAAAAAAATTAAAAATAAAAAAAAACACTCAGATATCACTGTGTGTCTCAAAGGAATCCTTTGGCTGGTGTCACACGGAGAGGACAGCCCCGTGTGTGGACAGGGATGCACTGCTCAAGCTGCCCAACCAGCCTCCAGACTGCGGGTCTCCTTGAGGACAGTCGGCCTAACAGACAAGCCAAACTCATCCAGGCAGTGGACTCAGGGACCTGGGGTGCGGCCCGAGATAGGGCAGAGACCCTCCCCCTTCACAAATAAAGCCTGTCCGAAGGGAGGGAGACTGGGAAACAGACAAAATCTCACCCCAACCCAATGACCGGAGGAGCAGCATTGGGAGGACAGGAGAGCCAGGAAACCTTTCTTAATGACACAAAAACAATGAACTAGAAAAAAATAGCTCAGCCAGTCCCTAAAACTAGTGTCAGAAAGCTCCTCCTCAAGCCACTCTCACTCTTACTGCTGAGCTGCAGAACGATGGGAATAAGAGTGAGGTGAGGCAAAGCAAGGGGAGAGTTTTCACACATGTCTACGAGCTTCCAAAGCTGTGGGAAGGGGGATTGAGAGGCATCTACAGCTGCCAGACTGCTGCACGTTAATCCTGGTGATAAGCAGGCTCGTGAGAGAAGAGGATTCCAAGGGCTGCTCTGCTTTCTTTCAACTCTAGTCAGAGGAGAGGGTGGGCAGCAGAGGGAAGGGAAGCTGGATTCTTTCTGTTCTCTGACCAGAGAGAACTTTCTTTAGGCATTCTGAGTGAGCCATCAGTCAAGAAGTCAGAAACAGTCAAAGTGCTAGTGACAGCAGAGACCACTCCCCTGTCAGTGTTCATGGGCATGCCCGGACTCAGAGACACCTCCTTGCACAGGATGGCCAGGTAAAATTCAGAATAGCCAGCGAAATTTGAATTTCAGATACACAATGCATAATTTTTTAGCATAAATGTGTGTCCCATCTTATACTTGGGGACATGCTTATACTTTTAAAAATTGTGTTGTTGGTTTGAAATTCAAATTTCATTGGGGGTCTTATATTTTTATTTGCTAATCCTTGCAATATTTTCACAAGCAGGTGGCTCACCCAGCCCCAGAGGCATTTGATGATGTGACCAGCACAGAAAAGAGGACTCTGGGCCACAAGGGGGTGTGAAATCATAAACACTCCTGCTTCCGAGGAAACACACCTGCTGGATTTGCTCCCCTTTCCCTTCCACCAATCCAACCTTCTCCATCCCTCCCTCCCTAGTTCCTGTCCCTCTCCCTGAGCACTCCTCCCACTGGGAGACGGACAACCTGGCTTGACTTTGGGGCTCCATGCAGCACTGCAGTTTTCTCCAACGATGCCAAGTGTGCACATTCTGATTTTTCAGTTCTCAAAGACAAAAACCTTTCTACTTCTATCGTGTTCCTCCTAAATACATGCAACCCACAGCTCAAGGGCTTGGCATACTGTGAGGGTTTAGTGGTCACTTTAGGAGTGTTCCAAAGTAAAGGAACCTTAGAGACCACCTAGTCTCACTCCCCAATCTTGCCAATGGGGAGACTGAGACCCAGAGAACTGAAAGGACTTACCCAGAAACTTGACCCCTGTAAGGGGCGAGGGAGGCAGCCAGCTTCTGATTTACTGGCTTCCCTGTGGAACTTTCCACTGTATCAGTGCCTGGCACCATACACAATAAACACAGTCATTCTCAGGAAATATTTAAGTGAACTAATGAATGAATGAACAAACTAATGAAATCAGTGCCCAGTGAAGACTTGCTAATTGTATGGGGGCTCTTTCTTAGGGGAACTTCTGGGTTTCTGAAATCGCCAGCATAAGTGCCGAAATCCAGCCATCCCTCCAGTAGAGATGTTCTGAGAGCACAGGAGATGTGCGGCACGGATGTCATTTCCTGCCACTGGACAAGGCTGGGTAAGTCTGGGCCGAGTTGGGAAGTAATGAAACGCAGCCTCCTTACTGGGCCAAAGGCTACTCTAAATTGCTACATGTATAACCATGGAAACTCAAAGGAAAACGCTGTTTTAAACTACTTTAGCTATCTACGTGACCTTTAACAAGGTAATAATTGCTCCAACCTTTGGATTTCTCATCTGTCAAAAACATAAATAACACAAAAAGTTACCACTACCAGGATAAAATAAATATCATTTCATCCTGCCAGATCCCTTCCTAGTGAACAGTTTTTGAAATGGCCTTCTGTGTTTTAGTAGGCCGTTGATTCTCCAAGGCTGGTCTACAGCAGCAGCATCAGAAGTATCAGCTGAGAACTTGTTAGAAATGCACATTCTAGGGCTTCAAGGCAGACTTACTGAATTAGAGGCTCTGGGGGTCAGATCTGGTAATCAGTGTTCAAACAAACCCATCCAGTGCTTCTCATGCACAGTCAGGTTTCAGAGCCACTGTGCTAGGCTGGTGCTTCCATGGTGTTTTGTATGATCTATGTACCACACACAACAAAAACATTCCAAATTCTTATTAAAATTGCAGATTTCTAGACCCCACCCCAGGCTTGCTACATCAAAACCTCTGGTGAGGGAGCATGAGAATCGCCTTTCTAAACATGCCACCCAGGTGACTCTGATAAACAATTTGACAATGGTGTTGAAGCAGCAAGTGCTGGCACTTCAGCATTTGCGGAGGTCACATCAGAATTCCTGTTTCCTCTTCTTCATGACCCTGGACACTTGGCTGGAGGTACAGTGACTAACCTATGCCAGTTGGCTCTAGAGGAGCAGTCCCATGGTTGTGCAGTTACTCCATCACCTTTGGAGAACCCCATTAGTCAGTGACTGATGAGAACAGGCCTCACCACCCAACCTGCTCTCCTAACCTGGAATGGCTCAGACCAGTCACCTGTCAACTTCTTTCTAGGGGCTGGGCCCAACTTGGTCTGACAAACGTGATTTTTTAAAACATGCACACAAGCATACACACAGTAAAAAGAATACACTAAAAATGTTTTTCTAGTTACGTAAGTTCTCATCTGGTGAGAAATAGTCAAGGGAAGTCACAAAATATGCCCTCAGTGTTAATTCAACACAACTGATTACTTTCATGAAACCTGAAGGTACTGAGTGACAAGAAACTCAGCAAGAGTTTTAGACACCTTCTCTCTACTTCAGGACTTCATTGTTGGAATGTCTTGTCTTTTTTTTCCCCCTTAAAACTGGCCATTTCTTAAGGGTAATGAAGTATGGTTGTGACAACTCAGGTAAGTTCCCTGCCTGCAAATTCCTTCATCCCAATGACAGAAATGCATGTAGAGAGTCTATTCTAGTTTCCATAGGATAGAACTAGGAGTTATTTAAGCCATTTCATGAAGGAACAGTAAAAAATGTTTTCCTCAGTATGCCTTGAAAAATTTACATGGATACCTGAAGTAGATCTCCTAGTCATTTCTGTTAAGTCTATAAGATCAACCACTGTGTCAATTCCAACTAAGGACAGATGTAACTAAGGTAAAGTGTATTTAAAATCAAAAGAGCCCCAATTATCCAGTGCATGGTAGTATTAATTAAAAAGCAAGCTTTCCCTCTACATGACTAAAGAAAACAGCATTAAAATGAAAAGAGAACCAACCATATGGGAAAATATATTTGCCAGTGATACTTTGGATAGGGTTTGATCTCTAAAATATATAAAGAACTCACATGACTCTACTCCAGGAAAACAAACAACCCAATTAAAAAATGGGCAGAGGACTTGAACAGACACTTCTCCAACGAGGATATACAGAGGGCCCAGAGACATATGAAAGGATGCGTAGCAACATCAGCCATCAGAGAGATGCAAATTAAAACCACAATGAGATACCACTTCACACCGGTTAGAATGGCCATCATAAACAAATCAACAAGAAAAAGTGCTGGAGAGGATGTGGAGAAAGAGGACCCTAGTGCATGGTTGGTGGGAATGCAGACTGGTGCAGCCACTGTGCAAAACAGTATGGAATTTCCTCAGAAAGCTAAAAATGGAACTGCCTTTTGACCTGGCAATTCCACTGCTGAGATTATACCCTAAGAATCCTGAAACACCAATTCAAAAGTACCTAAGTACCCCCATGTTCAGAGCACAATTTACAATAGCCAAGTGCTGGAAGCAACCTAAGTGCCCATCAGTAAGTGAGTGGATAAAAAACTGTGGTACATTTACATAATGGAATTCTATGCAGCAGAAAAAAGAAGGAGCTCCTACCCTTTGCGACAGCATGGATGCAACTGGAGAGCATTATGCTAAGTGAAATAAGCCAGGTGGTGAAAGACAAATACCACATAATCTCACCTATAAATGGAACCTAATCAACGAAACAAACAAGCAAGCAAAATACAACCAGAGACATTGAAATTAAGAACAAACTGATAGTAACCAGGGGGAGGTGGGAGGGGATAATGGGGGGAAAATGGGGAAGGGTTTTCAGGAACATGTATAAAGGACACACGGACAAAGCCAAAGGGGAGTAGGTGCAGGGGTGGGAAGTGAGGATGGCTGGGGTCGGGGGCAGTAGTGGGGGGAAAAATTGAGACAACTGTACTTGAACAACCATAGAAAAAATTTTTTAATAAAGAAGAAGAAAATAAAGGCAAGCTTCCTCTTAAGGCAAAAAAACACCAAAACAAAATGAAAACAAACAAAAACAAAAATAAAAGCCTACCATGGAGGTTCAAGTCATAAAACATCATTACAGAGACGTGTGTGAAACACTGACTCCTGCAGAAACAGAAAGGGCTTCTTTATTGCTTTCTACATAGCTTCATTTTGTAAATGTTCTGAGTAGCAAGCAGCCAAACTCAAATGCTATCTTCCACTTGGGGCCTATGTCCAACTCTCATCTTGTAAAATAAAGTGAGTAAGAATGAGGGGTTTGGGCTTGCCATAATGCATAGCACTGACTCAGAAGTCAATATTCGACATTCCAGGAAGTGCTCGTCTACTGGCAAGAACAGCACCTGGGCCCAGACTGCTGCAAACTGAAAGGTCACCAGTCGATTCCTGGTCAGGGCGCATGCCTGTGTTGCAGGCCAGGTCCCCCATTGGAGGGGGAGTGAGAGGCAACTGATTGATGTTTCTCTCACATCAATGTTTCTCTCCCTCTTTTCCATTCTGCTTCCCTTCCCCCTCTCTAAAAATAAATAATAAAATCTTTAAAAAAAGGACATCATCTGGAACTTATATTGGTTTTTAGCAGTCTGTGGAGTAGGTGTATTTTGTAAATAAGAACACAAATTGGAAACTATAACTCTAGGAAAGTCTTGAAACTCTTAAGGTTCCTTGAAGTCTGTCATGATTATTACTTATCTTCCTTTAGGAATGAGAAATGACAGAGACACTGGGATCAGTCATAGTAACAGAAGTAATAGTAGTCACCTTGATTGAGCATCTGCTGACCAGTCTTGATATCAAATGCACTGTCAGGACAATCCTTAAGGTGTTATTACTTAGAGATGAACACGAAGTCTCAAGAAAATTAGGTCACCTGCTCATAGACATGGGAGTTGAGCCCAAATGTTCTACTGACATTCCTTCCATTCATTACACCCTGTGTGGGCTGAATGTTTGTCCACTCACAATTCATTATGAAGTCCAGTCACCCGTCACTTTCTTTGTAGGGGTTGAGGCCAACTTGGTCTGACAAACGTGATTTTTTTTAAGTGTACATGCATGCACACAAGCATATACACAGTAAAAAGAGTATATACACAGTAAGCATATACACAGTAAAAATAGCCCAATTTAATGGTATTTAGAGGTGGGGCCTTTGAGAGGCAATTATGTTTAGATTATGTCCTAAGGCTGAGATGCTCATAACAGGATTAGTGTCCCTATAAAAACAGAGAGAGACACACACACACAGACAGAGACAGAGACAGAGAGAGTATCTTCCCAAAAGCACACACTGAGGAAAGGCCATGTGAGCACAAGTGAGAAGCCAGCTGTCTACAAGACAGGAAGCAGGCACTCACCAGACACTGAATTTGCCAGCACCTTGATCTTGAACTTCCCAACTTCCAGATGAGAAATAAATTTCTGTAGTTTAAGCCACCCAATCTATGGGATTTTGTTATAGCAGTTTGAATAGATTAAGACACACCCCTTCCCTTTTTTGAACTATTGATGCTATATTATGATGAAGAATTTGCTAACAATGTTTTTCATGTCTATTGTCTGTTGAATCCAAAGTCAAAACATCGTTTGTTCATTCATTCACTAAGGCATCTGTGTTGCCTTAGTACATTGGCTCAGGGTGAGCCCGAAGTCACTCAGAGGCTCCCATCTCAATTTGATGTCCAGGTCTGTACCACTGTTACTGCCAATTGCTGGTTTGGAGGTTTTCAACAGCATGTCATGTAACGGGGCAACTACATCAAAGATCTCTTATTTAAATATAAAACTTCAGGACATAAATATCACTTAGCTGCCACTAGGTACCCAATGCCTTATTGCTGAGGCCAAAGAACAAGAACTCTTCTTGCTCAGAGAGGAAAAGGTATAAATGATTATGAACAAAGAGTTCTATAATACTCTACCTCCAGTCATTCTTTCCTGCATCTAATCCAGTAAATCACGATAGGTCCTAAAAGTTTCTTTCCCTTTTCATTCCCAACTTCCTAAATGGTAAAGTTATTCAACACAGGCTTATTTTAGTGGAAATAGCATGGTTGTCATATAAGTATAGACAGCACTTTATATCTTTAAGTGGAAAACTAACTGCTACAGTCATGCTGACGTAGACTTTTATAATTGGGCCCCAAAACAATGTTGGCAAAGGTACACATGGTGCCTGGCTTTTTTGCATCCCTAGTGCTATCCACTGAGTAACACCATATAGGCTTTTATCTGGCTTAGTATGGAGGGTCCCTAAAACTTAGCCCCTGCCAGCCCTGTTGAATAGGGAAAGGAGATGGGTAATTTAAAAGAGCACAGGAAAATAAACATAATACTAAGATAACTCCAGAGACATCCTTTCTGTTCTCTTTCAGAAAGCTCAAACCAGAGTCAAGAAATAGTTTGTCTTGAGGCAGTGGAGAGAGAAAAAGACTCTTTCCTTCCCTTATGGTCGGTATCCCTAGGCAAGACTGCACAGAAACATAAAGTGGATCTGAGCTGGCTTCTCCCTCACCTCCTCCATCCACAGCAGCGTTTTTCTCCCTGGAGTCATCTCTCAGATGGCTGGTGCTGAGGACTGTGCAGGTGATTTGGTTTTTCAGTGGAAACAGGAGGGAGTAAGAATGTCCTCCCCTGAAGTGTGTGGTCTCCCAGTCCCCGAGGCCATGTCCCCACCTGCTGCTGCCTCCCCTCTCCACTCCCTCCACATTCCCAGTGAGTCACCAAGGGCTTGGCTTGGGTGAACATTTAGATCTTGTTTTCTTATTAACCTGAAAAAAGCTCCCCAGGGACTGTGATGTGCTTGTGTCCTCTTAGCCGCATATTTGAGCCACTGACCTAGTTTCTTGCCATCCCCGCCCCCACCCCCTGGAGAGATAAAGCAAGTTGCCCAAGATCACACAGCAAGGTACAGGGTGGGAAGAACCCAAGGACCCTGCTTCCCAGTTTTGTGTTATTTCTAACAAAACATTCCTCCCATTGTAAGAAAAGGGCTTTCAGCTATGCCAAACTGAGAATTAAGAATATAGAAAGAGTATCCTGCAGGGTTCCAAGAAAGAAAGACAAAGAAACAAGAACAGATTAGATATTGGGTTTGTTTTCTCCTGCCACTGAGCCAACTGCAGCTGCTTACAGGGACCTGCAGAACTTAAGACGTGGCACTCTGGCAAGAATGTAGTCTAAGCATCCTCCTCTGGATGAAGAAATGGGCAGAACAGAGAGCCCCCAGAGGCTCCGGCCTTGAGAAGTCCCAGCTGGTTGACCAGGAAGCAAAGCCTTGGGATCATAAGTCCTTATCTAGTCCTCCAAAAATTTTGACCCACTTCCTACTCCCTCCAGACTGTGACTGTCTATGAGGTTTTCCCACTGGAAAGAACTGCATCCAAATGTCACAGAGTGGAGCTAGAGAGGCTTTTAATGTTTTCAAATATTCTTGTATTTTCCAAGTTTTGTTCCGTGAACTTATACTGCTTTTATAATTTAAAAGAATTAAATTACTCTCTCAAAGTAAGAAGGCAGTGGCTCCTAGCATAGTTCTTGAAACAGTCTGCAGCCCTAAGCGTTTTCCTGAGCTCTTCCTGTGCTCCATAGCGGCTGCATGATTGATGCCTCGTCACACCTGAAGTGAAGGAGCCACAGGGCTGCGATGGAGCCAAAGAAACAGGGAAAGTAGTCTTTGTTGCTAGCTTGGTTTCTTTCTAGAAGATTCTTGTGAGGCTTTCATCTATCTATCTACTCCCTTCTCTGTACTGAAACCCACTGACCCACTCTACACTGCCAGGTTGATGTCTCAAAAGGATCAATTAATTTCTGGTTTTCCTCTCTTTTCTATTTTTTTGAGGGGGTTGGTATATCTTTATTTTAAGAAAGCAAAGCTGTGAGTATTCAAATTGCACGGAATGTGAAACAGATGCCACAGCTAACTGGCCCTTCCTTGCAATTTGGCCCTCAAAACCATTTTAATCCTCCCTTTTCCGAACTAAAAGCTGAAGTGAAGGGATGTAAACATCCAAAGAGGTGAAATTTTATCAGCTATTTTCAACTTGAGGTAATAATTTCTGGAGGTTCTGCAAGCGATTTATGTCATTTATAAGCACCTTCAACTGCCACTTGGCCCCCACAGGGGCAGAGATGGGTCCAATTTCACAGAGGTGATGGCTCTTGTTTCGCGAGGGTTCCCTCCTGGAGCCGGTGTGATGATGCACTTTTCCTGGGATTTGCCCGGCCTGGGGCAGAGCAGGGGAGGGCTGAGTGGTCCAGGGAGCTGTACATGAATCCCACAAGGACCCCATGCTCCCCACCCAGATCTGCAGGAAAACCTGTTTAGGCACCTGACAGTGTCCTAGTGCATGAGATGGACACCTGATCTGAGACCGGAGGGAGCCACGAGGGTTCTCTAAGGCAGCAGCCAGGCAGCCCCGGTCTGTCTGCATTTTAGTGCAGAGCCCAGCTACATGCATACCTCACTCAGCTCAGAAGGGATGATGACTTGGTAGCTTTTAAGGTTTTATTCTTTGCAGAGGGTAGGAAGGGTTGATGGGTCTGAAATTATTAACATAAATCAATCATCAACTGAATGGCCCACAAAAATAAGAGCAGAGAACAGTCATAAAGGCAAGAGGCTTGAGATATGAATTCTTTTGCCATGTTCCTCCAGAGAGAGCCTACACGTAGCAGAAAACATTCTCTCTTAGAGTCTGCCTAAATTTAAATTTTTGAATTAGGTTGACAAAATACCAAAGGACAGTTTTTAAAATGTCCCTTGGCCAGAACCTCATAACCAATAATACCGGTTTTTGACACCTGGCATGCACACTGTGCCAGGAACAATTGTAAGTGCTTAGGAACATCATCTTATTTATTTATTCCTTTGATATAGGTATTAGACCCACTTTATAGATGGGAAAACAGAGGCTTCCACAGGCAAAGAAACTTAACACAGCGAACAGGCTACAGAGCTCCTGCTCCTTTAATCACCCCAGCTTGCCCAGTTCCAGGAGCCTCATCAGGAAAATTAAGTGGCTGCTTCCACCAGGTCTTTCAGAAGGCACCGTGCTCTCAGTCCTGATGATCATGCACCCCAGTTCTCTGTGCAGGGCACCCATCTTTTATCTCCAGTAAAACTGTTCTCTCACTTGCCCGTGATTCCTGCTTTCCATAATACATCCAGTCATCCTCACCTGAACAACATACTGGAGTACGGCAATTTGCAGCCACATGAGGAACCGAGGGAGAATGTGCAAAAGCAAACTGTCACTAATTTTAATGCGTGGTTAACACAAGTAGAGAGTGTGCTCAGAGTGGACTCTTACTGCTTTTGTGGAAAATACCCTTCCACGACAACTGTTTTTTAAGTGTTATTTCTGATTAATTACAGGTTATTTCCTCCCTCCTTGCCTTTCTCTGTCTTTCTCTCCCCTATTCCTTCTTCCTTCTTCATTATTAGCACCATAATCTTCCCTGCCTCTCTCTCTGTATCTTAATTTTTCAGCTTATGTACTGTTGGAAACAATTAGGAAAGATGAACACGTATGTGGTTAATATGGTCTAAAATTCTCCCAACGCTGGGAAGACGCATCACCACCTGTGTTCCAGCTTCGGCATGTGCTTGGCAGCAAATTGCAAGACCCGGAGGTCATACTCAGGAAAGCAGAAACACATTACATTTTAATAATCACCTACCTTTTCAATAGCTTTGAGCTTTCAAATGTCACCTCCAGTTACTGGGAACTACAATCAACCTGCGAACCCTCTCCCTCCCCACTCAGCAGCAAGAACAGCAGACGACTGGGGACAACTGTCAAAGGAAGATGACCAATAAATATGAGTCTCAGGCTAGAAGCGATTCAGCAGAATCAAGCTCATCAACTTCCCAGCATGGATTTTATTTTATTCTAAATCAGATACTCATTAATGGGAACATTCTTTGAATCATCATTTTATTTACACTGGAGAAATGCAAGACACATTGTCTGGCGGGGGAACGAAGTGGCCTTGACTGCGCAGTTGTAAGTACTGCCTTCTGCAGCCTCCTCGATTTTCATGCTCATGGAAAACACCCAGGCCAAACGCTCTCTAGTAACAAGTTAAAATGGCACTGGAAAGTAAGCAATTTTCTTTGATTTAAAAAAAAGCATAAAGAACAAGTGTGATTTCAGGGAAAAAGTGAAAAATCTTACCTGCCTTAGATGTCAGAACCAAGTCATACAGATTGTCCTACTTAAGGGGAACCACAGGGGTTGGTGGAGGAGGCAAGTCATGTCCTGGCTTGAGACTGTGCCCGCCTCCTTGTTGTCCTACTAGGAAATGAGGTTCACGGGGACTCTTGCCCTCCTTTAAGGGCTGTGTCTTCCCAACTCCTGTCCAGAGATCAATGCGCACTAGGTGCTCAATGAAAGTGTGTGAAGCAAATCAGCATTGGGCTTCTGGGAGACACCCTATTTTTGTTAAATGGCAGTCATATTTTACTTCAATTATAGTCAACACCAAGCTAGTCTATAGGCCAAAAAAGAAAAAAATACTCAGAGGGAGCTGTACATGTGCTTTGTATTTTCCATGGAGTTATAAAGAGGAAGGCAGGCCAAGAAATCTCTGGCAAATCAGTTCATGGAATCTCCTACATGCCAACATCTACTATCCATTCTTTGAGGAAGCTGCGGTATGTTCAAAGTTTTGAACTACCTCTCTTAATCCTATGCTTTATTTTTACAGTATTTTCCAGTTCTTGAAGTGTTAACCGTGATTACCTCATGTTACCCTGACATCAACTCAGTGAGGTAGGTGTTATTAGTATCCTTCCAGAAGAGAAAACTTATTAAAAAGCATTGCCTTTTTCAATAAGAAGTGACTTTCTTTCCACGGCAGCGTGACTTTCTCGGCGATACCTTTGACCTAATTAACAGCTCTCCCTTCTCCCGCCCCTTAGAGCTTTCCTTCTCTTGTCCTTCCTATCTTTGGCCAAGATGATTCCTTCTTAGGTGGACTCCTTTTTTTTGCTTTTTAATGTGACACCTTGACCTAATCAGAGAAAGCCCTCTGACTCTAAAAATAAATGAATGTCTGACAAGAAAGAAAAAACAGAAGGGAGGAGGAATGTTTCAGAACTTGAGGATTTTGGAGACCGACCCATGTGCAGATGGTATTTAATGTTCTCCAAACACCAAATGCTGGCTTCCATGCCTGGCTTCTTGTTGTCATTTCCTGGTCACTTTAAACTGACTTATCAAATTGGATAGATTCTTTGATACATATGTTGGTATTTTAAGTCCTGGTGGGAACAAGGCCTCCCATTTGTTTCAAGTTTTACTCTTAAGAAATGTTTTTTAAAACCCTGCTTAGAAAAGGAATCTCAGTCTAAACCCACGATGGCTTTGGTCTTCACCCAGTTCAACAAATGATGCCAACCACTGGGCTTCTTATTAAGAATGATTCCAGCTGACTCTACTCTCCACAGGGGAGTTAGTTTAGATTCATGGAGGTGACAGCCAGCAGACAGCTGGTAATACACATTCTAGAAGTAGGACGTTGAGATTTGGGTTGTGAGGGTACCTAATAAACAACACCCCCCCTTCTTCATGCAAGTTCTGAATTGAAAGAAATAAGAACAATGAATTAACATATTGAGACTGAATCATCATCTTTGTTGAGGATGTGACCCAGGGCAAGGGCATAAACTGGGGTGAGAAGAAAGCAGAAATAATAACCTTCTTCATGCCCCTTTATCTCTCTTTTCTAGACCCTGAACAGCAGGCTCAAGGAAAGTTTGGTCTTCAGAGCAAACACCTTCACCCACATTACTGGTCCTAAAGGAAAGGGAAGGAGGAAAACAGACCAGCAGAGCTTTACCCAGCCAAGACACAAGAATCAGTGTGCTGCCCACCAGTTCTCCCTCCTGCTCCATGTGGGAAAATCACACAACCTTTCTGAGCCTCACTGTCCTCAGCTTAGAAAGGAGTGGCTGCTAGGAGAGGGCCATGGCCCAGTCTAGCTCTGAAATGCCATCCATGGTCAGCCCCAGCAGTGACCCTGATGAGGCGCAGGTCCACTTGCTATCTCCCTCAAGACATTAGTTCCCTTTGCTGAGGCTCATGGTCAAAAATCACACCCTGGGACTCACCAATCATCTCAGATGATGTGACTATGAGGGTGATTCAGTGTCTACCTGTCCACATCACCAGAAAAATCACTCCAGGTGTGCGAAGTGGGAGCACCTCAGCCCACAAACAGGACTTCGTCATCAACACTAGTCCCTGGGAATATTAGGACTGTCTTTTTCTTTAAGATCCTAGTATAATACTCAAGAACATTATGGAGACAATGATGTAGCCAAGTGATAGAGAAAGATGAAAGAACAGAAGCTGGGGGTCCTGTATTCTAATTTTGGTTTAATATTAACAAGCCACGTGACCTTAACATCTCAGGGTCTCTTTCCTCATGTACAAGGTGATAAAATCAGGAGCTTTCAAACTTATTTTCCCTTTTCTAAAATGTAAAACCTGCCATGGCTGATGTAGCTCAGTGGACTGAATATCAGCCTACCAAACAAAAAGTCGCTGGTTCAATTCCTGGTCAAGGCACATGCCTGGGTTGCAGGCCAAGTGGGGGTGCGGGAGAGGCAACCACACATTGGTGTTTCTCTCCCTCTCCTTCTCCTTCCCTCCTCTCTCTCTAAAAATAAGTAAAATTTAAAAATATATAAAACCTTACATGGAATATGAATATACAACATGGATAAAAATAAATCTGCTCTGACAGAATTGTGCGTAGAGAGGCTCAGACCCACCCCACTTGATGTTTCCATGCCCTCTGAATACTAGCCAAACCTGCAACTGTGGCAGATCTTGAGGTCTCATGAAGCACCCGCCCAAAAACAGTTCTGTCTGTACTGGGGCACATGTGGGGCCAACGCTGCATTCTGATATCAGGTCCACTTGACAGCCTACCCAGCCCTCCTGAAGCTGTACCCCTGATCGTCCTCAGCAACTATTAAAGAAAAACTGAACAACGTGCCCAACAGTGATGTGGGCCAGTTATCACCAGGCAGAATACAAAAGCCACAGGTTAAATACACTGGGGTTTTCATAGCAAGACTAAATTCTAGCTTAACAGGGGGAGTGAATGAGGCAGGGGCGGGAAGGGAGAGAAGGGTAGGGCATGAAGGCTGAGCACTATTATAATGTAATTCAATTGAAAAGATATTCTCACTACTTTGTGTTGCACAGTCCAGACCCCAGGCATGAGATTTTTACCATGAAATAGTGTGAGAAGGGTCAGGTTCTCCTCCTGAGAGAAAGCGCCTCCCTCTCACAGGAAACATGAAGCAGTTTTGGCCTTCAGGAGAGCTGGCCCCATCCTCTGGTGGTCACCCAGCCCCCTCATATATCTCCTCTGCATGTGTTAATTCTTTTGAAGGTGATGGGGGTCCTTTGCATGGAAGATATATGCAGCTCAGTGGCGGGAAGTGAGATCCTAATTATCTGCAGCTGACAACCTTTCAGGGCCCATTATAAAAGAAATGTCTGCGCCAGCCGCTCAGAGCCCTAGATCCCAGCTCCAGAGAGCTTGAGGGAGCAACAAGGAGTGATTCTGAGAGCCTGATTTATCAAGGAAGATTAGAAGAGTTACATCTATGGTCTGGTGAAACAATGACAGAGGGGGAGCAGGCTAATGGTTGACAAAGGGGCAGAAGAAAGAGAAGAGATTTATGTAGCCTGGTACGAGGGTGAGCCATTGGAGGAGTGAAGTGAAATGAAGACGGGAAAGGAAGTACGAGTAAATATCAGGGAAACTTTCCACACTGATTTATTAGACAGACTAGCAAATCTTCCAAATGAAGCTTCATCATCACCCCGAGAAAGTGAGTGAGCCTACGTAAATGTGTCATGGCCGTTTGTCTCCATCACTGTGGGACCTGTAATGACATCTAGCACGGCTTTCCATCTTTCTCCTGAAGAGTGTCCTTAAGAGTCAGGAACAGTCCTTGTCTCTGTGGGACACTGGGAGGCTCCTAAGGGACATACAGCCCACGACCACAGTTCCAGGTGTAGCCACTTGCTAACTATCACCAAAGCTTACTATCTACTTTACAGTGTTACTTTCCATGGTACACAGCCCAGACACTCTCTGGGGATAGAAGGGAGCTTATGCTTGGGCTGAATGCCAGGAGGACCCTTTAAAATTCAACTGACTTCCCCTCAGCAGGAGCACATGGAGACGTGCTGGTGAATCTGACCACCTGCAGAGTGCCTCTACCCGATTCTGACCCAGATGGGGCCCTCTTAGCTGCCTCTTCATTTCCTCTCAGATTCTCCTGTTCAGATGCCACTGCACGGGCCAGTTTTGCATAAGCTCCTGCTGACATCACACAGGTTCCACCTGACCTGACCTTGTCTCCAGCCTTGGGGACTGCCTTTTGCTACAGAGGTGCAGATGTCTCAGCAGCCACCACTCACCCCTCCGAACACAAGTGGAAGGGATGAGCTGATGTACAGTAGAGGAAACGTTTGACCCATGAGACAGGGGAGCTGCAGGCATAGTCTTTCTCCTTTTTTCTCCCAGATGTACTAGATGGTGAGGGTTTCCTGGGGAGCAGTCCTGCAAGATCAAGCAATTGGTCGGATATAAGAGCATCCAATGGGATCAGACATCCTCATACTGGCTCTCCCAGCCTCACTCTCTTTTCCCCTCACTCCTGCTCACTGGGTTGTACCCCCGACAGGATGAAAGAACAATAACCTTTGCCTCAAGTTCTGCTTTTTAGAGGAACCCAGGCTAAGATATGACCAAATAATTGGGGCACAAGAGTTACTAAATAGTGTGAATAAAGGCATAAACTTCTTTCATCATTTGGCCTGTGCACCTGGTCCAGACATCTCTCAGGCATTGTACAGAACTGTCCCCTTCCAACCTCAGTACCCTTAATGGTGCTTCCATTAAAGTCCATACAGAGTCAGGATCCTCATATGGGCCCCATCTTATATTTCAGTGTCTCTACTGGCTTACTCTACTTGAGAAGGCTGGTACGCTGGAGGACCTGAGCTCAGCCAAGCTGGTGTTTCCTACTCTGCCTCCCCACCTCACCCAACAGGAGCTGAGACATAACATACAAGCTAGGCCAGGACCAGGAGAGTCCATTGATGACCAGCCCTTTGGAGGTCACCTGAGAGGACATGGACAAGCCTGCAGCCTTTCCATCCAGCTGTGAGGTTTCTCTGCCACAACCACTTTTGATTCCACTCTTTGTGTTACAGGCATTATAATTCTAGTCAAGCACTGGTAAATTCAGAGTCCTAACCCGATCGCTCCACATTGCCAAAAGCCCAGGTTTTGGTGCCCCAAAGAGACTCTGTGACTGTGTTATCTACAAACGTTTCAAGCTTTTGTTGTCGCTTTGTTTTCTGGTGTGTATTTTGAGTTCAACTGTTTTTATGTCCCCACCAAATAAAAAAAAAAATTCCTTAGTAACCCATTATGGGTTAGTGAATTCCCAAACCGTTCAAAAATACTTTAAAGTTCTTTTGGGACATAGCCAGATACTTAATATTGTATTACATTTTATAGTTGTCACTTAATCAAGCTATTTAATATTATAGTACATTTTAAAACTGTCACTTAATCACATTTTCTTGACCCTTTTATGGGAATTAAAGATCACTGTAGATAAAAAATGGCATGCTTTAGTTTAAATAGATTCAGTATGTCCAGTTTGACAGTTACTTCTGAGACATTAAAAGAATTTTCTGTGATTAATGTGACCCACACACGTTAAATGGTGTAATGTTCCATTTCTTCAGCCATTAGCGGAAACAGCATCAGACAGAAGGAGCCAAAATGTAGCCAACTATGTGTAAAGCCAGTGATGGGGGTGCTGGTGGTGGGGAGTTTAAAGATAATATAGAGCCAGGCAGGCTGAGATAAGAGAGAGATTTCCACTGATTTAATATTTGCTTTCTCTGGGCATCTTGAGAGCAAAGCCTGAGAAACACAGGGGTCAGGACCCAGGAATGGCATGAACGCCAGCAGAGCAATGGTGGCCCTCGGAGGGGAGCCTCCGTGCAAGGGGGGTGCATCTCGGGTGGGCGGCTGAGTGGAGTTACTTGGTGCTTGTTATAAATGATTGATGAACATTGCTTCTAAATTTAGAAAAGCTCTCTAAATGGACATTTACTCACAATGGAAAAAAAAAACCCTCTGAAAGGTCCATCCCTGGAATGGTTTTGTTTATGGCACTGTGATAGTTCTGGGCAATTAACCTAGAATTGCGTCACTGGAAGATTTTATATTCTTAAGTGTTCACTCATGTAGTTAAAGTAAATTATGTCCTTTTCCAAACATGTTCCAAAGCATTGTACTGGATTTTAAAAATCCTGGTCCCTAAATCCTACTTGTTTGTTTAATTAATCTGAAAATCACTGCTCCTGCTTTGTTTCTTAATCACAGATCACATGCACTGTATTTGTCAGCAGCTGCGAAGGGAAGCATGTCCCAGTGTGTTTTTCTTGATTGTTTAATAAGAGTTGAATAATACCCTATTTAATCCATCAAGTAGGACATTACAATAACATTGATCTTTTGTTTGACAGCAAATTTGTTTGATAACAGAATAGAATATAATGTAACCAAATCAGTGTCAGAAATGCATCTCAGCGAATCCAATTAAAAACACCCGTGCACACTCCAGACACTAGCAGTGGGGCGGAGGAACTGAGCTCCGCAAGACACACTGGGCAGGACAGTGTGGAGGGAAAATCGGCCTTGCAAAATGCCCAGAGCTTGCCCAGAAGACCCAGCCAAGCACTCCATGCCCTAGGAATGTGGCCATTTTGGCTGAAGAGCATCAACCTACTCCAAGGTCACAATGAAGAGACCAATGAGCCCCATTGTGTTCCTCCTTTGTTGGTTCAACTGCTGCGACTCTTGGGGTCAAAGCTGCAAGATCCTGCCATCAGTTAGTATTCCTCCTTTCCCCTCCTGCCACCACATAGTAAGGGCTATTGAAGAATGCCATTGTTCACATCCCAGCATCCTTGTCCTGTTTCCAAACCTGCACATAAGAGACCCTTTCTTTTTAGCATCCTTTATTTTCAGGGAGGGATGGGAATTAGTTCAAATTATTGTGTAAGACCCAATCTTTATGGACTTCATGTAGGAAGACAGGTGTCAACCCTGGTATTTATTTACACACGCATTTATTATATGTTTTACAACTGAACCCTTCCTTTCCTTTCAAAACCCAGCACAGAGCTGTAACAAAGCCTCTCTCTAGATACCCAAACCAGATAATGCTGCAAAGGAGAGAAAAGGATGTGTAGCAACCAGCACAAATTCTCAAATGCTCCATTATGAGAGTCATCTATCTTGTCTCAGAAGTTGAGTCGACTGTGTTTCATACCGAGCTACTCATAACACCACATACACACACACACCCTTGGAGAAAGAATTACTGAGGTCAACCAGCTATGTACAAAATAGCCAGATGCTTGAATAAATTAAGCCTTTCTTTCTCCAAGATAATTTATGTGCAGACACTGACCAGATCAATGTGTTGTCCCTCTCATAGAGAAATATGTGAGTGCAGAGACCCCACAGGCCATGGAGGAGGTACAGAGGACTCTCTTCGTGTTATTGGGGGGATGGAGGAAGACCACTGTATTTGAAAAATCCCTAAGAAAACAAGTAGCCATTGGAAATGCTGGGTTGGCCAAAACGTCCATTTAGTTTTTTTCATAAACTAAGACATATTTTTCATTTTCAACAATAACTTTATTGATTTGGATATTTTGAGTATGGTGGCTATGTCCCACTATTGGCTTCTAGTGGGTAGAGGCGAGTAACACAGCTAAACATCTTCCAATGCATAAGACAGCCCCACAGCAAAAATTACTTGGCCAAAATGTTAATAGTATCAAGAAACCTCGCAAGCCACTTTTGGCATGTTCAATCTGTCACAGACCTTTTCCATACACTGCACAAATCCTTTTCTTGCGTTTCACTGTGTTTTTACCTTTCTTGAAATAATAAAGCATAATATGCCAGAAATGTTGCATATCTTCTTCCATCTTCAATATTAAAATGGCTGCACAAAAATTCACCAATTTTGATGTTTTCTTAAATGCATGCTGACATGACAGCTTTTATAATATACTCTAACGAAATTGTTTCAAGTGACGTTAAAGGCAACTAAGCACTAGGAGAGCCATCATACAGAAAAAACTAAATGAACATTTTGGCCAACCCAAATACTTGCACTTTTTTAGGAGCTTTTTCATCAATTTTTTATAGATAATATAAATGTTCCCATCTAATAAAGGCAAAATAAGAGTTTGTAAAGGTGGGTTCAATACTTTTCTTGCAAATACAAGCTAAGAAAGCAAAAGGATAAGTATTATCAAATTTCTCAGGTCAGCCCTAATGCTGTGCTGATGGCTCTCTATAACGTGGATGGCAGGAGAAACCGTTGTTACATTTTTAAAACATTTACATCTAAAACCCAGCTTTCCTTGGCACTCACACTTTATCTTCATCTGGTCACAGAGGGGAAATATCCAGGATGATCTCGTGGATCGAAAAAGTTGAGGAGTCTTTGTTTTAATCCCTCCCTATTTTTGCTCACCCGCATCCCCAGCTCACATTATTATAATTCCTCCCTTCTCTCCACTCACTGCCTCCTTCCTTATTCTTTTGTTCTCTGGCTAATCTTCCCCCTTGTATTAATGAAGTCCTTTGTAGTTTCTCTTCAAATCTTCAAGTGGATTCCTTAGTGACTTCTGTATTTTTTTTTCTTTTCTTTCTTTTTTTTTTAACCTGGTAGGGCCTTTTTTAAAAACCTATGAAAATTATGAATACTTCCTTCCTTTCTGGCACTGCACCATGGGCCTTAAAACATTCTATTACAATTCTGATCTGAAACAGCTTTCTCTTGACCCAGAAGTATTGGCAAATTACAGACCCCAAGCCAATCTTTTATGGAGAAGGTCTGAGAGCAAGTGGTAGCCTTTCAAGTGCTTAACCATAGAGTCATAATCTTTATGACAAATAGCCTCTTGCTTTGCAGTTACAGCTAGTTTACTATGCATATGGCTGAGACAGGGCCTCTTAAAATGGTCAGGGACTTTTTCTCAAGCCCCCTCCCAGGTGTCACATCACTCCTTTTTACTGATCTTGTTAGAGGGACAGCATTAGCCCCACGGAGCACCCGAGCTTCCTGACCAGCTGCCAGGCTGTAAAGCACGGGGAACTGGGATGGTCGATCCAAAGACATCAACTTGTCACTCTTGATGATCATTCATCGGCAACAGAAATAGCCCATGGTGCCTCAGAGATCGATGTGGAGACCACCACTCTTCAACATTATTGCCACTAATTATTAAGATGAATGCGGTGATTAATGGGAGCAATGCTTTTTCACTTTATGCAAATAGCGAGCTCATACATATACATGGCAAAGGGGGCTCACCAACCTGGTGCCCCAACGTTGCTGCTCAGCCCCCTTATTCAGCTGTCACTGTGACCCAGGTGCAACGACTTAGAGCGATTTAAAAAGAAATGCTAAAAATGAATTGTTGATCAGCAGCCTCAGGCAGCTTTTTGGAAATTCCCTTCTACAAGGGCTGTGCTTTGATTAGGGAGAGCTCAATCAAGGCAATAACTAGAGTTATTAAGGATGCTGTGTTAGCTGTAGTCCTTTCAGTTGATGTTGTCTAGAGAAAAGAGCTGGTGAGGAAGGAGAAAATGCAGCTTCTGCTGTGATGATGCGGTAAACCGAGGCAAGCCAACCTCTTTGGGTCTTACTTTTCTCTCTGGTACAGATGTGGAGGTCCAGTTAAATGAAATGAAGCCCCTTTTAACCTCAAATCACGGGATCCTATGAGGCATAGGGTAAGTGGGATGTGAGCCTGAGACTTTTTATCTTCTACCTAAAATAAACACTTTCTGTTACAATAATCCTCAATATAGCATATCTTTCACTACTCATCTTATTCCACAAGCATATATTTCATTCATTCAAGAAATATTTCATTGAGCCCTAGCTGGTGTGGCTCAATGAAATAGTGCTGGCCTGCAAACCAAAGCACCCCAGTTCGATTCTTAGTCAGGGCACATGCCTGGTTTGCCAGCCAGGTCCCCAGTAGTGGGTGTGTGAGCAGCAACCACATAATGATGTTTCTTTCCCTCTCTTTCTCCCTCTCTGCCCCCCTCTCTAAAATAAATAAATAAAATCTTTAAAAAAAAAAGAAATATTTCATTGAGCATCTATTTTGTGTGTAATACAAAACTCCTTTTTCCTCCCTAAGAACTCTGTATACATAACGGTAATCACAGTGCATCCCACTTACTTGCTATGTGTTTTAGGTGGAAGGTCTCCAGTGATTAGAGCTGAACCTTATTCTGTTTTATAAATCTGGTGCCTGACATGGAGTTGGTATTCAATAAATATTCATTAAATGAATGAATGTTAGGCATTGGGGGAAAATGACTATAAAAGATTTCAAGGGATGGTCCCTACCCTCTAGTACCTTACAATATATGGGAAACCAAAGGCAAATGGACAACAAAATGTCAGAACAAATGAGGCAGTTATGTGCAGCCACCAGTAGCTCTTAAATAATGAGTGTCATGTTCAAGAGGTGTTTAGGAAGCATTACTAAGGGATTTCACAAGTGAGAGGCTTTTTATAAGACATTCTAGAACTGGAAGGGAACGTGCGTGCCTGACCACTGGCCTTCAGTCCCATGCCGAACAGATGGCAGCCGGCCTAGTCTTACAGACTTTAAGGTGGAGATTCCACATTCTTTGTGGGTTACTCAGACCAGCATTCTACCCAAGGACTCCTACCACCTACTCAAAGCCTCTCCTTCCGCATGGACTGAATCTAGATGGGTGATGGCCACAAGCTTTTCTAATGCCTGGTGCTGTTACTTCACTGCAGGCCCAGCAGGGACAGTGGATTTGACTGACCACTGTAGTGACTAATTGTGTCACTCAGGATGGCTGATGGTCTGGTCAATATCCTTCTCAAAAACAGTCTCTCTGGAGAACTGAGTAACTAGTGACCAACAAGCTATTCTAAGTCCTTCTCAGATATCCTTGAGATAAAATTTCAGGTGGGTCATCCTCAGTTACAACCCTGGGCTCTGGTCATCCAATCTGTTTAGGGGATTCCTTTTTCTCTCTAGAGGAAAGCCAGAATTCAAGGTCAGGGGAGTAGCATACAATGGTTGGAGCATGTTCTGCAGTCAGGCTACAATGAGTCCTGACTCTGCCCCTTACTAGCTGTGTAAGAAACCCTCGGTATTCTCACCTGCCAGATGGAGAGGATAACTGTGTATACCTTACTGAACTATTTTGGGGAATAAAAAGCATAAAGTGGATAAGACACCTAGCACTTGGTAAGCCCTAGATAAATGAAACGTATAAATACAATTTTTCCTTCGGCTTGCATTAGTCAGCCTAAGGAATAAAACTTAATGCTTAAATCGTCACCCTAAAAAGACACATGCAGTATCTCCAGTTCATCTCCTGCTTTCCAGCAGGCGGGATGGTTTCCTTGGTGTGACCATAATGATTCAAAGACCATATCAGTCATTCCTGCCCAGGTGCTCATCTTTTTATATTTTTTATTTTTTTCAATTATAATTTACATGCAATATTATTTTTATTAGTTTCAGGTGGACACCATAGTGTTAGACAATCATACACTTTACAAAATGTTACCCCTGATATTTCCAGCACCCACCTGGCACCACGAATAGTTATTATATTATTGACTACACTCCCTATGATGTACTTTACATCCTCATGACTTTTTTGTAACGGCCAACTTGTACTTCTTAATCCCTTCACCTTTTTTACCCAGTCTCCCAGCCCCCTCCCCTCTGGCAACCATCAGTCTGTTCTCTATCTATGAGCCTGTTTTAATTTTGTTTGTTCCTTTATTTTCTTCTTTAGATTTCACATAAATGAAATCATATGGTATTTGTCATTCTCTGACTGGCTTATTTCACTTAACATAATACCCTCTAGATACATCCATGCTGTCACAAAAGACAAGATTTCATTTTTATGGCTAAGTAATATTCCATCATGTATATGGCTTCTTCTGTATGCATTTGTCTATTGATAGGCAGTTGGGATGCTTCCATATCTTGTCTATTGTAAATAACACTGCAATGATCATAGGGGTGCATATAAATTTTTCAATTAATGTTTCATGTTTCTTTGGATATATTCCCAGAAGTGAAATCACTGGGTCATAAGGCAGTTCCACTTTAAATTTTAAGGAACCTCGATATTGTTTTCCATAGTGGCTACACCAACCTGCATTACCTCTAAAAGTGCGTGAATAGCTTCTCTTTTATCCACACCCTCACCAACACTTGTTGTTTGTTTATTTATTGATGGCGGCCATTCGGACAGGTATGAGGTGGTATCTCATTGTGGTTTTAATTTGCATTTCTTTGATGATTTGTAACGTTGAGCATCTTTTCACGTGTCCATTGGCCATCTGTATGTCCTCTTTGGAGAAGTGTCTATTTAGGTCCTCTGTCCATTTTTTAATTGGTTCATTGGAGGTTTTTTGGTGTTGAATTAATCTTTTCATTTTATCAACCTTTTGTCCTCATGTTCAGGTTCTGGATGGACAAGCTATTTTAGGAGAAAATCAGTATAAACTGTACTGGAATGTGCTGCACAAAGGTGTGCATTTCAGATGATGCCATCCCCGAGACTGCTACACCCCATGCCTGAACCTGCTCCCCTCCCATGGCCTGGGTCCCAGAGCAAGCCAGCGAACGCTCATCAGTGGCAAGGAAAACTTATCAGGATGCTGAAACCACTATTAAATGTATAAAGGGTGTAGAACTGGAAAACCCCAAAGGGGGAATGGGAAATTATTCACTGTCAGAACTGCTGTGATGGACAGAGTGAGAAGCAGGCCTGGACTTCACAGTCAGCTTCAGTCTCTGCAGACATCTGGCCTCTCCAAGGACACTGAGGCTCAATTATTACTCTACATGCTATACAATAGGAGGCCCCAGGTTTCCATTGTCCACATACATTAACATGAATTTTCCATTATTTAAAGGTAGTTTTTAAGGAAGTGTTTGTGGGTATGATGGATGCCCCTCCAAGGGCCTCCTTGTGTATTCTTCTTGTAGGCTAACCACCTGTTGGTCACATCTGCATTTGTCATGAGAAATTGTGCTTCTCCAGCTCATTTTGATTCCAGATACAGTCAGTGCTTCTCAGAATACCAAGTCCCCCAGGCATCTGCCAGGGACTTTAGTTGAGTCCTCAATCCTGCACTTGGCTTTGCTCCTGGTAGCCTGACCTAGCCATGCTGCTAACCTAGCTGCTCCAAGTCATGTTTGACTAGTGCGTTTTCTACTAGGGTCTCCAGAGCAAGGCAGGGAAAAACAATCAAGTTTTTTTCCCCCTTCTGCATGAAAATCTGGGTTGTGAAGCTCTAACTTTAAACACATTGCTTCTCCAAAGGGTCCATCAGAACCGTGGAAAGTCGCTGCTCCTGGAGGAGACCACACAGATTACCAGCTCATCACCTCAGTCCAGACCCGAGCATGCAAGGCTCAGACAGGAACATTCCCAGGTCCTGGATGGTTAGTGGTGGTGCTGGGGAGCCACCCAAGTCAGCCGACCCTTGCCTGTTTCTGTTACTCCACAGCCAGGGCCACTCAAAATGAGGAGAGAGCCAGCCTGTGTCCACTTTTCCCTTTCTCTCCTTCCTTTTTTCCTTCTTTCCTTTTCTTTATTTGGGGGGGGGGGTGGAGAGGGGCTTGGAATATAATAAATAAGATAAGAAATGACAAAATATTCAGTAAGTTTATAAAAAATTATATATTTTATACATTTGTATTTAACAAATAAAACTGTGCTCTTTCCAAGATAATTAGGGAATTTTTTAAATGTTAAGGCATAACACACATTGGGCAGGATGTACACTTGTACCTTCTTTCAGTCCTTGGGTGTCTCTCTGAGACTGTGTACAGGACCTTGTTTAGAGAAAACTTCTGAGTTTGAGCTTTATGCGGCTGCAGAGCCAGGGAAAAATGACCTCCACTTCATGCCCTGCCTCCTTCTCAGCCCTCCTGGGTGAGTTTTAACTACATCACAGAGCTTCCCATTTTGAACAAAGGGGGAAGTTGAGACATAAGAGAAGGTGAAGACAAAGAGAACAGAAAACAAGAGAGTGAAATAGAAAGAAAAGGAAAAAGAAACACCCATTTAGCTTGCTGCTATTCTCATTCATTTTTAAATTATTCCCAGACCCAGCACGAGCAGGGGATCACCAGGAAGAAGGGAATCAGTATTAGAAAAGGCCTCTGTGGCAATGTGTACCCTCACATACGTGCGAACTAGAAGTCCAGCCACGCGCACAAGGCAGAGCACAGTCCTCCCAGCCTCCAGCACAGGGTAAGCTGGTGACTGCTGGGCAGAGCCTGCATGGTCACAGAGCTCGACACTCGCCAGTTTATTTACTCCCAAAGACAGTCCTTCACCGCACACACACTTCTTTATGAATAGATAATAGGGGCTCATTATATTGTTATAGGTAATTTTGGGGTCAAAAGTGAAATCAACTGGTAAATGTGCTAAGTGTATTTTCCTTTATAACAGAAGTTATTTTCAAAAGAAATGGGAGCTCTAGCCATACCTAAGAAATCACCGAAAACCTCAGAGAGTAAGCAAAGCCCTTTTTTTTTTGAAAGGTGACCACACTTTGAGAGGTGACTGGCCGGCTGGACAGTTAGTGGTAGGGTGGTGACAGAGATCGGGCCGGGAAGGACCCAGAGAGGCCCGTGGGATGCAGAGCACAGAGGCTGGGGATCGGCTCCTTCGCTGTCACGGCCACTCCCGGTCAAGGGAAAGGGTTTCTATGACCTGCAGGAAAGAGATGAAGCTATGCGCCCTTCACTGAGCAGGAGCTGAGGACAGATAAATGTGCACAAGTAACTGAACACGGGAGTGCCATCAAGATATCCTGAGGGGAGGGGGAATGAGATAAGAACCCAAAATTGCTGCAGCATTTGAACTCTTCGAAAAGTGCAACAAGAAAAATAAACGTGGGGAAAATCTAGGAGAGAAATTCTATCTGGGAGGAGTCTTTTCTTCTGCAGAACGTACTTGTGATAACCTGGCAGTAAATTTGGATCTGAATATCCAAGCCCAGCATTCAACACAGAAATCTGTAGTTTCTAACAAGGAATTTTTCTTCTGCTATGGTTTGTGAAAAGCATTTTTCCCTGAAGCTGGAAAAAGAGATCTTTTTTCTTTTAAAGGAGTTGATATCTAGTGTCCCTTCTGACTCTAAATTCAACGATCTTTGAAATTCTAGTGCTTGTCCTGATTCTGTATTATAAGCAGAGGCTGGGACGGGAGGAGTTTGTTAACAACATAAATATTAAAATTGCATCGGTGTACTGCATACCAATAGTATAAACAGTGCAACCTTAGAATTAGGCAAAGCACATTTTGCAAGTCTACACAGATGTGCAAGAGTATGCAAACTACTTCCTCTATTTCTGGAAGCTAAAGAAATCTTATTTGTAAAACAGTTTTTCTTTCTTGTCTTTTTCTTAGCACACCCCCTCCCAAACTTCAACTGCTGTTCCTCTTACTACAAACACATATTTCTGTTAATCATTTCTTTCCTGCTGAAAAATGCCCAATTCATCCCTTGATATATCCTGTACTTGATGAAATAAAAAGCTACTTTCTTTTTTTAACTGAAGGTCCAGTTAAATTTTAAAAGTTATTTCTATTCCTCCTTGATATGTTTTTAAATAACTCACCCATGTTGGTCAAATTTGGGGGGAAATAATCATTAGAATCTCCAAAGTGTTTTGGGAAGACCCCAGGAAAGGTATTGGGACTTTATATCTGGACAAGATGTGCACAGTACAACAGTAAGCCTTGGATTCCATCAAAAGGCTGGTGAATTCGTGGACAGGGAGTACTGAGTCTGATTATCTTGGTTGTGAATTAAAAGCATCTGACTTCTTTCATTTCCTACTGGGTGACCTTTCCCTGCCTACTGATACCTCATGTTCAAGAAACTTTTATGAACAACTACTGTATATAACCGGCACTTGCTAGGAATTGTCTCATTTGTCTTCTCCAAAAGTCCTCAGACTCTAAAAGTCAGGCTTTTTACATTATATGACAGCAACCCCCATCCCAGGTGGTCAGAAGAAAGAAAGAAAGTGGATTAAACTCACATAAATTTAAGTGCAGTTCTGGTAAAGGACTTGAAGCAGAAGGCTAAACTAAACATTATGGCCAAATTGAGGTTTCTGGACTAACTGTACTAATGTTTACCCATAATGGGAAAATAAGAGACTATATATGTTCACTTAGAAGATGGGAGATTCTCTGCAGAGATAATTCTCCACAACAAGTCATTTTAAATAGGTTTTTGAAAGCAGACAAGCTTTCTAAAATTCATGATCATGCATCCATGAAACCAACCCTAATGTCTGGAAAAAGAACCTAAGAGACATTGTTTGAAAAAGTTTAAGAATAGTTTACAAATCAACTACAGTTTATTAGTTTCCATAGTTTAAGAATAACTATGAAAACCTCAGGACTAGATGCTTTCTAAGGTCCTTGGAAGCTCAGACCAGCCATGATCCCATAAGATGAAGGTTGATATTGGGCCAGTATAGACTAGTTGTTAAAATATTGAATCACTTCCATATCAGATGTTGAACAGCTGTTGCTTTGAACCCACTGATGCTTCCCCACCACCCTGACCTCCCACGGCAGGAGACTTCCTGCTCCTGTGCTATGGCCAGCATCTATCTACGCTGTGACAGTTGTTAAATAGTTTTAATATCACCTCTGTTTGTGATATGAGTAACACGTCTATCCTGACTCAAAATTCTTGGGTCTTAAAAAGCCTTTTGATGGTCAACATTATTGGTGTCATATTACACCTACAAAAATATTTAGCACTTTCTGTGAAAGCATAACCATTTACTCATCGTCAAAAAGTCAGACATGTAAGTTTCAAAGAGACTCCCATAAGTGAGTTCATTGCTTGCCTGTAACCAGAAAGACTCTTTCAGGGTTTTGAATACTGGGCTAACTTTGGATTAAAGGAGAGATCATGTCACTATATCCTTCTGTAAGGCTTCCCTGGGATGCCAAGGCAAAGATTAAATTATAGTTTGGGGGTGGGAATCTTTTGATGATTCAAGGGATTGTGCGTGTAAGTGTAGAGAATACACATTAATATAAATGTGCTGTAACATTTACGTGCATGCACACAGATGTGCACACACACAGTTGGAGTGTTTGCCCTCAGAAGGCACAGGGCGGCACTTCCATGCTGACCCTGCTGACCATCGTGACTATGAAAACAGCCCTGGTTTCTAACCTAGAAGAGACCGTAGGGCCGTATCTGAGTAGAAGAGAAAGAACACAGATCCTACCCAGCCAGTCAACAAATATATACTCTTACAGTGTGTATGTGTGCCAAGTATTTTCCCAGAAAAGGATTACCTGCCCTTGAGTTTACATTCCAGAAAATGAAACATAAAAAAGTCAATTAAAATTAATTTTAGGTTCTGGAAAGTTCTGCATAGAAGGTGTATTAAGCTAAGGTGAGAGAAAGTAGTGAGAGTGATCAGGGAAGAATCTGAGAATGAAACATTTGAGCTGAAGACCTGGACAAAGTGCCACCGTGTGAAGTACTGGAGGAGTCTTTCAAGCGAAACAAGTAACAGGTGAAAAGGCTCTGAAACAGCTGTGGGCTTTACATCTCTGAATTATAGCAAGAATGCCAATGTGGCTGGAGCAGAGTGAGGAAGATGAGGTCACACAGTTAGGGAGGGAAGTCTGCTCCCAGCAGTATGGCAGATCAGCTACTCTGACGATCCTACTGCTTCACAGCCCCTAGTGCTGAATCCATTACAACGTAATTTTTAATGCACAGCTGAAATGGCTTGAAAGTAAGGTGGATCCACAGGGGTGAAAGGGGAACTGAAACCGGAGTGGTGAGTTGATGGGAGAGCTGGGTCTGCCCTGGGGCAAATGTTACTAGGGATCCAGAGCTTTGGGGATTGGTGATTACATGGACGAACAGGAGACTGGACAGGACACACACAAGATGGGTGAGAAGACCATGAGGCCCCAGTCCTCCAGGAGAGAGGAGGCTAGTGGGGAAAAGGCTAGGAAAAAGCATCCATAATAGAAACTTGGATCTCTTCATTGCAATGCCGTTTGGAGGAAAAATAGTCTGGGGTTCAAATTTATCTTATCTTGGACAATAAGGAATCCCCAAACTGAAAAATGGCCCTATCTATATCTGTCCCCTTGGACTCCTTTAAAAAGAAATACAAAATTTTCTTAGAGAAATATACCTTCTGTTTAGGTCCCTCAAAATCCTACTTCAGTGATTAAAAATTACTAAGCAACCATGTTACTGAAAGAGCCACCAGAAACAGCAAACATTTAGACTTCCAAGAACTTCAGATGATGGAATTGCTATATGTAGAATATCTATAAATAAAATAGCAAACAAGTTAAAAATAAAATAGAAAAATATGATCAAAGAACAGGCATTTCAAATGAGAATTTGCAAAGAGGGAACAAATAGAGTTTTTGGAAATAAAAATTATAATAGTTGAAATTAAAATCTCAATGAATGATTTTCTATTAACAAATGACCTGTATTGTTAAAAAAAGTCATATCACAGAAAGCAATAAAATAATTAATTGTTTTAGGTCAAGAGCCTAAAAAGACATAATAACAAAATGAAACATGTAGACCTTGATTGGGCCTGGTTTTAAAGCAATACCACTGCTGGGACTATACCCTAAGGATCGTGAAACACCACTTCAAAAGAACCTACACACCCCAATGTTCATAGTCCCAGAATTTATAATAGCCAAGTGCTGGAAGCAACCTAAGTGTCCATCAGTAAACGAGTGAATAAAAACACTGTGGTACATTTACACGATGGATACTATGCAGCAGAGAGAAAGGAGCTCCTACCTTGCAACAGCATGGATGGCACTGAAGAGCATTATGCTAAGTGAAATAAGCCAGGCAGTGAAGGGCAAATACCATATGATCTCAACTATAAGTTAAATGTAATCAACAAAATGAACAAGCAAGCAAAATATAACCAGAGACATTGGAATAAAGAGCAAACTGACAGTAACCAGAGGGGATGGGGGAGAGAGACAACGGGGGATAATAGAGGAAAGTACATCAAGGAACATGAATGGAGGACTCATGGACAAAGCCAAAGGGGGTGGGTTCAAGGGTGGGAGATGGAGACGGGTGGGGTTGGGGGTGTAGTGGGCTGAAAATGGAGAAAACTATACTTGAAAAATAAAAAAAGACTACAAAAGATATTTTACAGACAACTGAGGAAATATGAACGCAGACTATGAATTAGATTGAGGTATTAAAATATTATTAATCTTCTTATTAGAAAGAGGTAACCATTAGGATGTTGTAACTAATTCTCTATGTATCTATTTGTAGTCCCAGAAGGTGAGACTAGAGAGAAAGGGGGAGAAATTTTTTCTTTAACAGCTTTATTGAAATATATTGCACACATCATAAAATTCACTCATTTAAAGTACATAATAAATGTTTTTTAGTATATATAGATGTATGTAACTATCACAGTCAATTTTAGAACATTTCCATCACTTGAAAAAGAAACTTAATACCCTTTAATTATCACCTTCCATTTCCTCACTCCACCTATTCCCAGACCTCAGCAACCACTAACCCACTTTCTGTCTCCATAAATGAGCGTGTTTTCAAGGGTAACCCATATAACACTGAGTATCAGTATTTCATTACTTTTTATGGCCAAATAATATTCCATGGTGTGGATATGCCAAGTTTATGCATCAGCTGATGGACATTTCAGTTGTTTTCACTTTTTGGCTATTGTGAATAATGCTGGTAGAAACATTTATGTACCAGTCTGTTAGTTCTCTTAGATATATACTGTATTTTGCCATGTAAAATGAATGCTTTTTTGCCCAAATTTATGAGGGAAAAATAAGGATGAACATTATACATGGGTACTACTAATTCTGTATCATATAAATGTTTTTAATTTTTTTATTTATGCATATGCATTAAAAGTGTAACTAAAAACCGATAAAAATATCCATATGCAAAATAGTACCCTGGAATACAATAACTGGTTTTGTTTATAAATATTAATTAATTAAGTAAGTAATTAATTAATTGGTTAATTAATTAAAAAGGAAGATTTTTTTCCTGGAAGTTTGGGTCAAAAACGTGGGTGTGCATTATACACAGCAAAATACGGTAACTAGGAGTAAAACTACTGAGTCACGTGGTAACTCCATGCTTAATCGTACGAGGAATGGCCAGACTGTTTTCCAAAGTGGCTGCACAATTTTGCCCTCCCCACCAGCAGTGTATGAGGGTTTCAGGTTCACCATATTCTTTCCTATACTTATTATCATCAGACTTTTTAAATATATATATAGTCATCCTAGTGAATGTGAAAGAATACATTTTTCAAGAGAGAGTTCTCTAGGATTGATGGCAGAACTGAATCATCAAATATAAGAAGCAGAATATTCAAGCGAACATGGAATAGTCACCAAAACAGACCATACTTCAGGCATTAAGTCAAACCTCAACAAATTTAATTGTACAATTGAAATTGTAGAATGTATGTTCTCTAACCACAGCAAAATTAAACTAGGCCAATAGGAAAATATATTTGGAAAATTCCCAAATATTTGAACATTAAACAATAGACTTCTAAATAACTCATACTTCAAAAGTGGAAGTCACAAAGGAAATTAGAAAATACACAGAATTTAATTAAATGAAAACACAATATACCAAATTTGTGAGATGTATTTTACCAAGGAAAGATAAAGGGATGGTAACTAAGCACATGAAAAGATACTCAATATCACTAATCATCAATGATACACAAATTAAAACAAAATAAAATGTACTTCTCACCTATTAGAATGACTAAAACATAAAACCCTGAAAGATACTAAGTGCTGACAAGAATGCAGAACATTGGAAACACTCATTCGCTGGAAGCGGGAATGTCCAATAGTGCAGCCACTTTGGAAAACAGTTCAAGAGTTCCTTATAATCTCAGACACGCACTTATTATACAACCCAGCAAATTTATCTCTAAGTATTTACCCAAAAGAAATAAAATCATATTACACATACAAATCTGTACCCAAATATTTTTTATCAGCTTTTTTTCATAATCACCAAAAACCGGAAACAACCTAAATGTGTATCACCTGGTGAATGAATGCACAGCAGTAGTACAACCACAGATAGAACACTACTCAACGGCAAAACAAACTACCAATACATGCAACAATGTGCATTAGTCCCAAATGTATTACATTAAATAAAAGAAACCAGACTCAAAAGATAACATGCTGATTTAAGTAACTCTTTTATTTACATTTTGGAATAGGCACAAGAAACAGATCAGTAGCAGCGAGAGGATGGACATCAACAAGAGAATTGACTATAAAAGGTCATGAAGTAACTTCCAGGGATGGTGGGAATATTCTAAATCTTGATGAGGTATGGTTACAAAACTGTTTATATTTACCCAAATTAATATAATTATATACCTAAAAGGGTGAATTTTACCTCAGTGAACACGTTTTTAAAACATGTTCATGGAAACAGACACAGAGTACAGAGCTCCCAAACAAGAAAAGGGAGGAGTGGGGAACTCAGTCAATGTAAGAAAGATATGCATAGAAAAATTTGAACAAATAGAAGCAAAGCATAAGACTGTATAAATTAATCCAAATATAGTTATAATGGCAAGAAATATATGAAACTAAATTAATTGGTTTTAATAGAATTTAGCTGATTAAATTTTTCTAAAACAACCACAATGTTTTTAAAGGTGGGATTAGGGTGATCTAGAAAAAAGAGGATTTCAAAAAAGAGCCGTGGTGCACATGTCCAAACAAGTAAAATGAGAACAAACGAGTGATTATTAACAAAAAGTCACTCATTGCTGACCCCAACAATAGCCATTTCAGGGTAAGAGTGGAATGTTTGGGTAGTTTGAAGAAAGATTAGAGGTAATACAGTTACTTTAGGAAGCACTTTTGAAAGGTTTTGATGTAAAAAGGAGTTTTATTGTTGTTTTTTTAAAGAGATGATGTCAGAGTTTCCTATAAGCAATAGAGATAATTTAACAGATAGGGAGAAACTAATGACTGGGAGAGAACAGTAATGATTATCAAACTGAAATGTCTGAGAAGGTGCAGGATACGTGAAGTACAAGAGGGGACGTGGGCCTTAGACAAGGTCAGGCACCCGCGGTAGGAAGTCGTCGGTGTGCATGTGCATGTGAACCACTCAGTGTAGTCACAGGTAAGCCCGGATGTGGCCAAAGGCATACAGGGCAGCTTATCCACTGGCCAGGAACCCTGCATCTATGCTCAGCCTTGCTAGTCTCTCCAGGCACCAGTTCCCCTTTGAGGTCCAGCCCAAGCCTGGCTCTTAGTGAGGGTGTGGTTGCTGACTGTGGGTCTCAGTTAGGACATATCTCCCAAACCAATTACTTTCCCCTTCTTTGGGAAACCTCCCCAAAACCTCCTCCTCCCAAACTACTTGCATTCCTCCCAGAACCAAGCTTGCAGTCAAGTTTATTCTGACCCCTCCCTCTCAAGAGCTACCTCTCTTCCGAGAGTGCTGTAGAGAAGGAGATGCCGAAACCAGTTAGCTCATTTCCCCCGGCGTACGCAGGCACAGGCTGACCACAGATCAGTGGCAAGAAGGCATTGAAGAGTCTGCCATCCCTATTTTGTAAGAACTAAAAACCCACCCAATGCAAGAAATTGTGATTACGAGGTCAGGGCCTCCAGTTTTGAATGTTACCTCATTTGAGTAGGAGCCTACGCTGCCCGCTTCTCATTCCATCTCTGGAGGACGGAGGCCGGGCCGGCCATCAAAGAGGGTAGAACAGGGACAGAAAGGTGTGGCTCCTAGGGCACAGCTACTCCATCGACAGCAGCTGAAACCTTGCCTTCAGCTGACCCATGAAACATCCCTCTTGTAACAGGGCCCTTTCTTTTTCAGAATTACAGTCTAAGTTTAAGTCCAAGCTTTCTTCACATTAGGGATGAAAGAAAGTTTTGGATCCTTTCTGGCCACATGGAGCCATGCTTAGTGTCACAACATGTGGTTTTTTTGACCTCTGCCTCCTCGGGGCTGGCATGATTTTGAGGCATACTAAATGAAACCAGGATCTTATCTGCATTTTTGACTTGGGTAAACTCAGTTTTGATCCATCACTGGATATGAAACAACATCTCTGCGACAAAGTCAGGAAGCTTCCACTGCAAGGTGATTGCCACTTGGCTGAGTCCTGCTCACCCCACAACCAGCCCCTCTGACCTTTGAGAAGTCTGTGATCTCTACTGTGATGTGTGCCATTTCTCCTGCTTCACATGGCTTGACATGTACACAATAACATATTGCCTAAGTGGTCTGTGAATGTATGATCATTGTGAAGATATGTTAACACAGTGGTTCTCAAAGTTGGCTGCATATTAGAATCATCTGGGGAGAACCAGTGCCTCAGAATCTCTGGGTCTGGGACCCAGGCATCCATATTTTTTAAAGTTTTCCAGATGAATGCAACGTGGAACCAAGTGTTTTATGAAAGTATTAGGAAACAAATGTAAGTTACAATTTGACCCCCATGCGGTGCTACCGAGGCAGATAACTGAGGTGACAAATGGATGAACAAGCTCTAACAGCCACAGATTTCACACGTATTCAGATAACAACCCATATGTCACAACTTGCTTGTCTGCTCAGTAGCTGTAAAATTTTTTGATATGATTTCCACATACCAACTTCAGAAAAGTTAAAATATGAAGAAACATGTGGCTTAGAATTTGGAAAAGACAGTAATATTCTTCGTAACCAGAGGGTAAGTGCTCCTCAGAGGTTTTCAGCCATGAGACCCTTATTTTGACTTCGAGTTTGGATCCTGACTTCAAAGCCCCTCTCACTCCTTGTGGTCTGGGGATCAGCGGCTCAGCATCACCTGGGAGCTTGTGAGAAATGCAGAGTCCTGCCGGTCCCAGACTGCTCACTTAGAGCCCATATTTTAACAACACCCCCTGCCAGGGCGCTCGTGTGCACACTTCATTTGAGAAGTACTGATTCCATAAACTACCAGAAGGAAAAGTGGGGGGAAAAAAGTTAAAACTTAACAATTCAAGAGGTTAGGTATTTGACAAACTCACTAATCAGACCCTTTAAGGCAGAGTGTTTGGATTCTGCTGCTCAAAAAAAGAAAGATCATTTGTCGTGGTTTCCTCTTCTACCTCTTACCAGCTGTGTTAACAAGACCCAGGTCCTTTATGCAAAGCTTTAAAAAGGCTCACATTGGGCAGCGCGGTGGAGGCTGATGTGCCACAGTCTTTATGTCGTGTGTCTCTCCTTCCGGGGTTTTGGCTACTAAGAACATTTACATGATAATAGGGTCTTCATTACTTGCAAGCCCAACTGCTCCTCCAGTTGATTAGACACCTGAACTTGTTGTGCTCAGCTTGAGAAGTCATGACTATCTCCATGGCAATTGATGATTTCATATACTCAGAATCAAGACCACAGGTGAACAGGGCTAATGTGTTCATAAGGAGGAAAGCTCCTGTGTTCACATAAATGGCCCCAGTAAACAGGCAAACATAAACACTAAACATTACACACACGCGCGCACACACACGGAACGGGGAGGGCAGAACAGTCTGAGGGCAGCGTGATTCAACAGGGCGGTTTTCCAAAGCTGCAAATTGTCTTTCATGTTTCAAGGCTGTTACACCTCTTAAACCAATTAGAAGATATATCATCCTATTTTTGCAATAATTCTACCAAACCCAACTTTTTGCTTTCTCCAGCCTTGGGGGACTACCCCATTTGACCCCAAAGCATACAATTGTAGGGTCTTCAGAAGGAAAAACAGGCTAAACTGCCAGAAGAATTACTTTGTGTCCCCAGTATTCTGGAACAGGCGGAGCACGTCAGCTTCTCCATGACTAAAGCACACAGGCATGACTGTATTTGTGCCTTCATACAGAATACGCCCCTAAGTAGTAAGATGATTTATTCAATTCAACAAGATTCCTGCCCTGGCCAAGTAGCTCAGTTCGTTGAAGCATTGTCCCAATACTCCAAGGTTGCAGGTTTGATCCCCAGCCAAGGCACATGCAAGAATCAACATATGAATACATAAGTAAGAGCAACAACAAAAAAAATCAATCGGTCTCTCTCTCTCTCAAATAAATAAATAATTTTTTTTTTTAAATTAAAGATATAGCTGACATCTGATCCAGTAATTCCACTTCTGGGTATTTATCCAAAGAAAACAAAAGATTTTACTTTGGGTGGTGGGCACACAATGCAATATACAGATGATGTATTAGAGAATTGTACACTTGAAACCTACATAATTTCATTAACCAATGTCACTATAATAAATTTAATTTAAAAATAACATAATAAAATAAATTTTAAAATATACTTAAGAAAGGAATGCAAACAGAAGGCTTCTCCCAGACCTTCACAGATATCCTCCCAGCAGGCTGGTTGGCTTCCCCCACAGCGTGTGATACAAGAGACCAAACCTTAAGCTGCGATACATGTTTCTGACTGAGCCTTGAAAGTCAAACACTATCACTTTTGTGTTCTATTGGTCACACAGACCAGTCCCGATTCAGTGTGAGGGGTTACAAAAGAAGTTACAGGATCGGCAGAGATCTTGGGGGCTTTCCTGGGTATTTCATGTGTAGACCTTGGCTCCAGTTCCCACGGTGAGGCAGTGCACCATCTTCACCCAGACACCTGATTGCCCAGGCCTAGGACTTAGTAGGAGGAGCCAAGCTGCTGAAATTCACCAGGTTTTGTGATCTCAATCAGACCCATCTAGACATCTCAGTTTTTACTTCACTAAGTACTTACTGAGCATTTACTATATGCTAGGCACATTTCTAGTACTTGGAATATATCAGTAAGCAAAACTCAACAATAGGCAAGTGTATTCACTCATCATCTATCTTCTTTCTAGACTTTGAAAAGAAGAGATTGATAGCTTCTAATCTCTGGGCTTCTTGGAGGTCATTCTGTCAATTGTAGAACCTGGCCTTCATACATGTGAAACCAAAACAACGATAACAACTATTATTCTTATATAAATAACAATAGTATCAGTAGGATATTTGCTATGTGCCAGATATATGTTAAGCAATTTACACTTTATATCATTTGATACTCTTAACAAATCTATGAAGTAAGTACTATTATCATCAGTATTTTTTTTTTCTTTGCAAATGAGGACTCTGAAGCTTATGTAAATAACTTGTCCAAAGTCATACACTTGGTGAATGAGAGATCTGGGAATCTAAACCAAAAACTGTCTTACATCAAAATCTGTGCTCTTGAAGTTGACAGATCATCCCCTGACAGACACTGAGACGCAGCCACCTCCAAAGGCCAGGTAAGTGACGTAAGGGGAGAGAGCAAACGAGATGGTGGGGAACCGTGAGGACACTGGTCAGCCACCAGCTCAGCTTCGTCCCAAGGCATAAAAGTTGACATTTCTCTAAACCACTGCATTAGCCAAATAAAATACATCCCAGGGCCAGATTCAGCTAGCAAGACCAAGGTTCAAAGTATACATATCATATAGTAAATTCAATTAATTTCTCAACCGCAAGAATCTTTACCAGTTTGGTTTTCCTCCAAAGTTTATGTTTAAAATATTGGTTTCTCTGATGAATGAGACAAGGGAGGGTAAACTAAGACTTCATTCTTCATTTATTCATTCAACACATTTATTGAGAAGCTTCTACATGCTCAACTCTAGGGTTAAAGCAGAGAATATGACTGAAATCATTTCTGCTTCTTGGAAGTTAGGTCCTAGTTAGTGAGCTTTGAGCTGATATTCAAGAGGGAACACACAGTGTTCCTCAAACTTATTTTAATATTTTGTAAGACCTAATGTTCCAAGGAAAAGAGTCTGGGAAGTATTTTGCCTTAAACCACGAGATGCAAGATTGCAGCACATTAGCTAAGCAGATGTGCTTGGCCTGGCCAGCACAGTGATTTATAAAGCTTTTGGAAATGTCTTCAGGAAGGGCCTGCACTCTGCTGTTGGACACGGACTCCACCATTATCTATTGGATGTCACCTGCCCTGCTTCAAACATTTATATTACCTAATGGCTCCTGATGGATTTGCATTTACGGCCCCTTTTCACAGCACAGGATCCCTGCTGATTTGAAACCTCTTGGCATCTCAGGAAAACCTAAGAAAGAACGGAAATTGATGATTTAAATATTCCAGATAGAGATAAAGCTAGGGCAATGACTGGGAGCAAGGAAGACATGCCAAGATAAGAAAACATCAGAGACTCCGGAAAACTCTGTAGAATAGTAGGGAGCAAAAATTTTGTCATGGGAAAATGACTTGGGAGACAAATCCACAGGCAATAAAATGAGGTCCCTGCTACCCAGAGTGCAGTCAAAACAGAACAGCCCAAGGATAAGATTGCCAGATAAAGTACAGAATTTCTCATTAAATTTGAATAACAGATGAACGTTAAATATAATTTTTAATCATAAAATTACTTATATTAGAAAATCACTTGGTATTTATCTGAAACTCAAATTTAACAGGATGTTATAGATTTTTGTTTGCAAAATCCAGCAACCCTCATCAGGGCCCAACTAGCTGGTGGCTTAGCGGCACCTTGTAGATTTCACTTTTTTCTAATGTGAAGGTAAAGAACTAGCGGTCATTTCCCATGCTTACAGGCTGCACTCAGTGGCCTGATTTTGATGGACACTGTACCCATTAAAAATGCAGGGCGGCTGATGTGTACTTATTTGAGAACAGAATCAATGGCCTGAGCCTGGCAGGGAACCTGACAAGCCATAGTCCCACTCCCTGCAGAAATCTCACAGAAATGGCCCAAGTAGTCCGTTATAACCAGACCTGAAATATCATTGCACAGGGGGTTGGCCACAGGTCCCTGGACTGGAATCTTGCTCCTAGACAGATAGAAATATCCAGAGGCCAGCTCTACAGAATACCAGCCCAAATCTTGGCCAAAGGTCAGAGGAAAAGAAGAAAACTTTTGGGTAGCTTTTTTCAACATCACCAAATGTCTGCTACACTTTCTTCTAGATACTTAGAAAAAAAAGAAAGCTTTTTGTTCATTATTCAGTTTTACTATAAAATTACATCTAATTATACACACACACACAAATGTACACATCCTCAAAAAACACAATCTTGGCCATTTCTCAGACCAAAGTTTCCCCATTAGAATGAGGACCACTGTTGCACTTTAAAATTAAGTTGGAATTCTTTGAAGAAAATTCTCATTAAGTGATCCATCATCCTTAAGGACTTTCAAAACCAAAAGGGAGTATCACTATGCAAAGGTTTTTTCCCCTGGACATAGCGATATTTGAGTTGTAACAGTTTTGAAAAATCAGACTTTCACCTTAGGAAATTCCAACAGAAAAGGGTGAAGGTTGTAGAGAGTTTCCAAAGCCAATTTTCCATTTCTCTTCCAGATGGAGGAAACGTATGGGACACAGGGGGCTGTGTACCTTTGATTTTCTCTCTTTGCTGATTACTTTCACCCTGAAGCTCATTTGTGTTTTCACATGGATGAACCTGAGCTGCATAGGAGAGTGTGTGTGCACGTATGTGTGTGTGAGTACACATATGTGTGTATGCATAAGTAGATGTGTGATTAATACATTTGGTTCTACTAGGTCATGTGATAAGGAGACTGCTTCCTTTGTACTCCAGTTCCTTTGGTATTCAGGGGAAAACTAACAAATATAAATATTCTTATACTTGGGACTTGATGGTTAGTTTTATGTCAACTTTGCTAGTTCATAGTACTCACATATTTGGTCAAAACCAGCTGGAGGTTGCCATGAAAAATCAGTAGACTTTGAGTAAATCACATTATCCAACACAGTGGGGTGAACCTCATTCCATCAGTTAAAGACCTTAAATGAGACAGACTGAGGTCCTTTGAGGAAGAGGGGCATTTTGTCAACTCTCTGCCTCAGACTTGAGCCATAGCATTTTCTCTTCCTTGAGTCTCCAGCCTACTATCCTACTCTGTAGATTTCATACTTACCAACTTCCCAAATCATATGTAGCAGTTTCTTAAAATAATCTCTTAATAAATCTCCAGTTAAATACACACACACACACATAAATACTGGTCTTTTACCCAAAATTTTGTCCAATGAGATGGCCAGATTTTATTTTGTATTATGTAATCAGTTCATGAAATCCTTCTGTAATCTATTCTGTTAGTTCTGGCTGGCTTTCTGGGCTCTCTGTCTTGATTTAAAAGATGCATTCAGAAGCTCACCTTTACACTCAGACTTGGCCAGAAATTTCAAGAAACTGAATGGGCCCCCTCCTCTCTTCCCTTTGCCACTTCACTCAGAAAGAGTGAATTCACCTACAGACATGCCTTCTCCCCCACAAGCCTGGAGCTTGGATTTTAGTATCAGAGATAAGAGGAGCAGTTTATTTGAAAAGCTAGCCAAAGGCAAATGCTGCTACTCTCACTCTATGTGTGAATTTTTTTGCACAGCTGCAGGCTTCAAGGGAGCTTCGATGCGAAGGCAAAAAGCAGCAGGCAGGATCCCAAACTCTCCAGAAACTTCAGGGACGTGAATCAGAATTCAGCTCTCGGTGCTGAATTGAAGACCCTCTATGAGCACCATGGAGCCAGGCTAGGGGATGAGTGGGAGTCGGTGACCAGGCATTTTTGGATGACATCGCTCTTGTCCAGATGGCATTAAACAGTTACGCTCTGCTTCAAGGGAACTTGGAATCACATGTGCCCCGGGTGTGTTAAAAATCCACCAGTGAGGTTAGCCCAAACACTTCCATTCTGCTTTCCTAGGCATGGCTATCAAAGTTAGTGCAGGCCCCTCGACACCATAATCCATTATTAAAAACTGAAAGCAGCTGCTTGGAGTTCTAAACTTTGTACACAGAGAAACGCATCTGGTCCCAGTTTGCTGCAAAGAAATCAGTTTTGTTCTTGCTCATAGACCAGCTACAGAAAGCACTGGGAGCAGCCCGGTTCTCCAAATGAAGGGCCATCATGCCGGTCTTAAGGCTTCAATCACGCCGAGGAATTTCCAGCCCATCTCCACTGCCAATGTCATTCTACCTGCAGCCTGGGGGCCTCAACCAAGCAGGAACTCTGAAACCCCACCAGTTCAGACAGAGGGGGTCTGAATTAGCAAAGCAGCTCCAGACCCTCAGAGAAATCTCTGCACAGATCATGTGTACAAGAAGGGGGAAAACCATTTGTAATGGATTGTCTCAGCACCATTTTTTTACATTTGTGCAAAGCTGAAGTATCGACTAACTTTCTGTTAATTTCAAAGGCAGAGCTCAGCCATAATTTATCCCTTTGATTCCACTGACCATCAGCAGTTGTGGCCGTTTTCTGCCCGGCTGTGGAGAACAGTTAAGTGATGATGTCCTTACCCGCCTTTGACTTTCCTTCCAGCCTGTTTCAGCAGTCTCACCCAGGCACTTCCTGTCTCCCCAGCTCCACTGTCTGGCACTTATTTCAGACAAGTCAATATGTTTAAATTATATCTGAACTCAAGGTGATTAATCATAAAGCTTTATGCTTTGTAATGTGGTTCTTTTTTTTAACTTCTGGTTGGCATTCCACTGAATCACAATTAAAAAGAAAAAGCTATCTGTGATGCATTGTGAATATCACGTGAGTGCTCAGGCTGGGAATCCTTTCTGGACAAGCACAAGGAGCACATTGAAAACCTCTGCTCTTTCAGGGATCTAAGAGGGTCAAGATGGCATTTCGGGAAATGTTACGCAGATCAAAGGAAAGATCCATATGAGCTGACTGGATCCCAGTGTACAGAAACAATCTAATTTCAAAACATAAAAGTCAGGTGATGAGTTGTCTCTTTAATGCATTTTGCAAACATAGCAAAGGCTTTGAAGTTCACCACATAATTATGCCACAGGACTGTATAGGACACACGTTACTGAAGATTGATAGGTGTTTACTTCAAACAAGTTTTAATAGTGGCCACATAGCACATGACCTTGGTATTCAGTTTCATCATTCCTATCTAGTCCAAGGCTTGTATGAATAGGATGCAATCATTCCTAACACTCTCGAGTGTCAACGGCATTCAGGCTCCCATCCCTCAGTGAAGAATTCCCCATCCATGCAGTGAGTGCAGAGTACCATCAGAGACACTTCCAAAAGGCTGGAAAAGGTAAACCTGGGGTTCAGAAATAGGAACTGGAGACACACCAAGAGATACAACTTTCTAAAAAAGATGATTAACTTAGACACATTTCAGATTTTATAAAAATTACACACCATTGAATCAGGGTAGGAAAGAGATACTCTAGGTATTTTAAGCAGGAAGAGACTTAAGCAGGAAATGAGGGGCTTTCGTGATCACTGGATGGGCTGGGCCTCCCGGGAGACTCCCAGAGCCACCTGGTGCTGACACAGGATGGGAAGGAGGAAAAGCACAGAAGCGGCCGCTGCAGGGCAGCAGCTCATCTCTTTCAAAAGCGTCCTGCAGCAGGATCTGTCTTCTAGTTTACGGCCATCTTCATGCAATGGGGGCCTTGATATAATAACAAAACACAACCAAACACAAAAATCTCATCCTAACCCTCATGCACATTCTCTGTGAGGTTGGCACTGTAAGATATCCACACTCAAAATAAAATAATTTGTATAATGTCAAAGACAGACATTGTAGGGGGACTAACAATATGATTATCTGGGCAGATTCTCAAAGTAGGCAAGCTCGAAATGGATGGCTGTCTACATTCCCTCACAGCATGGGAGGGAGAACTAAGGAGCAGGCATCGGTTAGTCTCGGCGATGTACGATTCCATTCGTGATCACATTCTAGGACACAGAGTGTAAAAAGGATTCTAGGACAGTTGTGGGCAAACTATCACCTTTGCTCCTATTTTTGTCAATTAAGTTTTATTGGACACAGCTATGTCTAGTTGTCTACCTGTTATTTTTTTATTATATATAATTTTTATTTTCATCAAATCTTTTTTTAACATTTTGACTTTATTGTTGTTCAAGTACAGCTGTCTGCATTTCCCCCCACCACTCTCCCCCACCCCAGCCATTTCCACCTCCCTCCCCTGATCCCACCCTCCCCTGATTTTGTCCATGTGTCCTTTATAGTTGTTCCTGAAAATTCTCCCCCCTTTTATTAACGGTTACTTTTGCATACCAACGGCAGGCAGAGCTGAGTAGTTGTAACAGAGATAGTGTAGCCCACAAAACCTATAACATTTGCCATCTGCCCCGTTTAGAGAAAAGTTCTCTAACCTTTGGTTTAGGGTCACAAGGACCACGTAGACAAGTCCTAGATGCCAGTTCTCAGTGTCAACACAGACGGCACAAACTAGCTGCTGCTGTACCACTCAAACACTGAGTAACAACAGAGGACTATGTCTTCCACAAATGAAAGCTATTTGGTATTTTCCTGTCTGATAATGCAGTCCTGCTTGTCTGTTATCTTTTGGACTGAGCAGGAAGCTCCTAAAAATGGTGCCTAACAAAAGGAAAGCTATTGTTCAAAGGTTCTAGATTCAGAAAAGCAAGAAGCTTTCTAGATTGGAGTTGTCCAACAAAACTTTCTGCAGTGATACAAAGATTCTGTATCTGTGCATCCAATATACTTGAATTTTAATTTTCATTAATTTTCATTTAACTAATTATATATTTCTAGTGGTGACTGTACTGAACATTGCAGTAGGAAATCATAACCTATGTTCTCTCCTGGCTGTGTTATCAGTCACTAACACCTTGTTTAAAGACTAAAGATTTCAGTGTAATTGACAAGGATATGAACAGGCTCCCAAATCAATAAAGATCTCAAAAACATTTTATAAAAAGGGATCTATGTAAGTCTTGTATAAATAATCTACACTTGAAAAACACCCTCTTATTGGCAGCACATGCACTCTGAGTGGAAAAGGCAGTGGGATCTGGTAGAGCGCAAGCATGGGATTAGGCTTCAAAGTTGAGGGCATTTTCACGGTTTTGGAAACCCTGGTTTCTAGGGCTGTGAGTCTCCTTCTGCATGAACTAGAGTTCAAGCTTTTGACTTAGTTCATAAATCTTTTAAATCACTGGTCAGTTCTAAATATTCACATTCATAACCTGCATTCTCCTTTCTGGTTCACGTTTCATTTATCAGTTAGGTTTGGATTTCCTATTAATTTAAATGCTGTTCTTTCTCACTTGGACAGTCAGTAGTTTAGGGAAAGTCACTTCAAATCTATTTCTCACCATTCACCATTATCTCAATAGAAAAAGATTTCTAGGTTTGAACAGACAATTCATTTCAATTTTTTGTCATTGCATCTTTTTGCATGCGAAAGAAACAGACTGGCAACTCCCAACACACCCACTCATGACCAACTCAGAGGAATATGAGGAGCGACAACTCAGCTGCCAACTTGCCTTGTCCCAGACTCACATGTCTGTCAGATGAACAGGATATGGGCTGCATTTCCCCAGCTGGACATCTGGGCTTAGCAGCTGCCACAAGGACCCCATGTGGCTAGGAATGTCAGCTTAAATCTGAACCTCAGTTGAGGAAAGGAGAAATGGCAGGAGTCTGCATAGTACCTGAGACATCCCATGCGACCACCTTCACCTCGTACCTTTGTCACATCTCAAAGGATATAATATATGCCAGAGGTGTCGCTACGTCACAAAATACCACATCGCCATGTTTGGGAAGTGAGCAACAGAAACCTGCCCCTGTGGCGTTGAATAATTGGCTCTCTCCAAGTTTAAGGCCATTTATTCCCACTGAAACTTAAAATAGAAGAGAGGAAATAGTGACTTGGAGTCTGTTTGATTATGTCTCATATCCAGAAAGCAACACTAGAAGAGCCCTCAACAGCAACACTGTCCACAGATGTTCAACATGGGAGATGCCTTTCTCTGCCACCTCAGTTAGAAATCTGGAGGGCACCTACCAAGCCTGTCACTGATGATCTTACTCAGAGAGTAGGCCAGGACTTGAAGGCAGCCAAAGGGTTGGTTTCACTCCACAGCAGGATGGAACTCATCTTAGGTGTAATGATAGCTGTGGAAAGTCAAAACCAGAAGTCCATTCGGGTCCCAATAACACACAATATGAATGTGTGATGAATGTAATTTCTGACTGTGACTATTTCTACATTCACCACGGCAGTACAAGTTTCCAGAACTATTGTGGCTGGAATTTTGGTCTAAACTGATCAGTCATGGTCCCCAAAGTCACTGTAATCAGAGTAACCAACACTCCTGTGTTCCTGCCAATTGCGCTACTGTGCAGACAAACCATGGATGATAAGATTGGCTTAGTTACAATTGGAATAGTCTCCCATGGGCTATACTGTGACATGCAAGAGTCCTTGTAATTTTTGTCAAAGCAGAGATTCTTGCTAAATGCCAGCACTACTGCATCTGGACATGTTTTCCCCGGACACTTACCCAGGGAAAGCCCCTCACTGAGGGCAACTGTGGTGTAGGAAAAAGCACTTAAAGTCCAAGGAGCCACAACCCATAAGTTTCTTAACCTCTCTGTGCCTCAGTTTCCTTGTTTTAGGAATCAAACAAAATAACACTGAAGTTACTGTTACATGCTGAGCAACTAAAAAGCACCACCTATAAAATGCCATGATCTGATGACTGCACTGAAAGGGGCTATGTGATGCCAACCACAAATGTGTAGCAAAACCAATTATTTTCAACTTCTCTGCTTTCTACAGTTCTAACCGCCTACCTTCAACCATTTCTTAAGCCCTGCCCGTGATATTCACTCCGGCTGCCCCATTTTAAAGGGTGTGTGTAAAGTCAGCATTAATGCTTGTAGGGATGAGGCTTATCCCTGTGGCTCACTAGAAATTTATTTCCTGCTGTTGTTGCAGTAACTCCATTTTTCCCAAAGGGGCCATGATATAAAGGAAATCACTATGTAGCTAAATCAGCCTGCAGCTAACATAGACAAAATCCCCAGATGAACATTCAAATTCCAATCCATTATACTGCTACTCCTCCAACCAGTGCCATACCCACTTGCCCTGTGTTATGGGCTGAATTATGTCCCCTCCAAATTCATAGAGTTCTAACCTTCAGTGCTTCAGAATGTGACCTTATTTGGAGATAGGATCTTTATAGAGGTTATCAAATTAAAATAAGGCCATTTTGGTGGGCCCTAATTCAATATAACCTGTGTTCTTATAAAAAGAGAAAATTTTGGCCCTGCCTGACCAGCGTAGCTCAGTTAATTGGACATCTTCCCACAAAGCGAAAGACTGTCAGTTCGATTCCCAATCGGGGCATATGCCTGGGTTGCAGGTCTGTCCCCAGCTGGGCATATGCAAGAAGCAATTGAGAGATGTTTTTCTTACACATCAATGTTTCTCCCTGTCTCTTTCTCCCTCCCTTCCCCTCTCTCTAAGAATAAATACATACAATCTTTTTTTTTTTTAAAGAAAAAGTTTGGAGACATACACACAGGGAGAATGTTGTGTTAAGGTGAAGGCAGAGTTTGGGGTGATACTTCCACAAGCCGGAGAATGCCAGAGATTGCCAGAAAACTAGCAGGAACTAGGGGAGGGGCATGGAACTTCCTCACCGCCCTAGGAGAAACCAATCTTGTCAGCACCTCAATCTAGGACTTTAAGCCTCCAGAATTTTGTTCCAGCGGCCCTAACAAACTAATATGTTTTAGAAAGGTTATCTTTTAACAGAGTGAGAGAGACACCGATGTGAAAGAGAAACATCGATCAGCTGTGCAGCTTTGACTGTGCGGCCCCACATCGGTTTTCCAGGAAGAACGACACCTGTCCGCAGCTCTCCCGGTAGCCCTCAAAGCAGGCGCTCTCGCTGGGGTGCTGGATGGCGCATGAGGTAAGTGGGTCAGAACAGGGCTTCGAAGTCAAAACGTAGTTCACATATCAGCTCTTCATTACAATCCAAAGGGGAAAGAAATATTTAACCACACCGAAGTTTAATTGCCTTATTTAAAAATATATATACATAGGAGGGAAGGGTTCACAATTCGAATTCCATGGGACTGGGAAAAAAAAAAGTTGAAATGACACGTCTATGTAAAGGACATGAAGTGCCCAAAATGGCAGCTGGCTCCTTGGCCTCCTCTCAGATCTGAGCCAGACTGGACTAGCCACTTTCCCTCTCGGTGCCACACGTTTTGACTCTAACGTGAGGCTAATACCTTCCTCGCTCTCTTATACCATGTTCCCTGCTCCCTGCTACACTTGGGCCAGGGCAGGGAGGGGATGTGGGTGGGCTTAGAAGAGGAGGGGAGGAACCCCTGGGCAAATTTCTGCCTTTGCAATCTCTGTTCTGTGAAAGTGAGGAAACACAGCAAATTCACGCCCGTGGGTGTCCTGCTGGCCAGGACTGAGGCACACAAAAGGAGGCGACAACCTAGAGTGGGACCGCAGCCTCTACAACATTCAGGCTGCAGCTGCAATTAGCCCTGTACCTCAAATGCTCAGTTTGTTTGGAACTTACTATTGCAAAGTATGTCCAGGCATTTAGAAATACTTCTTTCCCTATACTCTACATACCCCCACCTCCCCGCTCCATCAACCTATAAAGTCAGAAGCACAACCACCTCTCCAGAAAGGGCAAACTGAGAAGTGGGGAAAACTGCCAGGGGGTAGAGGGAGTTCACCAAGAAGCTTTTGGGAGAGTTTCAGAATGAAGCTCCTATCTCAGGACTGGGGAGGCTGAGTCCTGGGCTGACCCTTTAGGGAGTGGTTGAAACCTACAAACAGATCACTCCCAAGCGTGCCTCTCTAGCCCTGAATAGACTTCCTTAAGCCCCAATTACACTTTGCCCCACCCTGGGTTTCCTACGGCTGTCAGGGACTTTAGGGATTTGGGCCCGGAGGCCGCCACTCTGGGCTTTGCCAAAGACCCATGTGTCTCCACAGCATGGAAGGAAGAGGATGTCTGCCAGGTGCATTGTGAACAGGTACCATTCAGACAGCCAACAAAACAAAGAAAATGATCATGGTGTCCCACGCTGAATGGTGTGGCTTGGTTTCTGGATTGAGATGATTTTAAAACTTTACCAAATTCCAATGCCCAAGCATTCATTTATTTGTTCCACAAATATTTTTTATGCACTAGGCCCCACACTAGGCATTGGAGATATACCAGGGGATGATACAGATATGTCTCTGACCACACAAATACTATAATCTAGGAGGTAAGAGAGGCAAGTGGATTGTTTGGGAAGTAGAAGGTAACACATTATTTACTTTCAGTTCCCCAGCAGAGACTTCTCAGTGATGGGCATAGAGCAGGAAGCCAATAAATGATGAGCGAATAAACGAGTGAAAGCTAATGAATATTTATTCAGGGTGTACCATGTACTAGGCACTCTTCTAAGCATTTAAATACCTTAATTCATTTTATACATGTGATATATTTAATGAATTAATACACATCATTAAATATATGCAATTCATTAATTTAGTAAATGAATAAATAGTGTACATTCAGCCCCCAGAGTTTCCTCTGAATGTGTTTCGGGTCTGCAGGAGAAAGGACAAGAACAAACAACAACCACAGATGAGCTTTAGGTCAGGCATCAGGAAATGGTCTATAGAAACCTGTACAGCCCTGACCGCTGTGACTCGGTGGGTTGGGAGTCCAACCTCACCCTGAAAGGCTGCTGGTTCGATTTCTGCTCAGGGAACATGCTTGGGTTTGGGCCAGGTCCCCAGCTGGGGCTGTGCAAGAGGCAACCGATCAATGTTTCTCTCACACATCAATGCTTCTCCCCCCTTTGCCTCTCTCTAAAAATAAATAAATAAAGTCTTTTAAAAAAGAAATCTATATAGGCATGGAAGGAAATGGATTTTGCAACAGCCATAAGAATAAGCTGAGTTCAAATCCAACTATACCTCTTAACTGGGTAAATTTACACTAGTTTATGCCCTCTCAAGCCTCAAATTCCTAATCTGTGAAACAGAGTTAATACACACACCTCCCGGGGCTCTTGTGAGCCCCATCTATCAGGTTCTATATAAGAATGTCCCTGAACTGGGAGGCACCCTCAAAACACTGGTTGCTATGTATTTAGAACTTAAGAGGCAGCAGAGCATAGTGGGAAGTTAAACTTAGAATCAAAGTCCTGGTTCTAAATCTGGGCTCCATTAGCCAACTGAAATATGTAAACAGAGGGATTAATTGAGATGATATGGGTTAAGATGCCTTAGTGCAAAGCTACTGTTGTAGCAAGGGAGGGGAAAAAATCAAGCCCTTCCTGGGAAATGAGTCACCAAAGGCTTTCTAAGAGTTTCTGATAGTCCTTCTGAGCTAATTTAAGTGGACTGAATGAACTGGGCCAACTCCCAAGTCCCTCCTCTCGCATAAGCCTGTGATCTTCTCACAAGGGTGTGAGAACCATGGGTCTGACTCTGACTCCCTCGGGGTGAACAGGACCCGCCTGGTCATGGGCTCCTGGGGTCACCTACGGCTAACAGGAGTTACAGATAGATGAGGAAGACAGTGCCAGGGCAAGAGAGCAGGCAGGCAGGAGTGGCCTTTCTTCATCCTCAGAGCCGGACATCTGCAGGTCCAGGGCGAGTATAGGGCAGCCCTCTGAAGGAAACAACTAGCCACTTGCAGGCACGATGCCAGGCCATTGGGAAAAACCTAACAAAATGTTCCAGCTTTCAGGAAGGAATATCTTCCGTGAATAAATTTGCACAAGGTATAGACACAATGGGTTAAAAGATAATGCAAAGAGCATTTTATAGGCTATACAATAAATTCTTACTTTCTTGTCCTTGATCCACTGAATGAAATATTTTGTGTGTATTAATTATTTTAATTTCTAAAATAGTGAGTACAGAGTCAATAAAGCCTCAAATGCTTGAGTTAATTAGGTGCACCCGACCCTTCACTTTGAATGAGTATTCCAAGGCAACTATGGTATATCTGAGGTTGACTGGTTCAAAATTAATTCATTAAGACCCTGGTTCAGAAAGCGTTAATTGATGTCAAGAGACATATCTTTTAGACTCTCAGCTGCTTTTGCATAGTCTTGACACCACAAGAATTTCAAGGTTTTGGTTCAAAACTCTGAACCTGTAAGGTTATAAACTTGGCAAAACCTGTTCTGCCTTTGCTGTAAATAGAACATATGCTATTTTGAAACATAAATCCACATTCAATTTATGACTCCTTAGGTTAAATGTTAGAGAACTTATAACAAACTGGAGAATATGTGTAGCAAGTAATTATTTGACTTACAGGGGAAATTGCAAAGGGGCCCATTTGTCTAGTATTGTAGAAAGCTTTCTGGGGGTGGGGAATGGGTTGCTGGGCCCTGGTTTTACTGCCCTGGTCAGGTGAGAAGGGGCCTCAGAACTGTCCCTATGGGAGCAATGCAATGAGTCATCTGAGGTTGACTTCCAGGTTCTGCAGGCTAAAATTAAAGCTGAAACAAAACTATAGAAGTTCTAAGACCTCCCTGTGGGCCCCACAGTCCCTCTTCACACACTGATGCTCTGTGTCACAGATTTTATCTAATCAACTGACACTTTAAGGAGTGGGAAATGCAATAAGAATAACAATGTGGTGACAATTTAGTATTCCCCCCACCCCACCCTTCATAAAAACACCATCTTCTATGTGGTCTCCACTCAGGTCAGGACATTTCACTAATTTGCTACTCATTAAAAATATATTTTTATACCCAGCCTGTAATATTATACTCCTGAGTGATTATGAAAGCTCCCCACAGAATTGCAGACTCGAAAATGAAGGATGGGAAGCTGAACTGCAATTATGATACTTTAAGTAATTCCACAAAAGTAATTCCACTGTTAAATAATTTACAGTCTTTGATCTTGTCACAAATCTACTGAAATCTTCACATCACTCAAGCTAAATATTTTCAAACAGAAAAGGGATAGTTAGTTTCCCGTCTGCCACCCACTCATCCAGGCTGATGACACAGAAATAAAGTTTCCAGATGTTTGTCATGAGAGGTCAGACCCCAGGAGGGGCACTTCTGCCAGCGTTAGGGGACCTGCCAAAATCCAACACTGCCTGGCATGGACTCTGCTTGTTCAATTTGTGTATCTCTAAAAGTATAACTGGGAGGAGGTGAGAGGATAAGTAACTTTAAATTAAATTAAATTTATCTGTATTTTTGCAAGAACTAGACTTGTGGCTCTCAGAGGTCAGCCTGTGTCAGCATCACCTGCAGGGCTCGTTAAAGTGCAGATAGTCTGGCTCCAGTCTGGAGTGTCTGCTCCAGGAGCTCTGGGGTGGGGCTCAGAAGCACCGGGGCACTTGCCAGAAACTTGCCTTTCTGGCAAGTGCTCAGGCGATACTGATGCTGCTGGTCCTGGCAGTGCACTTAGAGAACCCATGAGCTAAGCCTAGGGCTTCTGTTTCCTCAGACACAGTTAAACTGTGACCTGAGGAGGTTAAGTTCTTAGACTACATCATAGCTGTCTCAGGAAGTAAATGTGACTGAGAAAAAGGGCAAACCCAGGTCCCCCAAGACCAAGTCTAAAGCTCATTTTAAGAAAGCAAACCCTTTTTAGAGGTCCCCCTGTCTTCACAATGAGCTCTCAACCCCGTGACTAAGAGAAGGATACTCTTCTTCACCTAGAAAGGAAGCAAGTGGGGACTGAGAAGCTGTAGCTTCTGGGAGAAAAGGTACCTAAAGTCACCATACTCATTAGGAGAGCAAGGAAAAAACAAACCTGGAATAACGTTGTATGATGGTTAAGGACCTTCTTTCTCCTGTCACTATGCATTTTATCCTTAAACAACTGTCATATATTTCAGCTACTTAATGTTCACAAATAACTTGTTTCCAAATTCAGTTTGGGTTGTCTTCATTTGCAAACTCAGGCCAGACCGTGTTTGGTAATTCATATGATGGCGATGATTGCATGGGATTTTTTGTTAGACCTACTGTCTGAAAAAAAAAAAGTGAGAAGAGGTGGTAGGGGCCAAAGAGATTATTTAGCTTTAGAAACAAAGAAAGCTCCAACCAGATGAAATTTCACAGGCTCTGCTGATTTGCGTTGTAAAGCCTGCTCTAAGGAATGCTAGAGAAGGGTTAGGGGATGATATCACTGTTCCCTGATGCTCTCCCTCAGTGATTATCCCCATTTTTGCCTCAGGGACCTAGAGAACTCAAACTAAAGCAGGTGGGTTATTTTGTAATCATTTTCCAGATAACTGCAGCTGAGTCTATCTGGACAGAGTAGAAAAAGAACACCTATCAGAACAGAAAATGTTGCAGCCATTTGAAGAATTGTTCATTTATGAATAATCTTTAAAGGTAGCCTCTGCACAGAGTGGAGGGGAAAACAGGAAACTGAGCTGTCTTTGGCTTGTTTTTGTTAGGAAGAAAATATTCTATGTTAGCACTTCTGAACAAAAGTAAACTACAGGGAGACATCCAAAGGCCAGGAAGCTGAGCTGGTAATGGTAGTAACATCAGATATTTTCTGAGCACATATCTGACTTTCCCAACAACCTCTCGAGGAAGCTCAGGCCTGGGGACACTGGCTAACCAGCTCAGAATCACATGGCAGGCAGGCGGCAGAGCTGGTCTCCAGACCTGTGATGGCCTCTGTCTGACTCCAAAGCCCCTGGTAGGCCAGAAAGACAGAATTTGCAAAATAAAACAATTTGTTTTCTATAAACTGTGGTCACTACTGGGGGGAAAGGTGAAAACATGCAAATGGAAATTCCTTTGTCCTGGCATTATGTACACAGGTGGAAGCTATAAAATAAGAGCTCCTGTCACTGTGGAGAGCAAATACCAGAGGTCAGGTTCAGGGAAGCTACACCTACAGGCCTCAGAACTCAAGCCCTGCCTAGTTCCATTTGCTGTCATTTGAGCAGTCATTGTCTATAATTCTTCCTCGTGTCACTCAATCTGCTGAAGGAACCAGGTGCTCTCTGCAAATAATCTACTAAATGTTCTGCCTTCCCTGGAACCTTATCAAACCTTTTTCCCAGACTTTAATAGCCCACAATGAGAAACCACTCAATTTATTAAAACACTAAACTCTCTTAACTCAGTAATTCTGATCATTTTCCAAAAGACTGAAAATATGTTTAGCAAATTACGAGTATGTTACAGTGGAAGGTCTCAGGTGTCCCTCCAAACCCGGCCCTCCCCACCACATGTTCCCCGTCTCAGCTTCTCAGTCCACAGTGTGTGCCATCCTTGTTGCTTTCTCTGTCCCTCTTCCTCTGCATCTGACCCACCAGCTGCTCCTAAAAACTATCTCAGATTGTATCTCAGTCCTTTCCCCTCTTCTCGTCTCCACCACCACCTCCCAAATCCAGAATACTGCCATCTCTCACCCAGGTAAGTCCAATCACCTCCTACCTGGTCCTCACACACCAACTGGGGCCTTGGTTTCCACCTGCCCTTCAGAAAATTCTTTTTTTTTTAATTTATGCAACAAGTACATAAATGCATTGTGGGAGAATGCAAATGCCCCACAAAGTGATCCACCTCTTCACCCTGGGACTGGGAATGTGCCACATGAGGATGTGATCCTGTATTATCCAAGTGGGCTCTCAATACCATCCCCAGTGTTCATATAAGAAAAAAGTGGAGAGAGATTAGATATACACAGAAGAGGAGAAGGCGACGTGGCCATGGGGGCAGCAGCTAGAGTGACGCAGACAAACCAGGAAATCCAGCAGCTGTCAGAAGCCGGAAGAGACAGGAAGGGATAAGCCACGCCTCCGGCACAGCCTTGTCAGCACCTTGGCTTTCACCTCGTGAAACTGACTTCAGGCTTCTGGACTCCAGAACTGTGAGAGAATAAACGTGTGTAGTTTTTGCTCCCGAGTTGGTGGTAATTGTTACGGCATCTACAGAAAACTAAATCGACGTAAAATTCAAAAGGTATAGGTAAGGTTTACATACTTCTTGACTCTCTCCTCTGCCCCCCGACCCATCGCATTTCCCTCATCTGGGGAACCACTATCATAAGTTTTGGGTTTTTATCAGTCTAGTCTTTTTTAATGTATTTATGTACAGGGATGTACTAAAGAAAGAAGCCATTTATTTTTGTTTTGGTGAACTCAAATTGCTTCCCAACATTTATGGCTTAGTTTTGTCTGCTTCTGAGCCTCACGTAATTGAAATAATGCTGTGTGTGTTCTTCTTTGACTTATTTTTTCACTCAACATTAAGTTCTTGAGATTAACCCATGTTCCCAGTACAGATTTATGGATCATTTGTTTTCTCTATTGTAGTATATGCCGTTGTATAAATATACCACAACTAATGTATCCATTTACATCTAGAAGACTTATCTTGGGAAGGACTAGTTCCATCACAAAATTCCCTGCTTGGAGCCCTCCACTGGCTTCCTACTGCAACTGGAGTACATCCCACTCTTCCACGGCCCCCCTTTGCCTCACCCACCTCCTGCCATCCCACTCTCCCTGATGCTCCGCTCTCTTTGGGTTCCTTGAGCACAGCAAATTAACTCCTACCTTAGGATACTAACTGTTGCCCCTCCCGGACCCCTGCATTCTCAACGATTTGCATCCCGGGCTCCTTTTCATTCAAATCTTCTCACATCTCACCTCATCTCTTGTCATCTCCCCACATGACCCAATCCAAATTAGTCCTATCCACAGTCATTTGCTCCAAAGCCCTCCCGTTATTTTTCTCAGAATACCACACCTTCTCTGTACATGCCTGTGTTTTTGCTTCCTGGTCTGTTGTCTGCCTCCCCAAACTGAGAGCATGAACCTGTCTTACCCACCACTCTATCCCCAGCAGCTAGAATGGAGCCCAAGCATGGAGGGAGTGAATGTTCAGCACATTTTTGTCGGATGGATAAATGAGTGAGTAAATGAAGTCACAAAGAAATGAATATATGGAGTGCATGATAGCTAGCCAAAATTCATTTGCTCATTTATTCCTTCCACAGATATCATCAAGTGCTCATTTTTTCAAAGCCCTAAGTTGGTACAGGTGAGGAGAAGACACAGTTTGTTCATTCCGACAATTTCGTGTTCTGCAGACTTGGTCAGGGAGGGCTGCTCCATGCAATGTGAGGAGCTGCGAGGGAGTTTATTGCAGGGGGGTTTCACTTTGTCTCTAACTGTATGCTTCCCCCCTTCTGTGTTTCCAAGCAGGGTGGAGTGTGTACTCAGGGGTGACTAAGCCTCTAGCCTGTTATTAGTGAAGTGGGGGTGCTGGTTACCACACCAAAGAGGCCTCTCCTCAGCCAGCAGGAGAGAATCTACCCAAGCCTGTCTGATTATTTGGGCAAGATTCCAACAGGTGGAGAGGCTGTCCCCAGCTAGGTCTGCATCCGAAAAAACAAAACATCCTGGAGACACCAAAGACCAGTTTAAAGATTCAAAAATAAACCACATTTTTTTTAAATTGCCTTATCATTTGCTTCCCAAACTTTCAGAGCCTCTCATTACACTCTGTGAATTCAATTTCATAATTTATCTAGTTTGAATTGCAGACATGTAGCATTCATAATTCTTTCTAGACAGTCCATTTTTTAGACTTTATTTCTTCATTCTTTATAGCCAGAAAAACAATAACTGAAAACTGTGCAGGAGAAAAATACAACAAATCATTCTACGGGTATCTCATGCTCCTTTTCTCTGGAGTATTTTTCCTCTTGCTTAAAAAAAAAAAAAAAACGGTTTTCAACTATTAGCCTTCTTCTCTTTTAACATGAACTTCAAAAGCCAAACACCAAATTAATATGACAAAGGAAAGTAAAAGAGAATAACTGTTTATAAGATTCATTAACTCTGGGGGCCTTGGGGAACAGGATGGCACAGGAAGCCAGGCACCAATAGCAAAACCTCTCATGTCTAAACCACAAGTCTGAGGCAAAGTTCAGAGGGCAGTACCACTTGGAGGCACACGTTAGGTGGCTTGGTGCATCCATCAGGTGAGGGAGCCTGTGGGGGAGCATTTGCACTGGATGTAGAGGAAGCTGGATTCTAGTCTTTTCAGCACAACTCACTCCATGCAGAACGGAAAAGAGGGATAACCACCAGCACAACCACATTTACCAAAAAAGTCACCCTGTGTCTAAGAGTCCCACAATAATTGCCACCAGGGACCAGATGGAAATATTCATGAGTGAAGTTGGCCAGATTAGGACCATGCCTATTTGGAGAGTTGATGTCTCTCCAAAGGGGGTGAGGTCACTATGACCACATAGGTATTGCTAGATTGCCAAAATTTCCAAAAGAAGTCAGAAATGCAGAAATTTTCTAAAAATCTAGTTCTCATGTTTGTAGTACATTTGTACCCTTTGAAATACTCTTTGGATCACATCAAATTTGTCTGTAGACTCGATTTGGCTTGTGAGCCATCAGCTTGGAACCTTTCACCAGAGAGCAGTGGCCTCGGTGGCACCATTAATTTAATCTCTGACATCTATAGTGTCCTTTTCTTATAACAAATATTTTTAAACCTCTGCCTTCCTTTCCTAAGATAAAATTTACAGAGATAGCATAACCTACATATATACCTAACTCAAATATTTAAATACAATGTCCTAGCTATCATGTAAAAGAGAATTAAAAGACAAGTAATGTATACAAAAAATGTATGTATTTCAATATGTAACTGCAGGGACACAACTCCCTGGAAGGAACAATATAATCATCAGATGCTTTGCTCTTTAGAGTAAGTCTCTGAGCATGTAATAGCTACAAATTGCTGTGAATATATAGTATATTGGTTAATCATGTATAAGTGTTTTATCTACATGAATGCCCAGTATGATATTTATGAGCCATAATAGGATATGGGACAATTCTCTGTAGCATAAAACTGTCCTTGCATTGCTTTTCCATTGTGACAACCATAAAGTACTTCCAAAACATTCCAAATGTCCCTTGGAGGCCAGTGCCACCCCTGTAAAGAAAAAATGACAGGGAGATCCAAGGTGGCAGAGGAGCAAGTGGAAGCTGCATAAACCTCCTCCCAGGACCAATCTGGAACTACAACTAAATTGTAGAGGAATTACCTTGATTAAGTAACTGAACACTAGCTGCAGAGAAGCCTCATAACCAAGGACAGACAGAAGAAACCACTTCACCACAACGTGACTGGTAGGGAGTGCAGAGGAGGTGTGAGAGGGCTGGCTGGGCTCTCATGGGTGGCAGCTGAGGTTCCAGAGGGATATTTCAGCAGTCAGGGGGATCGCCCTGAGAAGTGTGGGGTCTAAACCCCAAGCTGGGTTCCCCAGCCCACAGCACCAGAGCCAGGAAAGGAACCCTGATAACACGCAGCTGTGAAAAGCAGTGGGGTTTCTATCCACCAGAAAGAGATGGCTGGAGACACAGAAAGCCTCTTAAAGGGCCAATGCACAAAATTCCATTTACATCCACTTATCCTGGACTCCAGCAGAGAGAGGGCAGAACGAACTAAAGACACATGAGGAAAATATGGTGTTGGTGGCTCTGGGGAGAGAACTAAAAGAACAGCCACCAAGATCCCTGTTCTGAATCATTCCCCATACTGCAGAGGCCATCTCTCTCAGGCAGAGCACTCCTTTCCAAGTGGCATTAACCTGAGGAGAAGCAATAGCCCACTCACAGGAATTATTCTGCTCCACCCTATAGAGCTTAGAGCGGGTTGCTGAGTCAGCTTGAGGCTATATCAGTGATTAACTTCAACAACTAAGCCAGATCTCTGGGAACTGAGACTTTAGCTGACCCTCCCTTAGGCTCAGTGCTGGTAAAAACTGGCCTTGGTGTGTAGCCTGGTGCTTTCTGCACACAAACAGGGACAGTCACAGGCAGCATCTGAACAAACCTGCATCAGAGTCTTTGAAGATCTACCTAATACATAGAAACAAACACGAAGAGGAAACCAAAATGGGAAGACAAAGAAATAGTCCCCAAATGAAAGAACAAGAGACTCCTCCAGAAGAAGAACTAAATGAGAGGGAGGCAGGCAATTTATTAGATAAAGAGTTAACAGTAATGATTATAAGGATGCTCAGCAGCATAAAAAATGACACAGAAGCAATAAAAAAAGAACAGTCAGAAATAAATAATGCAATATCTGAAATAAATAATACACTGGAAGGAATAAACAGAAGGTTAGATGAAGCAGAGGATCAAATCAGCGATTTGGAAGACAAGGTAGAAAAAAACACGGAAGCAGAACAGCAAAAAGAAAAAAGAATTAAGAAAAATGAGGAAAGCTTAAGAAACCTTTGGGACAACATGAAGCATAACAACATCCACAACCATGGGAATACCAGGAGAAAAGAATTAGCAGAGGGTCAATAACTATTTGAAGAAATAATGAGAAAACTTCCATAGTCTGGTGAAAGGAAAAGACACAAGTCCAAGAAGCTCAGAGAGTCCCTAAAAGGTTGGACCCAAAGAGGCCTACACCAAGACACATCGTAATTAAAATGGCAAAGCTTAAAGACAGGAAGAGAATCCTAAAAGCTACAATAGAAAAACAGGGGGTTACCTACAAGGGGTCACTAATTAGGGTGTCATCTGATTTCTCAACAGAAACATTTCAGACCAGAAGGGATTGGCATGAAATATTCAAGGTGATGAGAAGCAAGGACCTACAACCAAGGCTACTTTACCCAGCAAGGCTAATCATTTAAAACTGAAGGAGAAATAAAAGGCTTCCCAGACAAGAAAAAACTAAGTGGGTTTGTTAACACCAAACCAGTCCTGCAAGAAATGTTAAAGGGCTTGCTTTAAGAAGAAGGAAAGGAGAAAGAGGAAAATAGTCTAACAATAAAATGGCACTAAACACCTATCTATCATTAATCACCTTAAATGCTAATGGCTTAAATACAACAACCAAAAGTCATAGGGTAGCTGAATGGATAAGAAAATAAGACCTGTATAGATGCTGTCTCTCAGAGACCCACCTTAGAGTGAAAGATATACACAGACTAAAAGTAAAGGGATAGAAAATGATATTTCATACAAATGGAAAGGAGAAAAAGGCTGGGGTAGCAATACTTATATCTAACAAAATAGACTTTAAAACTAAAGCTATAGTAAGAGACAAAGAAGGACACTACTAATGATAAAGGGAACAATCCAACAAGTGGATATAACCCCAGTAAACATTTATGCACCCTAACAGGAGCATCTAAATGTGTGAAGCAAATCTTGATGGACACAATGGGACAGAGTGACAGAAATGAAGTCATTGTCAGGGATTTTAACAACCCATTGACTTCAATGAATAGATCTTTCAGAAAGAAAATCAACAAGGAAACAGTGCCCTTAAATGACATACCAGATCAAATGGACTTAATTAATATCTTCAGAGCATTTCACCCCAAAGCAACAGAATATACATAACTTTCAAGTGCACATGGAACATTTTCTAGGATAGCCCACATGTTAGGACAAAACAAGTCTCAATAAATTTAAGAAGACTGATATTGTATCAAGAATTTTCTCTGACTACAATGCTATGAAACTAGAAATTGATCATAAGAACACTGAAAAATACACAAGGAATGGAAGGTAAATAACATGTTATTAAACAATGAATGGGTCAACAATGAAATTAAGAAAGAGATCAATATATACTATGAAACAAATGAAAATGAGAACACAACAATCCAAAATCTGTGGGAGACAGGGAAAGCAATCCTATGAGGGAGATTCATAGCATTTCAGGCCTATCTTAAAAGAACAAGAAAAAGTTCAAATAAACAATCTAACTTTAATCTTAAAAGAATGTGAAAAAGAACAACAAACAAAGCCTAAAGTGAGTAGAAGGAAGGAAATAATAAAGGTCAGAGTCTAAAAAATGATACAAAACATCAATGAATCCAAAAGCTGGTTCTTTGAAAAAATAAAAAAGATTGACAAACCTTTAACCAGACCCATTAAGAAAAAAAGAGAGAAGACTCAAATAAATAAAATCAGAAATGAAAGAGAAGAAATAACAACTGACACCAAAGAAATACAAAAATACAAAGGTTTGTAAGAAAATATTATGAACAACTATCTGCCAACAAACTGGACAACCTGGACAAAAATGGATAAATTCCTAGAAATGTACATTCTTCCAGGACTGAATCAGGAAGAATCAGAGAATCTGAATGGAGAGATTATACCTAGTGAAGTTGAAGCAGTAATCAAAAAACAACAAACGAAAGCCCTACTGGGTGGCTTCACAGGAGAATTTACCCAAACATTCCAGGAAGAACTAACACCTCTCCTCCAACTATTTCAAAAAATTCAAGAGGAGGGAAGGCTGCCAAGCTCATTTTACCAGGCCAGCACTATTCTAATTCCAAAACCAGATAAAGACACAGAAAAAAAAAAAGAAAAAAGAAAGCCCAGTTTTTCTTTCTCTTAAAAAAGAAAGAAAATTATAGGCCAATATCCTTGATGAACATAAATGCCAAAATCCTCAACAAAGTATTAGCAAATCAGTTCCAGCAATACATTAAAAAGATTATACACCATGATCAAGTGGGATTTATTCCAGGGATGCAATGTTGGTACAACATTTGCAAATCAATAAATATGATTCACCACATAAACAAAATGAAGGATAAAAACCACATAATATATCAATAGATGTAGAAAAAGCATTTGATAAAATCAAGCACCCATTTATAAAAACTCGCAGCAAAGTGAGAACAGAGGGAACACACCTAAACATAATAAAGGCCATATATGACACACCCACTGCCAGCATCATACTCAACAGGCAAAACTACAAGTGTTCCCCTTAGGATCAGGAACAAGACAGGGACATCTGCTTTCACCTCTCTTATTCAACACAGTACTGGGAGTCCTAAGTAAAGCAGTCAGACAAGAAGAATTACAAGGCATCCAAATTGGAAAGAAAGATGTAAAACTGTCTTTATTTGCAGATGACATGATACTGTACATAGAGAACCCCAAAGATTCTACCAAGAAACTACTGGGACTGATAAATGAATTCAGTGAAATAGGATACAAAATTAATATCCAGAAATTAGTTGCATTTTTATATGCCAATAATGAACTAACAGAAAGTGAAAATAAAACAACCCCATTCACAATAGTTACACAAAGAATAAAATACTTAGGAATAAATCTAACCAAGTATATAAAAACCCTGTCTTCGGAAAATTATAAGATACTTAAGAAAGATACTGAAGATGACACAAATAAGTGGAAACACATACCATGCTGATAGACAGGAAGAATTAACATTAGCAAAATATTCATGCTACCCAAAGCGGTCTATAGATTCAGCACAATGCCTATCATGATTCCAATGATGTATTTCACAGAACTAGAACAAATATTTCAAAGATGTACATGGAACCACAAAGGTCCCACATAGCAACAGCAATCCTGAGAAAGAACAAGTTGGGGAAATCACGCTACCTAATATGAAAATATACTTAAAGCCATAGTAATCAAAACAACATGGAACTGGCATAACCACAAACACATAGATCAATGGAGCAGAATAGAGAGCCCAGAAATAAACCCACACCTTTATAGTCAATTAATATTTGACAGAGGAAGCAAACACATACAATAGGCTAAAGATAGTCTATTCAATAAATGTTGTTGAGAAAATTGGACAGATACATGCAGAAAAATAAAACTAGACCACCTTCTCATACCACACATAAGAATAAATTCAAAATGACTTAATGACTATATATGACTTCAATACATAAAGACTTAAATATTAGACCCAAAACCATATAAATCCTACAAGAAAATATAGGCAGTAAAATCTCAGACACTGATCAAAGCAATATTTTATCTGATATATCTCCCCAGGCAAGGGAAACAAAAAATAAATAAATAAACAAGTGGGGCTACGTCAAACTAAAAATGTTTGTATAGCAAAGGAGACCATCAACAAAATAAAAAGAAACCCACAGAATGGGAGAACATATTCACCGATACATCTGATAAGGGGTTAATATTCAAAATTTATAAAGAACTTACAAAACTCAACACCAAAGAAAAAACCCAATTAAAAAATGTGCAAAAGATCTGAATAGACACTTCTCCAAAGAGGACATACAGATGGCCAATAGACATAAGAAAAAAATGCTCAACATCACTAATCATCAGAGAAATGCAAATTAAAACTACAGTGTGATATCACCCCACACCTGTTGGAATGACTATTGTTAATAAATCAACAAACAACAAGTGCTAGCGAGGATGTGGAGAAAAGGGAACACTTTTGCACTGTTAGTGGGAATGCAGACTGGTGCCACCACTGTGGAAAGCAGTATGGAGATACCACAAAAAATTAAAAATTGATCTGCCTTTTAACCCAGGTATCCCACTTCTGGGAATATATCCAAAGAAACCCAAAATACTAATTTGAAAGAATATAAGTGAACATAAGCACTCCTATGTTCACTGCAGTATTATTTAAAATTGCCAAGATATGGAAGCAGTCCAAGTGTCCATCAATAGATGAATGGATAAAACAACTATGGGACATTTACACAATGGAATACTACTCAGTCAGCCATAAAAAAAGAAGAAAATTCTACCCTTTGTGACAGCCTATATGGACCTGGAGAACATTATGCTACGAAATAAGCCAGTCAGAGAAAGACAAATACCTATAATTTCACTCATATGTGGAATCTAATGAACAAACTGAACTAACAAGCAAAATAGATTCAGACTCATAGATGGAGAGCAGATGACAGCTATTGGCGGTGCGGGGCGTAGAGGGTGGAGGGATCAAGCAAAAAAGGGAAAAGGACTTATGGACATGGACAATAGTGTGCTGATTGCAGGCAGGAAGTGAATACAAGGGGGCTAAATGGTAATGGAAAAAGTACAATAAAATTGTTTTTAAAAATTTTTTAAAAAGAAACAATGACATAGACTGAGCACCCAAAGGCTGACCAAGAACTTTTAGTCATTAACTGACTGTACAAGCTGGGACAGTTAGCTTAACCTCTTCAAGCTTTCATTGGTAAAATGGGGAAACAGTGATACCTATTTCATAAGTATTTTTGTGAAAATTAAATACCTTAATAATTGCAAAATGCTTAGATAAGCAAGCTCCAAGCAAATGTTAGCTTTTTGTGTCACTACTGGGTTGATATCAGATGGCAGTAGCTCCGAGTCATATTCCCAGCCTGAAGCTGTTGCTATTTCTGACGGTTCTTTAGAATTACAGAGCGTGTTAAGGAGGCATGGAGAAAGACGCAAGTCCTATAGAGATGAAAGGCTTTATTTGTGACCCTGAACCATGTTTTCCACCATTTTGCTGACTTTAATCAAGTTAGAAGAAAGCCACGAAGATACACACTTTCTAGATTTTTTTCCAAGTTGCTTCTGCTTCAGCACTATTTTTATTATATTAGAAATTATCAAGTAATACTGTTATCATATCTTATGCAAAAGTGATTTTCCAAACTTGTTTCATGAATTCTTTAGGGGAAGGTGTAAGTATTATTCTTTTTCTGTCCCCACATAGTAACTAACATGAAACAAAGGACAGTGAGGGCTCTCACCACACGGTGGTCACACACTGGTGGAAATTACCTACCTACCTACCTATCTACCTACCTACCTACCTACCTACCTAAGTAAACCTGAGGCTCAGGGCTGTTTCCTGTCCTCCTCAAGACACCCATACATTTCCTGGAGTTTATGCAGCCACTTCTAGTCTGGGTGGCAGCTGCTACGGGATGATCGTGCTCCATCTCAGGCAGTGCCACCTCCATGACTGTCCCGTTTCCACATGCTTTGTATCAATGCTGGTTGAAAACTCAGCACCATTCTTTTTTTTTTTTTTTTGATGTCTGACATGCCTTTATTCAAGGGTGGGCAATCCACACACACCACAAGCTGCATGTCCCCCTGCATGTCCCTGCATGTCACCTGTCCCCTTTGCACAGCACCCCAGCATGGTATCCAGCGTAGCCCACTGTATGTCGCTCATCACCCAGCATGTCATCCAGAGGGATGTCCTACCCCCTTCAAGACTAGATCATAAACAAAGCCAGCAAAGGCCAACAGAATTATGCAACAGAGCTCCATACTAAGCAGGCGAGCCCACTCAAAGCTATGGAACAGTTTTTCAGACACAGTCTCAAGGCTATGAGAACAATACTTATCAGACCCATTCCCAAGGTTATGGGAAACTGCGTCCCTTAGTCATTCAGACATCTGCGTGAGGAAGCCAGACTGCCTCCGTTTACCCTACATCTGGCATGAGTTAAAACACAAGGAGACTTCACCATGTCTGACATCAGTTGGAAAGCCAGGAATATGGGCAGGCATGGAGTTAGTTGGAAGGCAAAAAGTGGTGGGTGGATCTACAATCATCTGCAAAGTAGGGAATGGTGGGGTGCTCACTTCTATGGGAAGGCAGGGAGATGTGGGTAAGAGGGAAGCAGGGGTGGCATCAGTTGAAAATATGGAAGAGGTGGATGGAGTTGGTATCAGTTTATTTTTTAATATGATGTAAGAGCATCCAGAAAGAAAAGTGTGTATCTTTTGTTGAATATGTATATTTTGTTTTTCCAGGATGGGCTGTTGAAAAGTCTGTGCATTCTGCAGGGTCTATCTTCACCTTCTCTGTCATACATTAGTTGTTCGTGTAAGCGGGTTTAATGCTGGGCACTCCATACTGTTCCATTGTTTTAAGGGTCTGTTTTGTGCCAATACCTTTTTAGTTTGAGTATTATAGCTTTATAGTATAGTTTGAGAACATAGAGAGTGATACCTATAACTTTGTTCTTTCTTCTCTAAATGTATTTGCTTATTTAAGGTGTTTTTGTTCCATATAAATTTTAAGATTTTTATTTCTGAGAAGAATGTGAGTAGTAGAGTAGTTTAATAAGATTTCAGCTGAACCAATTGATTGCTTTAGGAAATATCATAATTATAATAATTTTATCTAACATATAGGAACAGTTTATCTTTCCATTTTTTGTGTTATTTTTAATTTCTTTCTTCAATGTCCTATAGCCTTAAGAGTAGATTTCTTTCACCTCTTTGTTGATGCCAATTCAGAGGCATTCATTTGTTTTCATGCAATTGTAAATGGGACTTTTTTTTACCTCTTCTTTCTTTGTTTTTTATTGTCTATGAATGTGACAGACTTCTATACCATCAGTTTGCCCTTTGTTTCTTAATGAATTATTTTATTAATTACAGCAGCATTCTTAACTGCTACAAAACTAAAACAAGACACAAAGGTCATTGTCACAAAGAATGTGTATGCATTGGGGATTTTACTGAGGATCTGCAGTAATGTGGAGTACAGTTTGCAACACAGTGTTGCAAATAACATACATTTAATATTAAACCCCTATTTCTCTTGGAGGGTTTCTTTTGGGGGGGTCACTATGTCATGTTTTGTGACTCTCCCCTCTCTGCCCAGTCTTCCTGACATCTAGTTCAAAAAAAAAAAATCTTCCATTTTATTTCATTTTGCAGAATAATTCCACTTTCTACAGTCTCCACTCCCCAGGCTAAACCCTTGCCACACCCAAAGCCTTCCTGACACCCTGCGTTAGCTGCTCCAGGCCTCACACTTTCTCACACCCCAGTAGGATCAGAGCAGGGAGGGACACACTGTCAATATTCTTGGTCCTGCTGGTACAAATTATGCCGCCCTTTCAAAAGGCAGGAGAGGGTTGAAGTTAGGGTTTAAAGACAATGCTGGCTCTAAGTAATAATATTTTTCCTTTGTTTGGAGGACATTTGTCACTGAGGCCCTATGGCTTGACCTCAGAAGTTGACCAGATGAAGACTTTTCAGGTTTTCACTTAATTGTGAACAGTTATTTAAAAGCTACTCCAGGCTTTTAAAAACATAGTAGGTTCTTAAAACATAAAAAATCAGTACCCATATTAACTCTAGATAAGACTTCCACGCTTGCTTTGTAGACCGAATTTGTCAATCTGCCCCTGCTGCCCCTGAAGAAGGTGACTGCTAGTGAGCCAGGCACTGGCATTCTGCATCCCAGGTCCTCACTCATCAGAGAGAGAGGGACTAATGACTCAAGCAAATCCTGGGTTACAAATGGCCGTGTGGTAAAGTGCAGAAAAGGCTGAGAGGCACTAAGCATGATTAAATAAATAACTGTAAAAATAAAATAATTTTATCAGGATATTGTAAGGTAAAGATGTGTTATATCTCTATATTTATGCTTTCAACATTCCAGCTCTTTCCTATGAGAAACTGAAATCTACCAAACTGGGTAGACAAAACTAGGGTAAAATGCAGCAAACACATTTTAGTGAAGTCACCAACTAAAATATCTTTTCCCCAAAAATCTAGACCCAGTGCCCCACCTGGGTTCAGTTGATATTAACCTATGTATTTTTCTCATATTATTGAGCTAGACAAACCCAACACAACAGGACACTCTGAAATAAGCCTCAAGCAAGCCAGGAGTCGTTTAGTGCAACCCGTGAGTTTCCGTGTTAAGAACAAACAAAAAACAAGCTACCAAACAAAAACTTCTCTCTGACATTGAAATATTTTTCCTCTCTAGAGTAAAGTAAATATCCACAGTTTTCTTTACTCAAATGCTGTGATCCAGGGATTAAAGAGCTGAAAGAGAATAATTCCCTTGGCCTCTAAAATGTTGATTAATCATAACTAAAGTTTTTATTTCTCTCCACCCCCCAAAAAAGAGAAGGAAAGTGACAACTTTAAAAACATAACTCAAATATAGGGACTATAAACTAAAAAATTAAAAATTTGAAGCAAAACCCCAAAATAAGTAGACACAATTTAAAGAACTAGACAAAAAGGGGGGTGGGACGGGATCTGGTCCAGCTCTGTGTTCATTCTTAGTAGCACAAGAGATACTTTATATTTTCTTGGCCATGTTTAAGCCATTCAAGCACTATGGCTATAACTATAACTTTTTTGTCACTTCATAACCTTTACTTCACAGTTTCAACTTTTAAAAGAACTTTTATTCACCACCCCGAATCAAAAACTCATAGACACATTTTAAGTATGCTGCCACCAAGTGGCAGTCCTGTTCAGTCACCTGATTCAAACAAAAACCTTTGGTTTTGCCTGCCACTTAGAAGTATATCACTCCGAGCACCTTCCTCTGTGTGTGTAGACTTATTAGGCCTCCTTACCAACTTATTTTTCCAACACTATTAAGTTAAAAACAGCTACATTTGCCATCACCTAATAATATATTTCCATGTCCTTTAATATGAAGTCCTTCAGAATGAAAGTACTAAGTAGAAACAGTATTATCGTCTATACATGAAATACCAATAGCGGTGTTTAAATGGGTAATTTCAAAGATTATATTTTAGAGCAACTTTTAAAAAAATAAACATCTAAATCACAACTAAGTACCTCTTCACTAATTCTCAGCTCTTCTTGAACCTCATCTGAATTGCTAAGCTTGACATCAAAATCCCTTCTCAGCAATTTGTCCAAAACTTCTGAGTTCCCTCAGATTCAGATGTCCCTCTTGGCTCTGCTAACATCCGTACATTCCCTTTCTGTCTCACTAACAGATATTCTAGGTTCTCATCCAGGCTGTTGGAATGAATTCAGTGCTCAAAACCTCTTCTTTCTTTCTCTTCATATGACAGCAGAGAGTGCACAAGCCTTCTTTTTTATTTCTCTACAAGTAGTTACGTTTCCACTTTATTCATTTTTGTCCCAACTTTCCTAATCCCCTAGCAGCTATTTCCAATGAGCATCTGGCAGAACTTGTTAAAACTAATTTCTATAGAGGACTTAATTAGTCACATCAAGCTCTCAACTACCTTAGCAATATACTCAGATCTTTCAGCCTTATGAAGGGTCACAATGATACCTAAAAGGCTCAGAAACTGCCTTCTGAGCACCTATATCCCTTAAGCAGAACAGATATCTTTTACAACAAAAAAAAAACTGTAATTTTTTGGACAAAGACTGAACTCGGTTTCATGATAGGAGAGTATTCCATATTGCTTTAGGGTGTATTTTACAATCCATTCCAACTCAAAACAACTTTGTATATTATCTCTAGAAGAAATTGAAAATGGGATAATTTTTAAAGTAATATTAATAAATTGGCCACAGAGGTTCTCTTCTTCTGATACAAAATGTCTAAACCTCCCTTTTCCTCTGCTTTTACATGCTCTCCCCCTCCTCTGCCTCCTCCCTCTCCTCTCTTTCTCATAAATGTCTCTGTGTAGCCTTTCTCGGTGCCTGGTGTCACCTGCACTTCGGCTGACTGAGCTCAGAACCCAGACTGCTTCCAGCCCTACTCCCAGGAGACCAAAACAGTCTCCACATTCAGCATCTCCTAAAACCTCTGCCTGATCCTGGAGATTCCAGCCAGACCCACTGACAGTCCTGCCCCACCAGAAAAAGTCCACTGAGACACAACTGTGAATTTTACTTGCAGAAGAATAAAGGTTTGATACACCCACTAATGTTTAAAATTCTTACATTTTTCTCTCTCTCCTTCACTTCCATTTCCATAGATCTAGAAAACAGGAAGCTTGTCTGTGATTCAAACTCTACCTCCCTGAAGTTTTTTGCCTGTAACATTAGGGGATTGAACTAGTTGAACTGTGAGGTACCTTCCAGCTTAAAATTAACAGATGCCATCCTTAACAAAATAAATTCAAATGCTTTCTGATTAAAAATAATAACATTTAAGGGGATGCCATGTATGGGCTGCCTGCTCTGCACCAGACACTAACAGACTATGTAATCATGACCATAACGAACATCAGTTGTGTGCTGGCCACATGCAAAGCACTTGATATGCATTGTCTCATCCCCTTTTCTGACAACATGATGAGACATGTACAACTAGTATTCCCTTTTTGCAAATGAGGAAACTGAGGTCCAGAGAGAAGGAAAAACTTGTTCCAGCTCACACACAATTAGTAAGTGGGAGAAATGGGATACAAGCCCACTCAGTCTAATTTCAGTAGACAAGGTCTCAATCACTGCACCCAATTCAGAAGAACTCTATGAAAGGTGGTATTATTATGACCACCCCTGTAGTGAATAAACATTTTCATGGTGAATTACCTCCCAGAGTGTACCAACTAGTCATTACACAGAAAAACGCAATGGTTTTCACTGTGGTTGGTTCTTAAAGCCAAGTGCATCATGATCAAGTGCAAATTGATATCCAAAGAGAAATGTTAGAAAAAGAAAAAGAAAACTGTTTAAATATCATATCAATAAATGTTTCACATGAATTAAGACCATAATAAAAATGGTATAAAACATGTTATAACATGTATAAAATGTTAAAATGTTATATGTAAGAATAGTCATTAGGATACAATTATTTTTTATTTTTAGAAATTCTTTTTACCAATCTGCCTGTTCTTTATTCATATTTTATTTCATCTTATGAAACATATGAGTCCATAATCTGTGCCTGATCTTTCCAAACCCTGAAGGTTTTTTAAGGTCTTATTTTGCTATCTGTTGGTTCTATTGGCTCTTGTTAATGGTGTCTTATTTCTTTGTATGTTTAATGATTTTTTCATAGCAAAGAGCAAATAATCCTTAGAGTTTACCTGTGGAAAATTTCTGAGGTCTAACAAGGAAGGTGAGTTCCTCAAGAAGAGATCACTGTTTGCTTCTGCTAGTGAATGCGTACATCACCAATACTAGTACCAATGCTGTAAAACTTCTAAGAAATTTATCAGCTTAACATATTTTAGGCCACCAATGCAATGTGAATTTGGTCTGCAAAGTTTCTTGAGAGATGGTTTGTGGTTATTGATTTTAAAGAACATTTTTTTCCCATCAGTTCACTGCCAAGGCTTGGAAAGTTTTCCTTGAGGTCCCCTGAGTGAACAGAGATAATGTTAGCTTTATTTTTAATTCACCTTCGCACTGCTGGTGTAGCTCCCATGGGGCTCCAGCTTTCTGGAGGGTCTTCTGTTAGATTTCCTACCTCAGGTGAGCCCTGAGCTTTGTCTTTCAAACCCCAAGCCTCACAAGGTCTTGAAAAATGATGATCATGTTTACCCAGAAAATTCCCTCATGGCTGTGCTTGATTCCAACCTTCGTCCAGTCCTGTGCCTGGGTACGCTTTATTTTCCTGTAAGCTCATGCACAAATTAGAAAATGATTTCTTAAAGTTTTATTTAACATATTTAGTTGTTTTCAGTGGAAGGTCAGTACGGGCACTTGTCCATCATTTTGCCATTTGGGCAAGTTATTATATGTCGTTGAAACACAATCTCCATATACATAAGATAGATTCAATATCAATAACAAATCCATAGCTTGTTATTAAGGTTGAATGAGATTTGCTATGTGAAAAGCACTTTGAAAATTGTCAGGTCCTACATAAATATTAGCCATAATTGCTATCCCTTCCTTTACTCCTTCACAATAAATTTTTTTTTAAAAATGCCTACTGTGTATCAGACACCATTCTAGATGCAAACAGCTTAGCAGAGATAGAGAAAAGAGAGAGGAAAAGATGGGATAAAGAAAAGGGCAGATACAAAGTCACAGTACATCTAAGTATGTTAAAGTTTCTGAGGCCCAACCCACACGAAGAAAGCAAGAACCACATATTCGAATTCAACCCCACTGACCTCCCTTGGCCAGGCAGGACCTGGGCAGACAGCCTAAGAGCATCGCCATAGAACAGGGTGTTTCGTGAACTGGCACGTGTAATGCCGGAGTCAAATAGAAGAAAACATCTGGAGGGCTAGGGTGAAAGCGAATGGCAGATGACTGCTTTTCATCCTAATTTGTCTAAATTTCTTACTGTATGTACACAGGGATGGGCAAGAGTGGGTTTATAGTCGTGAGTTCCTGAAACAGTTAGTTCTTGTGCTAATTTGTTAATTACTGTATTATTTATTTGTACTACAACTGTAAATGTACTTTTGTTCATCCCTGCATACTGTTTTAATAGAAAATAATAAGAAAAAAATTCCTACAGTCATACTCTTAGTGTATGGCCAATGACTTCTAATGAGTAATATGCACCTGGAGACATTGCAAGTTCCATTTCAGACCATTGTAATAAACTGACTATCACAATAAAATGACTTGTAATCTTTTGGCTGGTGGAGGCTTCAGCTGTCATTTTGTAAAAAACACACCTGTGTGCCTGTGTAGTTATTTGTGAATGAGTAAGTGGGTGAATGACTCAATGAATGAATGAAATAAAGTCATGTTAAAAAGGCAGTAGGTAGTGCTTAAGGCTAGGACACACACACTCTGTAAGTTACCTACACAGGAGTTACTGACACACCACCCCTCTGGGAGCACACAACTCTGTGTCAGGGTGAGACTTTGTAAACTGAGCCTGGGCTGCTCCCAACAGCCCTTTTATTTTTTTAAAGATTTTTATTTCTTTAATTTTAGAGAGATGGGAAGGGAGGGAGAAAGACAGGGAGAGAAATATCATTGTGTGGTCATCTCTCCCTGCCCCCTACTGGATACATGGCCTGCAACCCACGTACATGCCCTGACTGGGAATTGAACCTGTGACATTTTGGTTTGCATGCTGCACTCAATCCAGAGACCCACACCAGCCAGGACCCAACAGTCCTCTTGACTGGACCTCCTTCTGCAGGGAAAAGCCACCTTACCTCTACAAGCAGCTCTGAGTTAAAAGCACAGGTTTGGAACCAGATGCAAGGGTGCAAACCTTATCTCCTTTCCGATGGACACTATGACTTTAAACAAGCAGTTAAGTCCCCGGTTTCCCTGTAAGTAACGTGGAGCCTGGAGTGCCTGCCAAGTGGGCTTGTTGTGAAGCCCCAGTGAGTGAGCACAAGCGATACAGCACTGAGAATGTTGGTTTTAGACGGTAATTGGTCAGTCCGTGTTTGCCACATTCCCACATCACTCAGTTAGGGCACATTTGCAGAATGCGTTTCAGTCTGTACAATGCCTTAGCTCTAGAGCTTATGTGGGTTTCATCGTCCTGCGGACAAAGCACTGAAAGTGGAGACTGAAAACTTCTTTCTCAGGGACAACCCTGCCACACATCAATATCAAGTGTCTTGGAGCAGGCCACTTTACCTTCTTGAGTCTTAAGTTTCTTTGGCTCTCAAACCAGAATAATAATGCATCACAGCCTCGCTCTGAAAATGAAATGAGATCACGTACATAAAAGCATTCTCTCTTCACGGTAAAGTACTATGCTATCAGAAGGTACGAGGAGTAAATGCAGAGCATAAAACATAAACCCATAGACATAGGAGGCATTCAGTAGATTTCTCTGAGTTAACAAATAAAGTTGTCAATAAATGAGTGTTTAACAGTGTTTTTCAAAAGGATTTATGAGTCACCTGCATCAATATTACTTGGGGACATTGGTTTAAAAACATCCCAGGGAGTGGTCTACATCAGTAGTTCTCAACCTTCATGCACGCTGACCCAACCTGAGGAATTTTAAAAATACTGAGGTCTGCCCTGGCTGGTGTGGCTCAGTGGATTGAATGCCGGCCTGAGAACCAAAGGGTCACCAGTTCGATTCCCAGTCAGGGCACATGCCTGGGTTGCAGGCCAGGTCCCCAGTGTGGGGTGTGCAAGGGGCAACTGATAGATGTTTCTCTCCCTGTCTTTCTTCCTCCCTTCCCCTCTTTCTATGAATGAATGAATGAATGAATGAATGAATGAATGAATGAATGAATGAAAACTGAGGCCTGTGTCCCAACCCCAGAGATCTGGGTGAAATTGTTCTGGGGTGTTTTGGGCTTCAGGATTTTTAAGGGTCCCTTGGTCAATACTAACATGCGGCCAAGGTTGAGAATCACTACTCTAATTGAATGAGTCTTAAGTAAGGCAGACACTGATATTTTTCAACCCAAAAGTCATCCCCAACCCCTTCTCCCTTGCCACTCCCCTCCATGAAGGCTGGAAGGAGAAATAACTCATTTTCTCAACTCTCACTAAAATTAGGAATGACCATGTGCCCAGGTTTGAGCCAAAGTCAGAGGTCTGCTGGGTCAGAGGAAGAGGCTTCTTTAGTGCTTTCCTTGTTCCAATAAAAAGAGATGAATGTACCTAATGCTTCTTGCTTCACTGTCTTCCTGCTGGAATAGCCATGTGCGACTGGACCTGCCAGGAACCATAAGAGAAAGGCTAACCAAGAGGACCCAGAGACCTCAGCCTTGACATTGCTGAGTCTCTGAATCAACTGCAGCACTTGCCTACCTCTGACCTTGTTATGGGAGAAAAACAAACTCGTAGTTTGTTTAAGCCACCAAAATCCAGCTTTCTGTAGCACGCAGATGAACACAATCCTAACTGACAGAAAGCCATCCTGTCTATTTTCTTTTGTCCCAATCTTCAGAGAAGACGCCAATATATTAAATGCTTTTATGGAAAAGTGACTACAAGCTTATTTACAGAGTAAGGAGTTTGCCTGGGAAGGAATTTGAAGAGTGGCTTACTTGAAGGTGCGGCCTCCTCTAATTAAAAACTCTCAGAGATTGTCCTACCTGTTGAAACACCCATGATGTAAGAGGGAGAAGGGGCTTTCATTGAATGATTTTCTGGAGAGTTCTCTTCCTTAATTGTCCCTTTGCAGAATTGCACAACATGTAGATGAAGAACAGGCATTAGAGAAAAAGTAGGCCCTCCCCTCCCAACTTTGAGAGGCTGCTGTAGGATTATACAGGCAGACCTCGTTTTATTGAGCTTAACTTCATTGCAAGACTCTTCCAGCAAAAAGATTACAACTCACTTTACTGCAGTAATTGCTGTATTGTGGTGGTCTGGAACTGAACCCACAGTATCTCTGAGGTACTCCTGTACCTAGGTTCACCCCTGGCTGACTCTGGCAGCTCTGTGTGAATGGCCTGGTAAGAGCTGGCTAGTCTGGGAGTGTTTCCTGCCCTCAGCTGTCTCATCTTCCCACAAAGTCCCAGGGTTCTATCAGCACAGGTATGTCACTCCTCTGAGCAGCTAACACTGCTTGCAAGATATGTGTCCACTCTAGCAGGGCAGCCTCATGAGAGCATAAGACTCCATTCTCATAATCTTGGTCAGAGGCTCCCCACCCCCAAAATACCTATAAAAAGGGAGAGAAACAGGAGAGCAGCATTCCTCGGCCAGAGCATGACTCGTCGAGTGTCCAACTGCACCCAGTCCCCGTGGGTTTCTCTGTGGGATGGCAAACGAAAGCAGCTATGTTCATCCCACTGGTGACCCCCTGCTTATAAGCCCCAGCCTGTATCTTACAACATTTGCAGTTTTTTCTTGGGCTCTTCAGTCCACACTAAACCAAAAGGTTCTTGGCACTGATTCGGGCTATCCAAGCTTCTTTCTCCCCTGCCCCACCTCTGCCCTTAGGATCTCTATTAGGCTAGTCACTCAAACTCTGTTGCAAAATAATAGATTATCTTAGATGTCCCCTACTCAAAAAAGTTGCAAGTTACTCTCATGCTTATAAAATGTGAACTTTATGAATTGATGTGGAAGGCTCACCATATTGTGAACCTGAACAACCCTGCCCTCATTCTCCCCCCAACTCTCCAGTGAGGCAAACATAGTTTGTAAATCCCAACAAGATTCCTTAAGTCAAGATAAAGTGCAGTACTTGACAAAATTGTCTAACTATTGGAATTACCTGGGGCAGTTGTTTAAAGCAGTTTCCCAGGATCTACTCCAAGAAAACTTGATCCTTTAGCTCTGGGATAAAATTGAGGGATTTGCCTTTTCACAACTATAAACTTTGATTTTAATAGCTCAAGCAAGTTGTGAAATGCGATTACTAGTAAAGTGGAAGAAATACCCGTCTCCTACCCTGCTGCGTCCAAAGCCTACCTGTCCTCCAAAGCCTAATTCTCAGTTCTCGCCTCCCAGGCCCTCAGACTACTGCAGTCCGTGGTGCTCTCACCTTGACTGGCACTCACCTGCGCTTGGCACTAGGCCATCTTTCCCATGGCCCGTGTTTCTATTTAACCTTCCATGTGACTGTGTACTCTGTCTCGTTAATCCAGGGGTCCTCAAAGTGAGGTTTGTATCAGAATTACCTAGGGAAGTGTTTTCAAAGTACAGACGTCGGGATGGCTTTGCTCCTGTTGACTTTATCTAGAAGATATAAAGTGATGCCAAGGCAACTGTATTTTGAAAAAGCTGTCCAGATAACTCTGTTGAGTGCCCACCCCTCCTTTACCTCACACCACATTTCTCTGGGGATTCTTTCACTGACCGTACGATGAGATCCTTGAGGGCAAGGACAGTATCTGACACTTCTTTCTAGTTTTCACGTGGCTTACCTCATCACCTTAAGTTTGGTGAAATGAGTGTTCAATCAAGATGCATGGCCTGTATCAATGATTGATGATTGACTGAAAGGGGGTAAACAATGGCATCTGTGGAGGCCAACAGTTACTTTCCATTCATCTTCTATTCCGAGTCCATGTACTCACACAAGACCTATTTGCTACAAATTCTGAAATGTCTGACAAATCTATTTGTTCCATTGGTAGAAATAATCACTGATGCTCAAAAATCATTAAGAGGTGACATATACATTAGAAAGATGAACAACTTCTCACTTTTCCCAGAGAACCAAATCAAGGGCACCTCTGCCCACCCCAAATGTCACACACACTGGAAAATCTGAGACCATATCCAGAGGCAATGTAAACGTGAACATGCAGCCTCCATGGGGCCACCTCACATGTTGTTCTGTCTTTCTAACAAGCTGAATTGGAATTTATTTGACTCTTACATCCAACAAGTAACAAACCCAGCAAAGAACGGTACATTATGGGTTCAGTAATCAGATAGGATAATATGGCAGCACAAATGGCACACTCTAAATTCTGACATGGTAGGTAGGTCTGTGCGTGTCGAAAGCCTCTTCTCTCCTGGAGTGTCAAGGACTCTGTCTCAGTAGCTCCCTAAATGGAGTGTGCTGTTTGTGTTAACAAACAGCAACCAGGCACAAAATCTCATGGTGATTGATTTGTCATGTTGGTTTTAGGGAAACCATCAGAGCTTTGAGGGAAAGGGGTGTCAGACAAGTAAATTTTGATTGACTAGGAGACACTGGTAAGGGCTGACTAAGGCATCCCAGAGAAGGTTCTGGCTGGCAACAACATGAAAAGGCTGAGAACCAGAAAGAGCTAGGGGAGGAGAGGAGAAGGTGCTGAAAGAAAGTGATTTAAGAGTTGGAGGGACATTAAGCTGACTCTGGTTGTCATCACTCCAAAAAGGATTGGGAACACGGATGTGACGTGTTTGAGATTATGAGAATGGTATTCTAGGAAACTATGTAAATCCAATTCCCAAGATCTAAAAGGGACCAGCCAGTGTAAATCTCCAGAAAGGAACAAAAGTCTGATTCTTGTTCAGAAACTACTAGTTTAAGTCACATACGCAGACCATCCACCACAGATAGGGGGCATCCAGCCTGCTCGCTTCACTCCGAACATCTGCACTCACTCACTCGCCTGCGCTACCAGCACGCAACACAGGTGGACCCTCTCATGATCAGACCTTACTCCTCAGTGGACCCATGTCAACAGTTCAACCTTTCACTGGGCTGAACCCACATCACAGAAACTGCTTATGTAGGGGACAAATTGTTTTTCAATGCTGGCTTTTTAAAAATAATAAATCCTTGAAAAACCAATGAAATAAAGAAAGGAGGAAAGAGAAAGAGAGAGAGGAGAGACAAATACCAATAGAAAGGAGGAGGAGGAAAGGAGAGTGGGAGGGTGGGAAGGAAAGATGTGAGGAGGGGAGGAGAGAAGAACGAATCCAATGCTTCAGTCATCGTGCTTGTAGGATCTTGGAAGTCTTCGTGGGCAGGTATGGCCAGAGTTGACTAGAAACTAATAGTAAGAGCCAAGAGGCAGAAAGACACTGATGGATGCTGTGTTTCTCGTGGCCACCCTCAGGTTCTAGCCTTGAGTGCCTTCCCCAAAGCCAAACATTCTCTCTTCCAGTGTTTAGTAGCTTTGGCGGCTGCTGTCAGGGCACTACCTCTGTCAGCAAGATCTTCAGAGGGTTATGTGCCTGGAATCTGTCTGGGTGCGGGTAATTTATGGCTCCAGCAGTAGTGCATGTTTTAACAGAAACTAGAATCCTCTGTGAATCCCAACGTCCCTGTCAAAGGAGGATCCTATGTAAGCTACTATTTTTATGCAGCTATATCAGACCTCTTCCAAAGAGAGCCAGAGTGAATTAAGAGCTCTGCAAGAGTAAAACTTGGGGCCTCTGAGGGCTATTTCTAGGAGGAAAAGCTCCTGGGGGGATGAGAAAGAATTGAATATTTCTATTTTCTTTCTTTATATATATATAAAGGGTTCTAACTGTGCTAATCTCTCATTGTGCAAATCTCTCCAATTCTTGCCATGAAAGCAGTCCCCTCACCTACTTACTATCATCATTGAGCACATATATTTTGAGGTATAAGTCCTGTAAATTAACAATAAATTAAAAAGCAAACTGTGCTGCCCATTTTACCCAGAAGCATTGTCCACATAACACACAGTGAAGCGGTTCCATGAAGAGTCTTCAGGGTCACCAGATGTGAGTCTGAGTCCATGTCCCATAGTTAACCAGCTACATGTCAGTGGGAAAGTGCTATAAGGTAGCTAACCTTCAGTTCTTCACCCATACAATGAAAATATTGAAGAACTGCCCTATAGGGTTGTTTTGGGAATTAATCATTTAAGTGATATTTATTATGATGGTGACTATTAAGTCTTGCCAGATCTTGGAAGCCTCTGTATTACACGGGGCCAGGAGTCTAAAAGCCTAGGTTTTATGCCAAGTTCCACCATACATGAGCTATGTGGCCTTCATTTTGTCCTTTCATCCCCTAGGTTTTCGTTTCCCCATCAGTTAAATAAAAGCGTTCAACTAGCTGGTGCTGGGCTAGCTAACTGGAAATACATTGGTCCTTCTGTGGAATATATACTTTTTGAGAGTGGGAGAAAGCTGATCACCACAGAGAGGTCATGTGAGGGAAGCGATGCCACCTAGGAATCTCAAATAAATATGATCTTGATGACTTTCTTAAAAGCTCAGTTAGACCTGAGTTAGACACTCCTAAACTTTGCTGAAAGAGAGAAATCTAAATATGGCATTTGCAAGATGAGAACTCCATGTCCACCTCACCTGCTGGGCTGGAGATAGATCCTTCCAATTTGCTACAAACTTGATACACCCACCTGCCTGACCCCCATTCTCTCATCCAGTCCCCACCTCCCAAACCCATTCCAATGAGTCAAGACCTCCTGCAGAACTGGTTTGGTGAAGTTGTTGGGTGGGGAAGTTCATTACAAAATTAACGCTAGATGGTTCAAGGAAGTCGTTTGGGTCTAGCATTAGGTGAAAAGTAAATGCACTTAAAAAAAAAACCTGATTTGAACAGAATTTCAAAACAGACACAAACATCATATTTCTCAATGATGAGAAAAATGTGAAATCAGAATCCCATTGGGTGTGGTAGTATAAGGAGGGAGAGACAGATACTTTCTACGAGTCTAGGAGCTCTAGAAAACTGATACAGGGTGTGACCCCCAAAGTGGACTCTTCAGACCTGTAGTGTAGGTGCTCGGCTGATGCTTGCCAAGCAGAGTTTAGAGCCAGAAAATTTGGATCTCTCTAAAAAAGCATACAAGGGGAGACAGTTCAGCAGTGACAATTTTTAAAGAATTCAAGAAAACTGTAATGAAAATGTATCCTGATATGTGTTCATACCTGTTTTAATCTTCCTGACCATATTAAAATCAGAGATCAAGAACTACAGGTAATTCACAGGTTATTCTGTCCAAATCTCAGCCTCCCTATAGGCATAGTCTTACCCTCATTCACTCATGAATAACTAGGACCCTGAAAACATTAAGTTGAAGTTATGTGGTCACACCTGTAGTTAACAACGAATGGGAGGGGGAGTAGAAGGTACAAGGGTTGATGTTTTATAAAGGCTCTTTCTGCAGGCTTTTTGCAATCGTTTTGGTAATCACCTGAAAGAAATCAGTATCAGTTTAGTTCTTTTGGGCACTAGCCTAGATCAGTGCCTCTCAAACTTGAGCACACATCAATCACCTGAAGGACCTGTGAACACACAGATTGATGAGCCCCAACCCCAGAGACTGTGACTCAGCAGATCTGGGGTGGGGCCTGAGAATTTGTAATTCTAACAATTTCCCAGGTGATGCTGATGCAGCAGATCTGGGAATGGCCTAGATCATTTCTTGGCCTCTGTTTCCTTAGATCACTTCCTGGGATCTGACTTTTGTAACTGGTGGCTGCCTTGGTCCAACTTACTCTATCCAGGGCAGAGAGAGGACCACTTCCCACACAGGTTGAGGAATGTGGTAATAATTTTGTGGTCAGAAGAAAGAGGTCCATGGCATAACGGTATAAGCAGAGTTAAGGGAACAATTCAATTTAAACACACCAGCAGGAGCTGAGGAAATGGTGCCTGTGTTTATCTGCTTTCAGAACTCCAAAATCTACAAACGGGCTTTGCATCCACCCTGTGCTGAACCCTATGGGGGCTTGGAGCGGGTACTATTTGTATCTTAGAAATAATACAAGGTTTCTATAAATGTCTCCCTCCCGCCTTTCCTGCTGGATCACCAAGTTAAAAATTAAAAAAAAAAAAAAAACTATGGTAAATTAAAGTGACAAAACACAAGCTGGAACTGACATCATGGCCTTTCTCCCCTGAAGGCCACAACTCTGCTTTTCCTAAGCTTTTTCCTAATGAAAAGGGATGGAGGTCCAGCTCGGAATTTTCCCAGGTGTTCTTCAGAGTGGTGAATTCCTGTGGTTCAGGCCCCAGCTCCGCCCCGTCATCAAGTAGGACCTTAGTGTCTGGCCAGCACAAAGACAAGGACAGCTGTGAAAGTCAAAGTGGGGGAACCATCCATCTCACCGTCAATGGCATGCATCACTCAGATGCTTCAAGCCCTATATACACACATCATTTTGTGTGATTTATGGCCCTAATTAGATCCCAGTGGCAGTATTCCATCAGCTAACAATGCATATCCTAATCACCTTTTCTTCATACAAATGATTTCCTTAACTTTGCATGCATAACTTAACAGCTTTTATTTTAAAAACTCATGTTAACAGCTTTCCTGTAGTAACCAGTAGGGGTGCTATGATAAGAATCTAATTTGCTGTAAAAATGACTCATTTGTCAAATAAGCATTAAAATAATTGTTCCCCTTTTGACTGTTACCCTGCTGTTTCCAGTCATTTTCCAAAACTAAATTATTTACTCATTTGAAAGTTCAGCTGTGCATATTTTAATTGATATTCCCTCATAGGACTCATATTGTTAATGACAATAATTAACCCGAAAAGGCTGCTAAATAATTATGCTGGAAAGATATGAAGTATTTGCACAGAAAGTATAATCAGCATTTGAAAAACTATCAAAATGTAAAACTTTCATATTTTATGGCAAAGCACAGTAATAGTTCATAATCAAATTAAAGAGAGGAAGGGAAACTGTAGATTGTATGATTTGATGCAGAATACTTTATGTTTTCAATATAGAAAAGTAGTCTAGCTAACAAGATTACTCTGTCATCTCAGTAATCTCCCAATATTACTACTCTTGCTGGCAATATAAATTGTTCTGCAGCACTTAGCATTGCTTGGAATGGGAGCAAACTAGCTCTTAATAATAATACCTATGCCATATGCAATGCCTCTCTTTTATATAAATCTCCTCTGATGGGCTCAACAAGATCCACACACTTCCAGCAGAGACCCAAGTAGACAGATAGTACCTCTTCCCCAAGAAGGCAGCTGCCTCTCAACTTGGGAAGTTCTCAGCAGAAGTGGCAAGTCATTCTCTATGACCCAAAGAGAGCAAAATTCAGAAGAAGGAGCTGTTGTCTCTGGAACCCTGGCAAATGAGACAAAGAACAGGCCTCAGAGAGTCTTACACTCGTTAATGTGCTGTCTTCCCTCATCAGTCTGTTAGGCTTTCGGTCCCTGAAATCCCACAGGGCTGACATTCCCATGGAGATGGCTGGAGACCATTCACCCAAGTGGACAGCTGGGACTTCTACACACCTTAGAGTCTTACAAGAGGGGTCAGGACCTGGTTACTTATGTTCCACAATGCTTTTGAACTAAAGCACAAAAACGCTTCATAAAACCAGAGGCATGCTAGAGCTTCAGTTGAGGCCTCCATTGATATACAGGGTTTGGCAAAAGTAGGTTTACAGTTATGTGGACACAAAACAGTTTATTTTTGTATTATTTATTAATTATTATATTATTTTCTGTACAAACGACTATAAACCTACTTTTTCCCCACCCTGTATTGGTGGGGCAAACTGGATATCAAAAAATGCCTTTGTCATTGCTTCATCCCTTTATTTTTACCTTACAGTTGATACCACTGGTAGCATAATAATGTTGTAATAAAAGTGATGCTAATACCTGACATTTATATAGTTCTATTTACTTTTGCTCACAGGTGCAAAGACTAATGCTAATGGGAGGCAGAAGAATAATTTACAAATACACGATGGCGCCTGACTTCCACAAATATCTCCTGTAAGCAATGAATACATGGAATAAATGGATGGGTGAGTGTGGTGCTAATTATGCTTGTCATCAAATAAAATTGCAACTTGCATAAAGAACAAGTGATTTTAAAGTATATCTAGACTTTTCATTTGTCATTATCTATATCATATCTTCAATGATTATTTTTAAGTAAATATTAATTAAGCAGCTATTTTGTGCCTATCACTATTAATATAGTGGCCAACAGGATAGACAGAGACCCTACCCTCAAGTTGCTTACATTATGGTAGTTAATCCAAGGGGTATATAAGTAAATTTATTTCTAGTCAAGAAACGGTGACATTTTTTATGCAATCCCTCTCTCCAAATATGTAGAAATAACACAAAGTCATTATTAAGCTCAACAGTTAAACATTCATGAACTGTAAATGCAAACAGGTGAGCTTGGCTGGAGCAACTGGCCAACTGGGCTCCAGGTCTGGACACAAGCACTGAAGCCAGGAATTCAGCTCCACATAAAATGAAAACTTGAAATTAGAAACTGAGCTGAGGTACCCGTATTGATGAAATAAAACTCAGAGTGGGAATGGGAGACTACAGCCCTATTTTGCCTAGCTCTATGGCTGTGGATAAAAGAAGAATAGAGGCATACTCTGCTTTACAAACAAGAATTGAGTTAAGTCATCCATCTAGCCAGTTGCCTAGGCTTGCCATATTTCTAACATCACTTAAAGAGGAGTAAAAAATGCTATTATTGTAAGATCTGATCCTGAACTTGGGGCAGAACAAAGGGTAAGGTAGGGGCAACCATAAACCCTTTAGATAAGGAGAGGTGATCACTGAGGGATACATATACAGTTAAAGGTACCCACTCAAAACAAGACTATATAACAAAATTCCAAAATATATGTGCTAGTATAGCACTAAGAAAGGTGAAAAATTAGCATGAGGAATGTGAATTCATGCCAGACAAAACTGATTTTATGGAACAGCATAACAAAGAGTTTAAAATAAGTACATTTAAGATGAATTATACTTATTTCACCTTATATATTTTCAATATAAGTATATTGAAAATGAAATAACAGTCTTTGTTTAAAACAGGGCAAGACACTGTGAAACAAGAACACGTTTCACAACATAAGAACATGTGAGTCTGAAAAAAGAACCAGTTAGAAATACTAGAAATAAAAATATAGTCATTAAAATTATAAAATGAAATTTAGATGGACAGACTAAAGTCTAGACTGGAAACAATCAAGAGAAGAATTCTGGAATTGGAAGATATTATTAAGGAATCTGTCCAGAATGAAGCACCAAGAGGTAACAAAATGAAAGAACAGCAAAAAGACACGGATTGCAGACCAAGGTGCTCTCACACAGGAGCCAGCAAACGAGGACCCAAAGGCCAAGTCTGGTCCTCTGCCTCTTTGTGCACATACAGCCTGTGAGCCAGAGTGCTTTTCCAGTTCTTAATAGCTGGAAAAGAATAAAAAGAACAATATTTTTCAACCCACAAAAATTTAGTTTTCAGAAGCCATAAGTGAAGCTTTATTGGAACACAGTCACACTTGTCTGCTTTTGTATTTGGTATGACTGCCTTTGGACTACAGCAGCAGGACTGAGTAGCTGCAACACGAACAGAAGGGCCTGCACAGCCTGTTAATATTTACAACCTGGCCTTTCACAGAAAAGTCTGCAGATCCCTACTCTAACATCCCAGTTTGAAGGAGGAAAAGAGGAAATGGCATAGAAGCTATATTTGAAGAGACAATAAGTGAGTTTTCCAGAATTAAAGAAATCCTTGATGGTGCGAGGGATTTAATATTCTGCTTCTTAACTCTTCCTTATTTTAAGAATATTAAAGGGCATTTATTGGGCCATCACTGAGTTTTATAATCTAAGGTTCACAGCCAATTGTACTATTTCATTGAACTGACCAATTAATTAGACACATTGTCAATCCAGTCAACCATCTGCTGTTGGTTCACTGAAATGATTGTCGAATTGTGCTCAACGGCATCTGAAAGCTCAAATTCTATAAATCTCAAAAATTCTCTCGGCTTTTACCCATCCATTTCACTAAATTCCTGTCCTCTCCTGAGACATCATTTCATGAGTTATCTCCCTCGCTCAATTCCTTCCACCAGACATGCCCTTCCCATAGTGCTTCACATTACTATCTTTCATAATTCAGCTAAGGCATTATCTTGTTCATACAATATTAGTTCTTCAAATATTTATTATCTGCCATGTACCAGGCGCTCTTTTAAGTGCTGGGGAGACAAAGGTAAACGAGTAATAATCCCTGCCTTCAAGGATCTTACTGTAGTTTACAGCCAAGCAGATAAGTAAAACACACAATAATAAGTGTGTAAAATCAGGAGCAGAAGAACATATGAAGAGTACATAATACTTTGGGCTTGGTGCAGTCAGAGAAATTTTCTCAAGAAAGATCTTAGCTGGGGTATTAAAAATGAGTCAGCATTAGCTGGACAGGGGTGATGAGGGGTAGAAAAGAGAGAATTCTAAACCGAAGGCATATCACGTGCAAAAGCCAAGAGGAAAATGAGTGCATAGAACTTGAAAAAGTATGTGCAGTTGGAAAGTAGACACGGAAGTGGAAATAGCGGTTTAGTACTAAATGAAGCCAGAAAGGCAAACTGGAGCTAATCATTAAGAACCATTTTAAGTCATACCAAGAAACCTGGAGATTTTCCACAGACGGAAGGGAAGGTTTTGAAAAGCATTAGGCAGAAAGAAGTGATCATATTTGAACTTTAAAAAGATAGAAAGATTCCTCTGGCAGCATGATGAGGAAGGCTTGGTGGGGGCAAGACAGGCATGGTGCAGGCAGGTAAGCTGGGTTGCAGAAAGCTGAAGGACTGCTACCTTACACAGTCCATTTCTCTGAAGTCAGACAGAAGATCACCTAAATGAGAAGATGGTTGGCTAGGACGTGCAAAGATGGTAGAGAAGCTTTGCCATAGCTGTCACGAAAAACAGGAGAAAAAGGTAAAAAGCTGGCCGGGAAAATAGAAAAAGGACTGCCAAGCGCATTTAGGTTAGAGGCCTTGAATTTTTAGCAGCCCCATCACACAGCAGCCTAGCAGAGATGACAGTGAGTCAAGATCCCATGGTTGAAGATATTACTTGGCAAATATGGTAAAAGGATGATGAGCCCAAAGAATTCAAGAGGCATTCAAGAGAGTAGTTGAAAGTGGACCATGAGACCAGGATGAGCGAGTGGGACACCAAAGTCTAGAGAGCAGCTATGGGAGTAGACGGGCGACACCAAGGGGAAGGTAAAATGGGAAGTGAAGTGACAAAGCTACTGAGCAGCCAGGGTGTGACTGTGTGATTATGCGGGTGATCTTTTCACTCTGGAGGGTGGAAAATCATAACCTGAAAATGGAGAAGATTGAGCCAGATGCCAGTGTATTCAAAGATAAAGGAGGAATGAAACAGATAGTGAAAAATTACAATAGGGAGAGGAAGGGGCAGTATAATTGGATGGTATTGAGTCTCAAATGAGGAAAAATGATCATACGTATGATATATGTGATATATATAAGTGGTGTATATTACATATAATATACACATGTGTATATGTGTATAGCACACATATATGTGATATGATATGTCAGAAAGGTATCCAGCCATATAATATGAAAAATTGAGACATTTATTCAAGATACAAGATACAAGAAACATACATAGGACAATGATGCCTCAGTCCCCTTCAAAGTAGGCCTCACTCAGTTCTCCCAATTGCCATCAGTTGCCCTGTCCTATTTTCCTGAATCTCATCGACAGTCTCAAATCTCTTCCCTTTCAAAGAGGATTTTAGTTTTGAGAAAAGCCAGGAGTCACAAGGCTCTAAATCTGGGCTGTGATGCGGGGGTGAGGGTGGGGTGGGGGGGGTCACCTGGGTGATCTGATATTTCACCAAAAAACTCTGCATGAGACATGATATATGAGCAGGCACATTGTCATGATGAAGCTGCCAATCACCAGTTGCCCACAGCTGCAGCCTTCTGAACTATCTGAATAGTTTCCACAGAGGAATGTGGAAACTTAATTCAAAATTTGATGCAGATTCATTGCTCTACTTGCTCGGTCATTTTGAATTTGATGGTCACACAGTACACATGCTCCCTCAATGGCATCTACTGGCCCCCACTAATGAGTACAGTGAAGTCATCATTGTTCATGAATGTGCATTCCAGTCCACTCTCCTTGGCTACCAAGTTACATTGATATTGCTCACACTGGTATGATTATATTAACAATGGCTGGACTTTTTCCAGACAGACCTCATATATCATTCATTCATTCAACAAGTGGTCATAGTGTCTTCCAAGTGCCATTTGCTTAGTGCTGGGGACATACAGACGGAGAAGACACAGACTCTCTCTTGAAGGCACTCTTTATCCATTTATCATAAGCTGTGTTGGAACTCTTTCCAAGCATTGTCCCTGCAACCCCATGGTGGATGACAAGACTATTGGGGAAACTTCCAAGAAGATACTGCAGCTCACTACTAGCCTCCGAGCAAAGACATAAGATGGTGGAGGCACTGACGGCACGAGTCTCCTACAAGGGTTCTAGGGCACTCAGGAAAATAAAGCAGTGCGGTCTGCTGCCAACTCTCTGTGCAAACGCAAGAGTATGGGAAATCCCACACAAGGTGCCCCAGTGTCTACCTTGGCCAAATCCTTTTTCTAAGGTGCCAACAATAAGCAAAATGAAGAAGCATGATTAAAAGTTCCTCAGAAGTAGGAGTAGTGTCTTATTTTTTTCTGTACCCAACTGCACTTAGCACAGTGCCTGGCACACAGTAGGTATTCAACAAGCATGTGTTGAGCTGAAATGAACCGAACAACTGACATTTGTATGATATTTAACAGTTGACCAAGTAACTGCACTCTAATCATCCCAGGATTATATAATCTCTGGAAAGTAATCATTCTCATAACTACTTTCTTGAATGATTAGAGCCAAGATAATTAGAATCTACCAGGTAGGATCAACATAATTATTTCCCTCACTTAACAGGTAAGAAATGTGAGATACAAAAGCTAAGTGACTTGCCATGGGTTATACAACTAGCTACTGGTGGAACCCTGACTGGTGTGGCTCAGTTGTTTGGCCATCACCACGCAATGTGGGGGTCACTGGTTTGATTTCCGGTCAAGGCACACACCTGGGTTGCAGGTTCATTCCCCACTTGGGGTGTGTATGGGAGGCAACTGATTGCCATTCTCTCTCACATCCACGTTTTTCTCCCTCTCTTTCTCCCTCCCTACCTCTCTATCTAATAAATAAAAATTAAATAAAATAAAAATCTTAAAAAAAAACAACAACAACTAGCCACTAGTGGAGACAGGACTAGAACCCATCAAATTCTGGGCAGTTTCTATCACAAAAGGTTGTGTAGTCCACAGAGAATAAATTCCTTGGTGGTGAGTGTGGGAAAGAAGTAATGATAATAATGTTATATAATAAAATAGTATTGATGTTACAGTAATGATAATATATTAATCATCATCATTATCATCACTAACTTCCCTTTGAGCCTATGCCAGGCTTTGTCTATACAATGCTTAATTTAAAAAAAAAAAAACCCAAACCTGTAGGGTACCTATCATCATTCCCACTTTATAGATAAAGAAACTGAGAATCAGGGAGGCTAATTAATTTTCCTAAGGTCACAGAGCAAGAGACAGATTCCAGCTCCAAACTCAGTTCTGTCTGTGACCAAAGTCTAAATTATTTCTTTCATTCTATTCCTCCTCACAAATCATCCCAAGTCTGCCTCTGAATGCTATGCTGCCTGAATCTTTATCCTAAGTGTTCTGAAATTCATGGTCACATACAATTTTGGTGGTTGTGTGATTTGAGGGCTGAAAGTTAACCATACTTACTGACCATTACTCATGGTTACTTGGGGAATAAAGAAGACAATGAACAAAAAACAGACAGAGAAAATACTCATTCAGTATTCCAGTCTTTCTCTAAACATTTGGTGAGTTTTCTCCTTGCGCTGGTTCCTGTTCTAGGCACTGGGCATAAAGGAGGGAACAAAACAGGCAGAACCCCCATCCTCACAGAACATCTATTCCAGCAAGTGCTTGTCCTCTGCGGTCCATGCTCTAGTCACAGGAACCCCCTTCACTCATCTGGGGATATTCCCACCTCTACAAAGGATGCTCACGCTCTCAGCCCCCAGGTCCTGAGGAGAAGCAGGCCATCTTGTAATCAGAGCCTGCACAAGGATGTCCAGGGACTGCATTTTGTAGAGCCTAGAAAATTGTACCCACACAGCCACCTGAGAGAATCCGTAGCCATCATTTCCATTACTCAGAGGGGTGTGCACGTTGTGAAGAAAGCAGATGGTGAGCAAGCCTCAAAACGCTGAGGCTGAACCACACGTGCTCTGAAGATCCACTGTTCTACCAACCTCAGCCCCAAGTTTACTGTGCGCTGAACTAAGGGTTATGTTGAGATCATGCCTCTCAACCTCAGTCATCTGAAACGGTTGTGTTTCCTTTTAAAAGGCTTTTGTAATGCTGCCCACTCCTCCTCCCACAAGACAGTCCTCTTTGCCAAGCCTATTTTTATGGTCCGTTTCCAAAACAAGTGCAAAATAGTATTGGCCTCAGATGAGCTCTCCTTCTCACTGGCCACAGGAACACCATCTGCAAGTTGAGTGGGAACAGTAAACACTGTAGGTTAAGTAACTCATTACTAATATTTTCCTTGAGCTCTGAAACTTTTTAAACAAACAACAACAACAATTGTATCATAATAACCTTCCAGAGGTTAACTGCCGGCAGGTGGTCCAGCTCAGTTGAAATGCAAACCAGACAGCTGTTTGATTATAAACTGTTGATTCTTATGGATATCTGGGGAAAACTTCTTGCCCAAAAAGGGTCTTCTCTTAAAGATTCCTAATGAAACAACACATAAATGTCAAAATGACAAAAATAAGGAAGTGTGTCATAGACTAAGCATTTTAATGTCCTTTCTGGCTTCCTCCAGAGTGTACTCTGGATCTAGCCACATTTAATGGCACAGAGTCTTAAAGAGGTGGTGCACAGCATGAATTTTTATGACCCAAATAAAACTTGGAGAGGGTCACTTTCTCTGCCATAGTCAGTGTCCTCAGCAGATGTGTGGAAGGCTCACGTTTCAAACCAGCCCCCCCCCCCCACACCAGCATTTTACCTGGACCCGGAGGCTATATGCAGTGCACATGGGAAGATGTAAGGAAATCCTGAGGTGTATAGCATTATCCTGTCTGTCTCCAAGCCATTAAGACATTGTGGGTATTCCCCTGGGAAGCCTTTGCAAAGCTAGAGAAAATTCCAAGGGCTGATAAAATGGTCTGAGAGTGGTGGATAAAAAGGTTCTAATCAAAACCTTACATTAGCACCATAGGGCCCCAGAGATTGATGGCTATGACTGTTTTCTTCCCTTGATGATGAAACGGTACAAAAGGAAATCACTCCCTAAAACAGTATTTAATTACTGGTCTATTATATTACAATCTGAAATGTTTCAGAAAGCTCAGAAAAGAAAACAAAGTTGAACCTTTTTATACTGAAATCTGCAGCAAGTAGTAAAATGCAGAACCTTAAGAGTTAGGATTCTAAGGAAAAGCAAATAGACTATAGCAACCTCCTATTTTTTTTAATAAAAGAGACATAAGAAACCACAATGAAAAGTGTAGAAGAGAGAATTTCACAGCTCCAAGTTAGTTGTGCAATAAGTTAGCAGAAGTATGAGATCAGAGTGTGTAGGGGTGGAAACTTTTTTGTTTGACCCATATTTGATGGGCTTTTCCTGACAACCATACAAGAGGTGGCTCCAAGCCAAATCCCCAAAGAAAGAATGAGTAGCAAATAAAATTTTTTTAAACAAGTTTAGAAAAAAGAAGCACCCAAGATGCTTATCAGGCCCTCGATATTTTCTGCTAGTTTGTATAAGGATAGTAGTGCCTCATTCAAAATAGAGTCCAAAGCCTTGTGAGGGTTTTTCATACAACACTGGAACCAGGCTATGGCTACTTTTAAATTCCTGGAGGCTCTGAATATGAGACAAATGTAATTTGATAACTAGTTATTGAGTGTCAACATACAATACATATTCTGCTAAGCAATGTGGAGGTATAAAAATCAAGACAATTTTGACCTCAAAGCTTTCCATCCCCAAAGGAAAAAAAAAAAAAAAAACAGCAACACCTGAATAACTAACTAGAAGAGAAAATATAAAAATGTAAAGGCATGAAGGCTTTCTCTGTACTTCATTAGCAGGTTTGCTATATTTGCTATTTAAGTAGGGAGCTTCCAGGAGTTTCACATGGAGAAAGAGACTTTGAGCTTGACTTGAATGTTTGAGAAGAATTTCAATCATGAAAGTTAATTCCAGAGTAAGCTCAGAAGTGTAAGAGCAGAGAGTAAAAACAGGTATAGAATTTACCTACTCACTGCACATTTCTTCACATGTCGTTCCTATTCTTTTTTAAAATTCTAAACATAAGTAATTAGTGCCTCTGTATTTTTTTTATTTTAGGAGTCTTTATTTTCTAAACATGTTCACATGGCTTTCTCTCTGAAGTAGTTGTCTACCCTGGAACTAAGCTGCTGCAGGCCTATTAGCTAGCTGTAATCACTGGTGATGTAGCCATAACCCCACCTCAAGAGCTTATGCCCCACAACTTGCATTCTCCACATGGAATATAAATGTCCAGTTCAGTCCTCGTTGGTGTGCGAAGGTGATATTCGCATTTTTGGCATTCCCTTCCAGTATCTTCCTCATACTGTCCAGTGAGCACAGGGGCTCCATCCTGCTTTGCTCTTATTTGTTTCGCCTTTTCTACCCTCACTGCCTTCTAACTCCTCCCAGCACATGGCTTACCTCCCATTTCATTAGGGCCGTTCTCTCACTGAGAACTGTTAACTCATGAGAAAGACTTCAAGGAAAACTCTGCTGCCGACCCAAGTAAGCGCATGTGTGTTAGTATTTTAGGGCTGCCATAACAAAGAGACACAGATTGGGTGGCTTCAACAAAAGAAATTTATTTTTCTCACAGTTCTGGAGGCTACAAGCCCCAGATCGAGGTGCTGGCAGGATTGTTTTCTTCTCTGCTTGACTTGGAAACAGGTGTCTTCTTCGTCTTCACATGGTCTTCCTTCTATGTATGTTTCTTTCTTAATCTCCTCTACTTATAAGGACACTAGTCATATTGGATTACCACTTGAAATAGGTACTTGGGGTTATGATTTCAATATCTAAATTTGGGAAGGGGGAATACAATTCAGCCCATAACAGTTCCCGAGTCAGTGAATTTCTCTGATTATCCATTCTCATCCCTGTAGAAAGAGCAGATGTCCTAGGTATTTTTTAGTTCTACAAGGACATGGGTAGAGACCATTACATTCCTACCACCTGTTCCCCTGGCTACTTCCTATGGATTCACCAGTTTGTTTCAGGGCCTGATGTCATCATCAAATAAGGCATGAAACTCCCCACTTGACACCAGTGAGGGATTTGAGATTCAGAATGGCTAAGCGATCTGATAAAATCATCTCAGTTCATTGAAAAAGATGGGATTTTTCTGACTTCTAATGTAGTATCATATATAAATGGGTGAAAATAAGCCAAGTTAAATGTCATCCCTCAGGTTAAAAATAATGAATTTTAACATCGATTTCTAGATATAATTAACCCTAAAAAAATAACCCTAAGGGTGATAATTTAAGACAGATCTTGGCGAACAGGTATCTTCATGGTGTTTTCAAGATGGCCAGGAAGGATCTGCTGCTCGAGGACTTAACTCCCCTACTTGCTGCAGGATGGCTAGGAATTGGTCTTAGAACACAAGTCCTCCCAGTGAATGTTTTGTTCTGTTTAGTTTTATTCATTTTGATTACGGAAATTCTCAAACAAATACAATAGTAGAGAGATTATATGATGAGCCACCACGTGCCATCACCCAGCGTCAGCAGTGATCAGTACAGGGTCAGCCTGACTTCATCGCCATCCCATCAGCTCCTTCCTTCATGGGTAACTTTGAGGCAACCCCCAGATATCAGATGTGTAAATATTCCTGTATGTGTGCCCATGTGTACCCACAGTATGTGTACCTTTAAAAATTATATAACCAAAACATCATCATGCCTTAAAAAATTAACAATAATTTTATATAAAGTAAACATAAAGCTTTTGAAAGTATATCCTCATATTTCTAATAATAATTCTTTAATAACAAAATATCCATTCAGTGTTCACATTTCCCCTATTATATCAAAATTTTTTGACAATTTGCTTGAATTGTTTCCAAGTAAGTTTCAATGTATCAGTTACTTACTGCTGTATTATAAACCACTCCAAATCCTAGTGGCTTAAAACAACCACATATTATTTGCATTATTTTGTATAATGCTTGAGTGATTCTTTTCCTGGTTCATGCAGCTGTATTCAGCTGACATCTTGCCTGAGCTGGAATAACCAAGGGTTTACTCTCATGCTGATGGTCTTGATGAGGACATCTCTCTCTCTCTCTCTCCCCCCTCCCCAGCCCCCGCTCCATGTATTCTCTCCAACAGGATAGCTCTATTTCTTCATTGGTGGTCAGAGCTCTAAGACAGCAGAAGCAGATGATGCTGAGCCTGCTAAGACTCTGGCCCAGGACAGTGTCACTTCTCTGACATTCTATTGGTAAACGTAAGTTAGGGTCACTCCACATTCAAAAGGAGGGGAAGAGACACCATCTCTTGAAAGAAGGAGGACACAATTTTACAGAGATGAAAGAAATTGTTGGGCCATCAATTACAGGAAAACAACCACATTCACCCATTGAAATTATTTGAGATGTTTCTTAAGTCATTTTTAATCTAAAAGTTACTCCATATTATTTTTCCTCTTGCAATTATTTTAAGAAATTAGTTTTTTGTTCTCTAGTTTCCCAGAGCAGAGATTTTGCTGATTGCCTCTCCCTGGTTTTTCTAATCTGTTCCCTCTGTTTCTTTCATTCTCTGAAAATTTGTAGTTAAATATAGAGGTTTGATCAGATTCTGGTTTGGTTTTCTTTTTATTTTTTCAAGACAGAGTTGTGTATCTCCATTAGCAGGCACATAACCTAGTTGTCACTTTTATTGTGATGTTATCAGACACTGACAATCATTCTGTAGATCACGGGTCTGCAGACTACAGCTCATAGGCAAAGTCCAGCCAGTGTGCCCTGTATTTACAAATAAAGTTTAATTGGAACAGAATCCTGTCCATGTGTTTATGTATTGCCCATGGCTGCTTTCACACACCAGCTGTAGACTTGAGTAGTTGCAACAGAGACTAAAATATTTGTCCCACAAAGCCTAAAATATTTGCTATCTAACTCTTTTTGGAGAAAGTTAGTTGACCCCTGCTCTAAATTCATTCAGACTGCAAAATCATATTTTAATTCTATAATTTCTCCTTTTTTATTAACTGAGATATTCCTATAAAGAGAAACTTCTCAACTATCTGATTATCTAAGATACAGATATTATAGGAAAATCAGAATGCATGCTAGATTCCTTCCCTCTCCTGAAGCAGTTTTGAATATGAAGCAGTTCCCTACTGTTCTTGAAATCTGACATATGAGGTCTGGAGCTTGGGGATTTGTTTGGGGTTTTTTTTTGGTGTTTTTGTTTGTTTGTTTTAAAACATCATTATAAACCCATAGATTTAAACATATTTCTCTTCATAAATCACTGCATTTGATTCTTATTAATTGTTCAAATTGCACCATCTTTTCTAAGTAGAAGGATGTTTTTTTAATTGTCTCCTATATAAAATAGCCCCCATATTATTGAGAGTTTTATTAATACCTGGCCAAAAAGATGTTCCCAGCTTATCTACATTTCTTTCCGCACACATGGAATTGTCCATTTCTCCAAGAGATGTGGTCTCTTGGTGAGACATGGTATTTAGTGAGCAGAATCCAGATGCATGGGACACGCATTTACACTGCAGTGGTTATTATTTATAACTCTTTTTTAACACTAAAGATTGAAACTATGCATTTAAAAAATATTATGAATTTACATGGATTCTTCAGATTCACATTCAGGACTATAGGATTTTTACTTTATCTCATTGATCTTATATCTTTATTTTCTTAAAACACTCTGAAAAATTTCAATTCTAAACAAGGAAAAATGAATCCTCATGTGAATCTCCCCAGACACACAAACCACCACTGCAGGACAGCAATGTCAGGACCAATAACACGATCACCAAAACAGTTAAGAGTTTTGTTTGTTTGTTTGTTTCCTCAATTCATTTATTTGGTGTCATTGAATTCTATGGTGTTCAAATGTAAAATGACACATCCACAATACGTGAATCTGCAGAGCCTCTAACACCATTAACATTAAAAAATAATGCCAACTGTTATTATATTATTAATCTACTACTTAATAAACACTAATTATGACTCAGTAGGTTTTAAGAAAAGCTCAATAGTTTGCATCCTTCACAAGCTTTTTTTTTTAAGGTGGATAGATGCCCTGTGATATGTAATGTAGCTATAGAGTTACAATATTTTTCTTTCTTTTTCCATTTTTTTTTCTTTTCATCTATCTGTCATCCTTCTCCCCTTTGGCAACCATCAACTTGTTCTCTATATCTATGGTCTGTTTCTGTTGTGTTTTGTTTATTCATTTGTTTTTGTTTTTGAGATTCCACGTATAGTGAAATCATATTTGTCGTTCTCAGTTTGACTTATTTCACTTAGCATAATACCCTCTAGTTCTGTCCATGTTGTCACAAATGGCAAGATTATCTTGGCTACTACTAATAATGCTGCAGTGAACATAGGAGTACCCAGGCATGTGCCCAGACTGGGATTTGAACCAGCAACCTTTTGGTTCACAGGCCCGCGCTCAATCCACTGAGCTACAACAACCAAGTCTGCCCATTTTTTAATTAGATTGTACACTGTTTTGGTGTTAAGTTGTATGTATTCCTTATATATCTTAGATATTAATCCCTTATCAAATATACACTTTGTGAGTATCTTCTTCCATTCAGTACGTTGTCTTTTTGTTTTGTTGATGGTTTCAGTTTAAGATGCATTTTGGTAGTTGTATGTTTTTTATTAGAGTATATTCTACTGGGATTATCTAATCAAATCATTCTGTTAAAAAGTTAAGCTAATTTTTTTTATGAAATAGGACATTTTGACATGATCATTTCAAAACAACTCAAACTGTTGAAGCATTGTTTTTATTACCAAGTAACATTTGCAACAGAAACCAGGGATCCTCGCCCCGTCTCTGAACCACACCCCAGCAGGATTAGGGATGGGGTGAGGCTTAGTGATGAGGTGTGTCCAGTGTACATATTATTTAAAAACCCTATTTCTTAGGAGAAAATATTATGTTCTTTCATTTCATTTTACTTTCAAGATACAAATTCCTTTAGAAAGAATAATAATCTAAGCTTTTACTAGTAATTTATCCTTTCATATAAATGGGCTCTGATAGGAATAGGGGAAGAAGTGTGAAGTTACTATCTACCCAAGGAAAGGGGAATCAAAAAAGAATGTGAAGGAAAGGGGGCAGAATATGAAGATCCTCAGATTTTAACTCAAAAATCTTTCCTTCCTCCTAATTTTCCCAAGGGTCACCCATTATAAGGCAACCAGAGAGAGGAGTGAGAGAAATTTAATGGTATTCAGCACCCTTGAGCCTCCTTTAAATTACTAAATTGCTTTTGAAAGATATGACTTCTCTCCTCACAGGTATGTTTCTGTTTCCTTCTCTTTTTCTCCTTTCCTTTGCCATTTCTTCCCCCTATGGTTTGAACCAGGGGTTGGCAAACTATAACCAAAGACCAAGCCAAACATCATTCATTGTAAATAAAGTTTTACTAGAACACAGTCAGGTTCATTTGTTTATGTGTTGTCAATTGTAGCTTGTAAGCTCTAATGGCAAAACTGAATAGCTGAGAAAGAGACTGTATGAATCTTTACATGAAAACTTTGCTGACATCGCTCTTAGTGATGAGACCCTAACTTCAAACTTCCAGAATATGACTGAGCCTTTATAAGCTCAAAAGATTGCTAAGCTTCCATTTAAACTTGCCAATCAGAATAAGCTCACTACCTAAACAGGACAGAATATGAATTCTAGAAATTGAACTAAACACAGGTTTAAGAGCAGTGCCTGCTGGATGTGATCCAAAGTCAAAGGTTCAGCTTGCAATTTTTTGAGCAATCTGAAATGATCTAAAAATTTTCTTTTAGGCACAACACAACCAAAATTACCCAAATATCTCAATTAAGAATGATAATGACTACTATCATTATACACTTTTCATGTGCTAGGCACCATGCTAACACTTTACAGGTAGTATACTATCTTCTTTAATTCTTATATCAACCGTAGGAGGTGGGCACTATGATTATCCCCATTTTATAGCTGAGGAAACAGAAAGAATAAGAAACTTGCCCAGGGTCACAAAGCTGAAAAGCAATGGCACTTAAATGCAAATGAAAGCTTTCTCAAACAGAGCCCTTTTGCTTTAAAGCACAGGTGGCAAACACAAGGCCTGCGGGCTGAATCCAGCCCTCCACCTTGTTTTATCCACCCTGGCACCTTGTTTCCATCCCACAGCAGCACCAAGCTCCTTGCCCCTAGTTAAGGAGTAGTTACATTTATACAGTCCTAAAATTACATTTGGCCCTTTGAAGGCAACTCTGAGGCTGATGTGGCCCCCGGTGAAATTAAGTTTGACTCCCCTGCTAAAGCCACTAAGCAAAGCTCCTCCTATGCCAGGACACCGGAGTTGGCCATGGTCTCAACTCTAGAATCTGAAGGGCTGCTGAGAAAGGGCTGATCTTTCTTGATTAGGGCTCAGGCTGCCTAGAAAGAGAACTGTTGTGAAAGACACAGGAAAGAGAGGAATCTGTCAACAAAACTAGGAGATAACTTCTTTCATTAAAGAGTCTTCCAGTTAAATATGGCACCATGACTACAGATAGACAATTTTCCTCTTCCTGAGTCCCCAATAAAATGATGATAAAAGGAATAGAAAGGATATACATTCTCAAAAAACAAGGAAGAAGGAGAAGAGACTTACCAGATGACAAATTTAATACATTTTAGAGGGAAAACATATCAAGAAGGAGTGGTGACCAATTTAGCTGAGCAGGGAAAGTTAGAACCAGATGTCCCCACAAAGGGAGATAACACAATGGGAGGAGCATAATGACCCCCTACAGAATCCCCAAGAAACTCAGGAACCAACAGTGCTGCATATTACACAAGGCAGGGAGCAGGCTCAAGTCTAAATACAGACTTAGATTTGGGGTGTAAAAGTCTTCATATAAAATGATGACCTTCCTAAATTCCTTTCCTCATACCACATAATCTCCAGGCAGGAGAGTGTAAGTGTATCCTTCTTAAAGGAATCAACTAGAGAGGCTCCAACCATAGCAAAGGAATTGAGTAGGATGAAGAAGTAAAAACTGGGAGATTAAGAAAGCTTTGTGGGCCTGTCAACTAACCTACCTTATTTGTACTGTCTTAAGAACCCTTACAGCAAAGTGTGTGCCCCACCCTCAGCACTCCCTTTGTCAGATTCTTTGCTGGGGATGGTGAATAGCCCAGACTTCCACATGCTGACATGTCGGTCATTCTCTGATGAAAATTCCACTCTCTGTGCCATAATGACACAGTGGAGCCCACCAGTTAACAGGCCCACAAAGCTTCCCACCACCCCACTCTTAAATAAGAACATGTACCCAAGGATTACCAAGTTTGAGGAAAATCTCTAATATGAAAGATAAAAACAAACCAAGAGAGAAGAAGGGGCCAAGATGAAGCACAGATAATGTAAAAACAAAACAAAATTTTATAAACTATAGTTAATATCCTCAGAGAGATAAGGGAATATTATATCATTAAATAAGAATTAGAGAAAAGGAAGAGGAGAAATAATTAGAGAAAAAGGAGAATCCTTGAAAACTAAATTATGATACATAAACTTCTTTTGAAAACTCAGTAGATTTGGAAGATGAAATCATGCAAACCTCCTAAAAGAAAGTAAAAGAAGATGAAATGATGGCAAATAGGAGAGAAACAAAGAGACATAGAAGATAAATATGGTTAATCCAACATCTAATTTGTAAAACTTCCATAAAAAGAAAACAAGAATGGTGAGATAGAAATTATCCAATAGATAGTATAAGAACATTTTTCTAAACAAAAATTATAAATTTTTTGATGGCCCCATACTTTTAAAACTCCAGGTGAACATAAAACATCCAGGAAGAAATCATTTTTTTAAGGCTTTATTTATTTATTTATTTTAGAGAGGGAAGGGAGGGAGAAAGAGAGAGAGAGACAGAAACATCAATGTGCAGGTGCTGGGGTCCATGGCCTGCAACCCAGGCATGTGCCCTGACTGAGAATCGAACCTACGATGCTTTGGTTCTCAGCTTGCGCTCAATCCACTGAGCTACGCCAGCCAGGGCCAGGAAGAAATCATTTTTAAAGACCTATACTAAGGCACATCATTGTGAAATTTCAGAATAAGAGTAAAAAAAAATTCCAAAAAGATTCCACTCAAAATACCCAGGTCACATGCAGATATAAGAATCAGAATGACATAGGACTTCTCAGCAACAATAAAATGAAGAAGGACAATGAAGTAATTCCTTCAAAATGCTTAGTCAGAAGTGATTTCCAACCCAGTTTTTTCATAGTCAAATTAAAATTGAGGTGGAAGAGGAGGGAAGACTTGCCTATGACTTTCCTGTGTTTTAAAGGTCCCCATGCCCTTTTTAGGATGCTACTAAAATAGGACCCTGCTGATAAAAAGGAATATACTAAGGAAACATATATCAGGAGATCTCAAAGTAGAGGATCCAACCCAAAAGAATGGCAAAGGGAACTCTCCATTATGGTAGCTATGCAAGATCTGAGCAGGAGAGCTCCAATCTTTTACAATGGAATGAATTAAATAAATTTAAACATTTGGAGCAAATAAATAACTGAAAGATCTTACAGACCAACTGGGGAAAAAATAAGATTTGGTGCTAATCTTAAATGCTTTTCACCAAATATTTGTAGTGCTCCACCTTTCAGACACATGGTAGAATTGTTCTTCAAAGGCACCTTTGGTTGCTGGAGCCATGTGACTAGTGCTGGCCAACAAATTGTAAGCCAAAGTGATGTGCGTCACATCTGGGCCAGATCATTAAGAGCTGCTTTGTTACCCTCCAGAGCACTTTTCTCTCTTTCATGGAGATTAAGTTCCAGAGAATGGTTGCCCCAAGGGCTTCGGGCTCTTAGTGACTGTAATGAGCAGGGTCCCTACCCAAACCCCTTTTGCCAAGCCATAGTGGACATCAACATGAGCAAGAAAGAAATCTCTACTGAGCCAATAAGATATTGGGGTCATTACTCAACAGAATCTAGCCCATTTTGACAAGTATATAAAAATCCACACAGGTGTAAAAACAGGGAAATTATTAGAATCATAGTATACTACTAATTCTGCAGTATAATATACTTATCATTGTGATAGTTGAAATTCTGACTATTTAATTAAAATTTTTGATATGACTATATTGAGAGGAAATAAGCGAGGTGGTGATTTAGGAGACCTAAATCATTACCTATTATAAGCGCAGGGCCAACAGATAAAGTATAAAATTGATAAATTAAAATATAATGTATAAAGAATAGACTATATTATATAAAGACATATAGTATATGTCTGGGTAATGGAAGTGAGTGAGACTGGAGCCAGGGCTGCTCTGTTATCTAGAACCATTTGGTTTGGACTGTGTGCATATATCACTTAGAAAAAAAGAAACTTTAATAGTGACTCTAAGCACTATTACAAATAGTTGAGTATTACGTTGGGTTCCTCCCTCTTTGATTGAATCTGTGCCGCAGAAGGCAAAGTTGTACTTTTCCAACCCTATCTCTTAAGCCTTCTTTTGGACTGCCGCGTGTTTCCAAGGCCCTGGGGTGGGGATAGGGGCCTCTGTGTCAAGCCTGAGAAAAGGTGTCTGGCTCTCTAGGAGGAGAATAGTGTCATCAAGTCTGACTCATCTAAAAAAATAAACCCCCTGCGGAGCCAAGCCTGGCATTCCTGCTGGGGAGAAGCAGGAAGAAGCCACACACTTTTCTAGATGGATTCTGATCCCTGGCAATGAAGCAAACACTGGTCTGAAATTAACCCCAGTCTGTGAGTTCCATCTTTGTTCATAAGTTTACTCATAAGTAAATACAAGGTTGGTCAAGGGAGGGTTTCAAGACCTACCCCTTTCAGTGGGCTGCATCTCCATCCCCAGTGAGGTAAAACCCAAGGTCCAAAGAGCTCAAAGTAACCTGCAAGGTTGTAAGAACAACCTTCTCAAGTTGCCCCTTGGTCTGGGTCCGTGCCTGGAAGAGAAGAGTGTCTACCCATGTGAGTGAAAATAGCAGGGTTCAACAAGCCACCCCAGTTAATGGCTGAAAACACTCCAAGGACGACAGATTGATTGTCAGACTGGATGTTATTTCTTCAGAAATTACTAAAAAAAGAAATACTAGCCTTACAAAGGGCTAGAAACAGTTCTAAGTGCTTTATGTCTTATCTCATGCAGTTGTTATTATTCTGATCGTCACTTTACAAATAAGGAGACTGAGACACAGAAAGGTTAAATATCTTGCCCAAGGTTGCAGAACTAGTAAGGCGCAGAGGTATAATTAAAATCCAGCGATGTCACTGGACCTGGGATCTCCAGTGAATCACAGGTAATATTTTAAGGAAAAAAATCATTTTCCAAAACTTCACATCAAAGTTTTGCACCAGACAGAGTGGTGGCTGCTTTTCAAAAATGCTGCTGCTGCTGGCACTTCCACAGAGCACGGGTGCATGTGTGAAACAACCATTCCCCTGACTGCTGAGGTCTACTATTTATATGAAGCTATTTAACTTAATTACAAATAATCTAGGCTACAGATGGGAGCAAAGCAACATTAAGGATCTTGATTTTGAAACTGTTCTAAAATAGCTTTTAAAATCTAGGAGGCAAATTGTCTTTCCAAATGGAAATGAACATGTGACACAGTGAAGTCTTAAAGTTATTAGCATCTTTTGCTGAGCCCCCATCTAGTTCCTTTGTCATTTACACGATGTACAGTCTTTAATTTCAGCTCTGTGATCAAAGAGACGAAACTTGAGAAGCTCGCTATTAAAATCAATGGTTGTGTTTGGTGAGAGAATAGCAGCAACACAATGCCTGCTTCTCACCTATAACAAGGGGAGACCAGACTCTCTTAATGGTTTCAGGCAGAGATGCCCAGCCCAATTTTTAGAGGAGGAGTGTGAAGTCACACACAGAGACACACACACGCACAGTTCAAGAGAGAGGCTCAGCCTTGCCCATCCCATCCCATCGTACCTGCGAGGGCTCCATTGCTGAATGCAATGCCAGGAAACATGTTTTTAGGAATTCAGAGTATCACATTTCATAATTTGATTTAAATCAATTATCCCATCCCTCCCTGGAACAGACACAAGCTCCAAAAATACAAAATGTAAATGGAACCAGCTGCAGCAAAAGCCTTTTGCCAGGATGGATTTCAGTCAACGTAATCAGCCTCCTTTTGGAAGTACGTTATTGTTGAGAACCCGAGATTGCGTGAAACACTTCCAGTGTCCTGGGAGGGACCAGAAAGGAACCAAGTATGGGAGGGGAGAAATATAAGGAGCTAATCTTCTCTGTCCTGGCCTGCCTTTGCCCCAAACTCTTAGGAAGAATTAATTCACTCCTCTGGGGGATACTGGGAGACTGAGGTTATTGGCAGCCTTCAAACACTATCCTTAATTTATGGATATTTACTAAACCACATAATCACCCGAAGTTATCCCATTACAGGGCTCGGCAGAGCTGAGGTCTGCAGCTCTGAGTGTGAAGATGACTTGTGAAAGGTTTTGTGAGAGTGTGTGTTTATTAAAGAAGGCATGAGTACACCCCACAATTACTTAGGCTCCCAACATGCTGCACACCATAGGGTTTGGTATCCATCCCTTGAAATCCTTCCCCTTAACTGATTTACAATGATAATTCAATTAAAATAATTATTCTAATCAAACTTCTATCTTTCTGGCAGGTTCTATGGGGGCCTCTGCCCTCAATCTTATTTTAGCATTTTCTTTATTTGTTTTCTCACCAGGTTGACTTTGGCTCTCTGAGTCTTTGGAAAATTTTATGTCATTGAGTAATGACTGCACCTTTCTGGAACTTTCCACTCAAGACAGAGGGAATAAGGTCAAAAAAGATATCCTAGGAGACGTTACATTTTGGATTTTAGCCAAGTGGGGGCCAAGAAATGACTGAAGATCACATATGGTCTTCTCACCCACCTATTCACCCAAAATGCTGGTCAGCATGTTAAAGCTGTAAGGGGAGGATGGATGGTCATCCCCTCTCTCAACTCTGGTCTTTTGTGATGCCGTCACTTTTTTCCCACTGACTGTTACACTCTTGAAGAGTATAACAATTATATTAGATCGTAAGAATTCTCATACAACTCTTCTAATTTTCTCAAATATTAGCATAACAGGTATGTCATTCCTTCTACACAACTAGATTGGAAGCTAGGTAGGGCAGATCCGCTCAGGCCCATTTTAAAGATGAGGAGAAGCAACCCAGTGAGCCGAGGTAGCTGCACCAACAACACACAGATAACATTGAAGGGGCTGTCACTTCCCACTTGGAGAACCATACAGCCACGCAAGTAAAAAATAAACCACTTATGCTTTAATTTTTAGCATTAATAAAATTTGCAAGGATATTGGGTCACCATGATTTCTACAGTGGCCAATTTTTTGCTTTAAAAAGTGTTTGACCTGAAGAACACTAAAGATTCCAGGTGCATTTTTGCCTGAGGGATGCTGTTCTCTTGACCTGAATCACTGATGCTTGGTAATCCAACTGTGGCCTCTTCCACTTCTCGGCCTTGCAAATGAGCATACCAAGAAAGATCTGCAACAGAAGAGACAGGCCCCTTTCTGGTGCTACTCTAACCCGAATGTCGGACCAGGGGTCTGGAGACTTGATTCAACAGCTCTGTCACTGATTAGTAATGTGACTGTGGAAAATTGTTTTTATCTCTCTGGGTTTCAGGGTACCCACTAAACCTTCAGATTTTAGTACTACTTTAGCCCAAAGTGCCTAAATTTTTGAGATTCCAATATTTATCCCATTTGAAAATCATTTCTAAGAGAAAAACTGAGCTTCGACAAGGCAACAGGCCAACCTTGGTTAGTACCTTCCTGGCAAAAATTTAAACCTCTTGATCCAAGGGAATTCTTGTTATCAGCATATCTTTAAAAAAAAATTAAGATTTTATTTATTTATTTATTTAGAGAGAGGAGAAGAGAAGGAGAAAGAGAGAGAGAGAAACATCAGTGTGTGGTTGCCTCTTGAACACCGCCTACTGGGGATCTGGTCTTAAACCCAGGCATGTACCCTGACTGGGAATCGAACCAGCGATCCTTTGGTTTGCAGCCTGTGCCCAGTCCACTGAGCTACACCAGCCAGGCATTAAAAAAAATCTTTGATGGAGTTTAAAATATATTTGATGGTGTGTAAATTGAACTATTTTACAAGTGGCAAATTCAAACCTGGAGTGATGTATTGAGCATCTCATCCTGCGCCTAGAAGCAAGGTAGAGCCCAAAAATGAAAAGAAGGAATAAGGACTAAGTGGTAATGGAAAAAATACATAATAAAGATTAAATTTTAAAGAAAAAAAGAAAAAAAGGAAGAGTTGTGGCCCATGGAGCCTGAGTGGAAAGCCAGGAGAAAACCTATGCAAGGACCGGGACTCTGGGCCATGGACTCTGGCTACTTATCAGGCTTCTCTGTAAATCCTGCTCTGGGTAGGGCCCAGCTCAGGATTTATATTAAAAACCACATGGAAAAATCAAAGGAAGAAAAAAAAGGCTTTGGGAGAGATCATTAAAACATCATTCAAAAGGAAAGGAAGCAGAGAGAAAGATTCTTCCAAATCTCATTTTTTTCCAAATTTTTCTATGCAGAATTATCCATCTCAGGTGAGCCATCTTCCAGAGGGAACCCCTTTGCACATACACACTTTCTCCATCACATTTTTATGAAACTAACAAACTGAAAATAAATTATATGTATATAATGTATGGAAACAAATTTTAGGTACATATATTACACATGACCCAGCTCAAATTATAAGTTCAAGGAAGCAAGCATTTTATAAAGTGTACCATTCTTTCTTTTATTCCTTTTAAATGTAATTTTAAGGGTCTAGAAAAATAAAAATAACAACAAAAACAAAAACTTTTAAGAAAGTAACTGAAGGAAATGGAACTAAATCATCTCCTAAAGCCACTTTTATGCACAGAGCCTCCTCGAATACAGTATGATTTTTACTGTAGGAAAACATCTGGCCAGCTGGTCCATTCATTCGGGGGTGTGACCATTACCTGGGGAATGTGCAGAACATGCAGACTCCCAGACTGTCCTGCAGGTATTCTGATTCAGTGGTTCTGAGGAGAAACCTAGGAATATGCATTTTAATAACAAATCGGGCTAATTCTAATAGCACATGACCCACTGACCAGATTTTCAGAAACACTGCTCTGGAGTTTCCCCTGGAGACTCTTTTTCTCTCTCTTAAAAAAAATCCTTACCCGAGGATATGTTTTACTGATTTAGAGAGGGAGAGAGTGAGGGAGGGAGAAACACTGATGTGAGAGAGAACATTTATCAGTTGCCTCCCATATGCGCCCTGACCCAGGATCAAACTGGCAACCTTTTGGCGCATAGGATGACACTCCAACCAACTGAGTTACATGGCCAGGGCGAGACTCTAACTTATTAATAATCACTAAGTTTACTTGGGAGTGCTGTCACCTCCCAGGGCTTCTTAGATTGGTCTTTAATAGAATACTGGTTTAAAGAATAAAGCACTGGACTAAAAGGCCAAAAGGCCCAGATAATATTCTCAACTCTGTTACCAAAGAGCTGGATGACCTCATCTCTCCTGTAGTAAAATGAGCTAATAATAAATGCAACGGGCATTACATGGGGTGATTAACATTGCACAAGAAAAATCTGTATTTTTCTTTCCTAAACAATGAAAATCAGCTCAAGTACTACAAGATTCCTGGTGTGCTGCTTTAGTCTGGGTCTGGCATTGGTTCACCTGCTAGATATTGGGAGGAAATATCCAAATCTGTTTAATGCGAATGGAATTTCTCATATACCTATTCTGAGCCAAACCAAAACACTGAGAAAGGAATGAAAGAAATGAGACACACACCCTTACCTTTCCTAGAGAATTAATGTGTAAACTCACAGAATTCATTTTATACTAGAACTCATTATTAGAATTAGGAATCACTCCATATTAGAGTGATGCAACACCCACAAGGAAGGAGTGAGAAACAGCAAAGAAACGATGTTCAGGATTGTTCACCAATGTTCAGAATGTTCAAAGAAACAATGGGAGGACAATGTCTGGGAGATCTTTGTGGAGAAAGTAAGTGATGATGGGTAAGGTCTTTAGAAGACATGATCTTTGAGTTCATCAAAATAAAAGGGTCTTGAATTCTGGGTGCTGGCTAAACTTAGGCAGACTTCCTGGGACTATGGAACATAATAATTTCCCTCCTAAACTGGACAGGTTGTTTTCTCTCTCCTAGCTCATCTCCCCAAACTGGGCTGATGCCAAGTTTAAACATACATGCATGCATGCATACAACTACCATTCCTTCAATGGTTTGTTCTTCCCAGCACGGACTGTGCTTTTTTCACTGGAGATGAAAAGTGGATGAAGCCATGGTGCTGTTCTCAAAGTTTCCAGGAGAACCACACAGTTCAGCTGTGAGAATTTCACAGTAGCTACATGTGTATCCTAGTGAGCTCTGATTAAGTAACCCAGGAAGATTCCATGTCTTTATACTTCTCTTTTTTTCCAGGTTAACTCATTCTGCCCAGTGGGATAGTGGCTGGAGAGGATTGGTACAGTATCAGCACAGTGTTATAATTCTGGTGTGGATCCTGGAGTTCAACTGTCCAGTGAGAATCCTGGTGCTAAGTAACCCACAAACCACTGCCAGCTGTGTGATCCTGGAAACTCTATAGAACTTTGCCTGCCCTCGGCTTCTCATCTGTAAAATGGGAACAATAAATTGATATATGTAAAGCACAGAGGACAGTGCCTATAAGCTCCATATGGGCACTATGTAAGTGTTCACTATCAAGAGATTGCCTCCTCCCACAGCAGCTGGCAGATGCTTGAGAGCAGGAAATAAGCAACCCCCAACCCTATCACAGAAGGGCACCCCCCACAAGAGCATCTACTACATGCGAAACACTCAATATGTGCATTTGTATGTGGGCTTGCCCAGGAGTGCTTCTTTTAAACAAATCTGCATTTCCTTCTAGCCTGAGGTCCATTGTCTTCAGTGAGATGGAAAACAGCTGGTGAACACCCTTTTCTATTGCCCCTAGCACTCCACGACCATTCTCAGGTTACCCATCAGGCTCTTCCTTTCCATGTGAATCCATTCTTCAACACCGCCACACACAGATGCCCTCCCAGCCCTTTAATGATCTTCTTTCCTTGGCCCAGAACCTTCCCCAATTCTCTGGGTCCATTTTGCCCAGAGAGGTCCAAATAGGACAAGCCCACACTTTTCTCCAAAATACCTTTTCCAGTTTTGATCTGAAAAGTGCTCTGGTGCATAAACACTGAAATACTTCTGAAAACATAACTCCATATACTTTCTTACTATTTCCTGCACCTTAATCTGATCGATTAAGGTGCCCCGGATGGAACGGAGCGAACTGTGCTCATAACTGAGAAAAGATATGTGAACTCATAAATATCTTTGCCCACTACTACTTAGATCAGAGCTAGAAAGTAGGTTTCATTTCATTCTCCTTTTTACTCCATATTGTCTGTACTCTTTCCAGATTCTGAGGCTATGTCTAAATTCAGTAAGAAATGGGCACCAATCAAATTGTAGTGTGGGCCATGGGCTCAGGAGTTGGGAACAGTTTTGGTATTTGTTGGACCTGCCCTAGATCTTTCCGTCAGTCTGTGAACTCACCTGGCAAACTTATAAAATGCTGCTATGCACATAGTCTTGTTTAAAGAATGCAGTAAGCATTTCAGGTCAAATATTTTCTCAATTATTTTGATTTCTCAATAATGAATTTTAGGATTAAAAATATTCAACAAGGTTGCAGTTAGCTGTAAAATGTGCTTCGTGGAAGGAATGACCTAAGCTATTATCAGCTTATCTATCACTATTCAACTTCAGAATAACCAGCTAGTCACTTAGCCAGGGCCTAAGGGAATCCAAGACAGTAGGTTTTGACTTGGAAGATGAAAAAGAAAGGAATTTGGAGTATAGTAGGTTCCCATTTAATGTCAGGAGGTTCTTGAAAACTGCACTTTTCAACAAAATGACATATAACAAAACCAATTTCACCAAAAGCTAATTGATAAAAATTAGAGTTAAGTTCTTAAGGCATATTTCTGGTTACACAAACATCACCAAACTTCTAAATAAAGACCTAAAACACTTTTAATAATAAACATTGAAATAAACGTGGGCTATACATACATTTAAGAAAGATGAATAAAAACAAGTAAGGGAATTATTTTCCAACCCACTTAGTCCACTTCAGGGCTGCAGGGGGCAGGAGCTGCCTGGACAGGACACCCTTCCATTACAGCGTGCATTCATACCCATGCCACTAGGACCAGGACGATCAGACCCACCAGCTCACCTCACAGGCACATCTTTGGGGTGTGGGCAGAAACCAGAGTCCCCAGAGAAAACCCACACAGACACGAGAGAATGTGCCAACTCCACACAGATAGGGGCCCCAGCCAGGAATTGATTTTTTTCTTCATCATTATAACAGAATGATGTTGCACAAAATGCCGTCATTCAAGGACTTGTACTTTCCCAAAACACGCACATGGACAGAGTTACACAGTGTAGTCTGGACAGTCATTATGAGACGTGAGGGCACACAACATTGGAGAGAATAATAAATGGAGTGTCACAAAAATGGATTGGTTTTAGCAAGACAGAGATATCTAAAAAGTGTACACACCATCTGTTTCACAAATTTTCTCATTCCTGGGCTTAGGGAATAATTCTAAGTTTCCAAAATGCGTAAAAGCTACGCACAAGGCCAAAGTCACTAACCGACCAGATGAAGCAAACCAGCTAAGGTCCATGTGGCATGCTAAAGAGGAACCCAAGGAGGTGCAGGCATTCAGCTCCGTGTTTTGGTGAAAGGAACTGAGTGAAGGATTGGTGGTCTTAGGGATCCGTAGATCTTCCATTACTGTATTTCGCCTGCCCTAAGGATGTTCACATATTAACAACTCTAACATTAGGATGCACCTTACAATCGATGGCACATCATAGTTTAATTGAGAACTTGTTTTTCCTTTCATAATGGAACATAAAATAATGCCATCTATTACATTTGATGACACCTTAGATGTAGTGAAATATGGTATATTGGAAGGGGGACTTAATACATGGGAGTACAAAAGAATCCTTTGCCATCTCTTCTCTGGGCTTCAGCCACATCAGCACAGCCCTCCAAGCCTGTGTCTTTAATCCATCAAGTGTTTGGAGAGTCCCTAAGACTTCCAGGCACAGTGATTATGCTTGTGTGGCTACATGAAAAATCTTGTCAGAAAGGGAAAAGGCAAGCTGGCCCTATTTGTTTTAGTATGTCTTCAGCTACTTTAAAGGGTTTTTTCTTACTTCCATGTTGGAGGTCTTTCTACCAGTTTGGAAAAGTGCTTCCCTTCCTCAATTCCCCAAACACACCAGTTAAATTTTAAAGCTTTGGGGTTTTCTATGTGGCCCTCTGTTTCTGTTAGATCAGGGAACAGCCACTGAAGAAGGAAGGAATGCTTTCAGAGTGTCACTTACACCCCAGAGGCTCTGTACCACCCACAGTCTTCCCTCTTTGCCTCTCGAATGAATCAGAGCAGAATTAAATATCAAAATTCACTCAGACACTCCCAGTTTCTCCAGGCCTTCGGTCCAGCCTTTGCCACCTGGTGAGGAATACGGCTTAGCTGAGCTGTGGGAATATAAAATAGAGTTGCTCTTGGTGCCTTGTCAATCAACATCTAATCCCACGCAAAGGCAGATAGTGCAGCCATGTGCCTGCCACATGTAGAATGTTACTGAGCCACCTTGGAGGGAGGGAACCACTCCTCCAGGGAAATTCTAATAGCCCAGACATTTGACTCAGGGATTCAAGTGGGGGAAGAGAGGAGAGGTGGATCAGCAATGAATCTATGGCAAATATTACTGTACCTCTGGCTTCTCGGGTCTTGACCATCCAGCTCTGCATGGGAAAGAAAAAGAAGGCAAGAGGAAATACAATAAAAAATAAAAAGGAGAAAAGAGGAAAAAGGTGTTCTCTTCTGGAAGTGTAGACAGGAAGCAAGGGGAGCACATTCTCTCAAAGTTACACTTCTAAACACAAATTTGGAAGGTACTCTGTGGACATCACTAGTGCTAAAAAAATACAGGAGAAAAGACAACAATGTGAAAGCAAGAAGCCAAGAGAAACCCTCTGTGAGAAAACCTGGAAGTAGAGGGTGGGCTTTTCTCTTCCCCATGAAGAATGCCACAGGGACGCCATGACTGTTTCGGGAAGTGGCTCAGTCAGGAGCCAAGAGATGGTGGTAAGGAAGGAGCTAAGCTGACAGTCATTCAGGTGGACTTCAAGGAGTTCAAGCTCAGTCCCAGAGAAAAATTAAAAATCTATTAACTATGGCCCTGGCTGGCGTAGCTCAGTGGGTTGAGCGCGGGCTGCGAACCAGGCATCACAGGTTCGATTCCCAGTCAGGGCACATGCCTAGGTTGCAGGTCATGTCCCCCAGCAACCGCACATTGATGTTTCTCTCTCTCTCCCTCTCCCTTCCCTCTCTAAAATAAATAAAATCTTTAAAAAAAAAATCTATTAACTATGGATAACTAGCTAACAGAACAAAAAAAAAATTCATATATATGTGCATGCCCTCCAGTGAATGTAATAGGTGTCTCTGTCTCTGTTTGTCTGGGAAAGCCCTAAAGGAGGGTGATACCTTTCTGAAATCTTCCCTCCCCATGTTATTTCCCTTTAAATTACACTTGGTCATACCTACAGAGTATTAAGACACTCGCTGATTTATCAAAGTAACTCACAGGGATGAAACCATCTTCAAACTGAGACTTCAATAGAATTGACAGGTGCAGTAGTTCCCTGCGGAAGAGCTAAGACATGCTGAGGAACGGGCTATCACTGTCCTAAATTATCTGCAATAAATCGTCCAAGTTCCCCCGCTTAAGGATATGAGCACATCTCTTCCTCTCGGGATTGTGTGAGAAGCAAACATACCTTTACTTATCTGATCTACTCCCCTGTGGTTCTAAGTAGGGGAGAACAAGTAATGCATCCTCATCAAAAAGAATATTTTTCTTCTCTAATTGAAAAAGCTTAAGAAGAAATCCTTACATGTGTATAGAACCTTCTACTGTTCTAAGTACTCTCAACTGTTA